>BCIJ01000002.1:37810-376381 GCA_001599935.1 Holtermannia corniformis | reverse complement strand
ACCGCTGCCCTAAAAAGGTCAATATCGAGTGTTACGGGAGTAACCTCGATCTGGACATATTCTGATAGACTACCGCTCGGCCGGAGTCGTGACAGCCTTGCCGTCACGCGAGTATGGATTGCCAACCCTACCATCGGATGGTGAATACGAGAGGCGCGACCGGTTCCGACAACGTGGCGGGCCAGGAGAGATAAAGCCTATCTCTCTGCCCACCAGTACCAAGCGGGTTCTTCTTCACTTTGTACAGGAGAGGAACCATATTGTCATCCTCTCTACGATCCTGGACGCAAGAGGCTGGTACATGCGCCCTGACGGTGCCCGTTTCGAGCGAGTGGACTACTTCAACTACTTGCGTGAACGGCTTACACGGGCCTGTGCCCTACATCGTAAGCGACCAGGCGACAAGGTGACACGGGTACAAGGAGAGCTGACAGGTCTCAGAAGACCAACACTGCAGCGTACCTGCTGAACTGTTCCCACCCCAATGGGATCGGTACCCTCTGAAACAACGCATCGACGACCTGTGCCTCTCTCTCATGCACGCCTCCCTCTACCCAATGCGGCTGTGGGACAGTCTGACCTCAGGGTTTCAGCACTATGAGCTCTTGCAGGAACCTATTGGTTGCTGGACGCCTGGGGAGATGAGGCGGGTGCTGGGCTCGTCAGTCGACAGCGATGATGAGGACGAAGCCGAGAACAGTCGCGGAGGTGACGGCAGCGAGGCCGAGCTAGACGTCGGGAGCTCGACGCCAATGTCGTCGATACAGACGCTCGCGTAGATCTGCAGCTGTGATTGAGGTTGAGATCATTGTGCAAAGGTCTTCGATATGCAGAGATGCTTGTTCTTGACAGTGGTGGTTTGCCGACGCATCATTACAATCACCCTACTTCAGTGACCAGCAAAATCGTACAGCCACAGGGACCACGCACTGCATATTAATTTGGGTTCTTGCATTACCTAGTGCCAAGCTCATCCAACCAGCAACCCAGCAATGTGCACGTCATGCCAGTTCGCAAACTGCTTGCGGGCGTTCGAACCTGCCACCACGGTGACACCGCCACGTGGCTTCACTGACGCGTATGAGCGTGTTATGCTTGCTCACGCAGGTTTATACATCGCAGCATGTCAAGAAAGTTCAATATCAAGTACGATCCAGGCAACTGTTACGGGCCAGGCGACGGGACAAGAGGGGTTACGGAGGGGTTGGGGATTACGGGGAATTGGCCGTGGGCAGTGCCGCGGCGGGGACTTGTCGAACAATTGTACAAGCTCGAGTCTTCGAGAGCTTTAATCATAGGTTCTAAGCAAAGGCTACCCTAAACTCCCGAGGCCGCTTCCTGGTTCTCGTCTTGTCCATTACTCGTCACTTTACTTGCCCACCACTTTTCCCAGCGATCGCCAGCGATCGCCAGTCGTCGACTACACCTACGCGACTGATTTACTTCACCGACGGGACCTCGTCGCCACCCTAAATCCTCCCGGGGCTAGCCCTAACAGCAACGATGCACGGCTTAATCAGTTGAAGTACATGATGAAGCTGAGGGGCGACGGTAACACTGTGGTCAGCGACGGTGATGTACAAGTGGGCCTTACCTCTCTGACATTGTGTTAGACGAGGGAACATCAATGCAAGACAGTCTACCGACCTGTGGTATATGGTTTAGCGAGTCTTGAAGAGAAGGCTCGAGGTGTTCGGCTCAACGAAATGCGTGCAGCAGACGGTAAATGCAAACTGTCCGGGCAACGATTGCTCAAGAAAGTGCGCGACATGAAGAAACACTTCGACGATATGGACGAACAAGCGGCTCGAGATGCTCAACTGGGTATGGGCTTAGTGCGTATGGACGAAGATGTAATGGGTAAGTCCCATGGCTCGTGTCAACGTACGAAGTTGGCAATGCTGACAATCGCACAGATGGCAACGACGAGGGCGGGTGGGTCGATGACGAGGACTTCGAAGACGATGAGGGGCTTGATCGCGAAGAGGCACCCAACGTAAACGGTGCACTGGATGATCTTGCTGCTGCGGCAGTCAATCGGGCCAACAACGCGAGGCGTGGAGCGTTCAACGGGGATTCCGAAGATGAGCTGGTCTCCGTAACGGAACAAGACAACGACCTGGCTGTTGCTGAGCTCCTGTTACGGACAGCGAATCCGTGCGTGTAGTTTGCGCATCGGTAGAAGACTCTGAGCCTCCCAGACGCGCCCGAATAACCCCGCGGCGCAGTCCCGTATACGCGAAGCGGCAAGAACATCTATGGGCTCGGTGTCACGACCCGGTCCATTCCCGCGTCATGCCCCTAGCAAAAGCCATCCACGCGCTATCAGCTTGCTATCAGTACGCCAGCCCACCGACAATCACGGCCATCCCGCTGCCATCATCGTGCCAATCCTCGCCAGCAGCTCACCAACACCGCCCTCCTACTCTGGCGCTCACAGCCAACTTGGCTGGGTGGCAAATCCACGCCAACCGCTCTCAATGGCAAGACCATGCCATTCGCTGCCATCCGCACACTCTCCACTGCCATCCCTTCGCCAACGCACACTGTCCACTGGGCCATCCACTGCCATCACCACTAACTCACAGGGACACTGCCCAAGGATTCGCCACGCCAACCACCAGGCGCCAACACTACGCCAATGTACGCTCACGACAGGAAGGTGCAACGCTACGCAGAAGCGCGATATTAGAGTGTTGCCTTCACGGTGCTATCACGAGTTGTGTGATAGCGTAGCTAGCCCAAATTTGTATATAAGCCAGTGATTTGACCCTTGTTCTCAAGGATCAAATATCGTATGTTACTAGTGCTTTCTATCTAGAAACACGGTCACCAGTCGACTTCACGCAACCCGTTGTATTGCAAGCTCAACCCCGGTCGACTTCGCCACTACCTGCTACGTCGCCACCGTAGTCTAATCCTCAGGTAGCCCATTGTCCAACCCTTTCACAAGACTTTCGTGGCAAACCCTACGACTCGCCGTCTACTCCGCCTGGCACTCGTGACCACCAGGTTAGGGTCGTAACACTCGGTGGGAAGAGGAATACGATGACCTTGCTGATTCGCTCTTGGAGTACCGACACGGAAACCCTCAACCGTGGAGAAGGGGCACGGACCACCGTCTCAAGCTCATCAGTGTCAACGGTGAGTATACCATTACCAAACATCTATGTCTGTAGTGACGCGGTCCAGGTCGAGAGCAAGTCAGCATGGCGGCGGCATCGCCATGCCGGCGATGCAAGAAGCCTGATGCGCATTCACTCCATCAGGAGCTCGTCTCCCGAGGCTGGATCCCGGGTTCGCGCGGACCAAATCCGATTGCGTTTGCTGTACCCACTCTTCAATTATATCTCAAGCTACTTGCGTACGCACAAGTGTCACGTCAGGCTATGACCAGGACGCTCTGTGACCTGAGTGGAGTTGGTAGACCAGGTGATAATCCTAGCGGGACTGACATGATCAGATCGAGTACAATGATCATGCAAGAGTCTTGTTCAGCAACGCGGTCCGGATATACTCGCGACTCGAACACATCAACAGGCTCAAGGTCAGTAGTTTGCAAACTGATTGTATGGCTGACAAGCCTGGTAAATCATGACAGCTCTACAACGATCTACATCGCACCTTTTTGGGGCCAATGACATTACAGGAAAAAGAAAAGTAGGATCGGCACTGGCAGCGTGGGATTGTCCGCAATGCTTCTACAAGGCAAGTGTCGAAGATGTCCTTGTCCTTATCGCACTGAACTGACAACCGTTTCGGCAGCTCGCAGATGAACCTTGGATGAGGTTCAACGCAATGTTCACCATTGATGGCAACAATTCGCAACAGCGCATCAACGTTCCTAACCAGGAACATCGATGGCCTCATTCAACGGACCACCACCGTCTGCAGGAACACTTTGTCAATGAATGCGATCTGCAACTCCGCGGCAACAAGAAGCAGCGAGACGCCGCTGCCGCCGCCCGCAAGAAAGCTCGGGCTGATGCCGCTGCTTTGCGAGACGACCTCGACGACAACCACGAAGAAAATGAAGAGCGAGACCGTCAAGACCCAGACTACGGATACCGCGTCGTAGATGCAGCCGTTGAAGGGGATGTTTGCGCTGAGCGTTGGAAGGCTGCACGCGGTGATAGCATTGCAGGAAACAAGAAAATGGATGAGACGGGGTGGTTCCCGTTAATCTGTCGGCATGGGGTGGTGCATCAGTATTGCGACATGATCAAATCTGGAGAAAGGTCAGTGGTCTGCGAACGGTTTGCAAACTTCAGAGACTGACTGCCGTTAGGTCAAAGTATGCTCTGAGCATCACGCGTTGGCTCTTGCAAAACTGTGGTGCGAACAACGTCATTGGATACGACATTGGATGCAAGTTCAGCTCAACCGTGGCAAATGCACCGATGGTCAAAGATTTGGCTGCTTTGCGCGGGTTGCACATTTGTACGTGCGCCCGATCTGGACAATGTGGACATGCGCTGATGGCGGAGCAGTAATGGGATCCTTCCACGGCTACGCACACAGTCGCACTTGCCAAGTAGTGTATCATCCGATGTGCACGCCCGGCGCTGGTACAGAGGACTTTGAAGGCAACGAACGACTTTTCGCGTACACCAACCGGTTCGCAGGCATGGCGCGGTGGGTCGCATGCAAGCAGTTTGCAAACTAAAAGGCTGATATGGCGCAGCCGATCTACCAAGTACCTACGACACTGGCTACTCGAGCAAGCAGTACGGCACTGGAATGGGCAGAAGTATCGCTACATGGGTGAGCCGGCTTATACATTGCTTTGCTGATAAATGTAGCCCGATTGCTTGGCGGCAGAGTGACCGCGGCCATCAAGGACCACGACAAGGCTCTCAAACGGCTAGATGCCCTCAAGTTGACATATGGGCTTACAGACGTCCTGATCACCAAGGCTTTTACCGATGAGGCATCATATGTTCAAGGGATGGACTTTGCGGCCCAGAAGAAACAAAGAGACGACAATCGCAAGGCCGTCAAGTTCATCCAACTGCTCCGGACATACTACGAGGCCAAGTAAGTTTTATGCATTACAGTAGTGTTGGCCAGGGTGTTGGTGAGAGAGCCTGACGCGATCACAGACGAACGTACGAAGCGGCGGAGACACGATACAGATCTACACATGCGGTGAACGCGCAGAATCCAATGGCCATCGCGCGCATAACAGTGGAGGAGCTAAGCAGACCATGGGACCACCAGGAAAGATGTCGCGAGTTGGCCGATCGACACGCCGTCAGACATATGGAATATCCCAATGACTGGCAGGTGCCGTATCCCAAGGAGGGCGACCCGGAATGGGTGAGAGTCGAAGCCATGGAACACCAACTGGAATACCTTGAAGTCGTCGACACACTGGAGCGCGAAGTAGTCAAGCGCTTGTTCGAGATGGACAAAATGGGACTGGCCGGCACGGGTGAGTGTGCACCTGACTGCGAGCGTCCCGGAAGTTTGCAAACTGTTGGCACCCGCAGGTTACAAAGCAAGGCAGCAAATCAACAATGCTTTCGGGCAACGTAACAAGGCTATCAAGGCGAAGATCACCAAGTATAATAACGTGGCCAGACGGGTGAACAAACCAACCGTTACTTTCCAAGAAATCATACAGTTCGGTGAACGAGATGGCTTCGAGGCGCTCAAGGATCTGCGACCGGATGGGGTGGGTCAGTGACAGGTACGCACACACAAAGTTTGCAAACTAATTTGTTCCAGCTACGAAAGCATGGGCGACGCCCCATATGCGCGAGGCTGTGCGCTACTATCATAAGGTTCTACGCACCCGCGAAGAACTGATACGATTACGAGTGGAGTGGAGGCGTATCCGAGCATGGGTGGACGACGAAGACGCACGACTGCGGAGCATCGAAGACGCTCTGTACCGAGAAGTCGGCGAGCCGTTGCCTGACGAGCCCAACATCGAGGCTCGACTCCGTCAAATCCACGCGCGCAAGATGGCTGTCTGTCAGGTGGCGCAGGTATCGCAGTACCGCAAGGAAATGCGGCATGTGCACGACTACATCAGATCTGACCTGAAGAAGGTACAACACCAGCTCGGTGTAAACGGTGACAGCCCATTGCCGGACAGGTGGCTGGGTCCGGACCGTGCAGAGTGGAAACCTGGACATCCCGATAGGCTGGATCCGCTTGGTGAAGTACTCCGAGTCCATACTTTCGGCGGGTGGAAGGACGACGAACCAGCAGCAGGTATACAAGACGTCGTTGCCGAGGCCGATGTCAACGAGGTCAATGATGATGAGCCACGGGACGCTGAGGAGGAGGAGGACGAGGAAGTCTTGCTGGAGGAACACAACCCGGCTCTGGACGAGTTGTTTAATAGCCAGCCTGCATATGCCACTGAGTGACAGTCTGCCACAAGTTTGCAAACCACGGGCAAAATTGAGTGGGCACGCGGTGCGGCGCGTGCCCGCGCCACATGCCATTTGGGCCTATTAGGTGCAATGACGGCATTGCCAGCGACAGCCTTAGAGACTGTTTATGTGCGGCCACCGGGTTGTGTCACAAGGTGATGAGCTGATCCGCGGTGCAGCTACCAATGTACAGTGCGCACTTGTACGAGTTGGGCTTGTCGCCGTTGATACTGTACTCATCTGTGCGTTTGCTACCTTGACACTACGCACAGAGCTGATTCACGCAGGTACACTACCATGCTCTCGGTCGGACACTCTCTCGCCGAAGCTCTCGGCGCGGAACAAGACCAGATCGCGGTGAGCTGGCCTTGCAAGGCGACACGAACCGTCCTGACTCATCCAGCTCATCTTCGCACTCCTCGTCGCGTTCCCACTCGGCTCCGTCTTCGTCAGGATCCCAGCTAGCCATCCGGCCGTCGCCCATCTATTCTCCATCGTCGTCAGCGGTGTCTTCCTCGCTGGCTTGCTCGACCTCAAATGGGGTCTCGCTGAACTCTGTGCGAGTTCGATGGCAACGTGGGTGATCACGAGCGTGTACAAGGGCCGCCACATGCCATGGATTGTGTTTGCGTGAGTGTCTGTGCCGAGGATGGAGCGCAGTGCACGGTCCTTTATTTCGACTTGAGCTGACCCGGGACTGCAGCGTCGTCATGGGTCACCTCACCGTCAAGTACGCCTCTCCATCGGCCAGAGTAGCTGTCTAACATGGTAGCCACTGCCTACGCGCGTTCGGCTCGCTCCCCGAATCCACCATAGACATTACCAACATGCAGATGGTGCTCACGATGAAGCTCACGACGTTTGCGTGGAATGTGCAAGATGGTCGCCGCAAGAAGGAGGTGAGGCTCGCTCAACGGTCTACCGAGCACGCTCGCTGACAGCCATAGGACCTGGACGAGACGCAACTCGCGAACTGCATCCATCAAGTGCCGGGTTTGCTCGAGTTCTTTGGCTTCGCGTAAGTCACACGCGCGCTTGCACAGGATTACACGCTGATAACCCTAGCCTCTTCTTCCCCTCGATGCTCGTCGGTCCAGCCTCCGACTTTAAGACCTACCAGCAGCTCGTCTCGCACACGCTCTTCCCACCCGCGCCAACGCCAACGGCCCGTCGCGTACCTCAAGGCCGCAAGCGCGCAGCGTATCTCAACTTTGTGCTCGGTCTTGCGTTCATTGGCACGTATAGCGTGCTTGGTAACGCGATCGGCTATGCTAGGGTTGCACGCGGCGAGCAAGTCTGGGCAAAGTGGGGCTGGGTCGGCAAGTTTGCGTTCTTCCAGGCGGCGGGTTTGGTCGCGCGCACAAAGTACTATGTAGGTTCCAAGCTCTCCGGTGAAGCCATGGCTGAAGCTGACATTGTGCAGGGCGTCTGGAGCTTGTCCGAGGTGATTGCTAAGCCATACCAAGCTGAACCATGACTGAACTCGCAGGGCGCTTGCATCCTCACTGGTCTGGGCTTTAACGGCTATGATCCCAAGACTGGCCGGACACGGTGGAACCGCGTGCGCAACATCAACATCCTTGCGATCGAATCGGCGCAGAGCTTCAAGGTCTTGTTTGACAACTGGAACTGCCGCACCAACGTAAGTTTGCGTCGACCGACCTCATCCACGCGCTAGTCGCTGACATGCCTAGGTCTGGCTTCGCGAGTCGGTCTACAAACGCGTGACGCCGCACGGCAAGAAGGCAGGCAGTGTGCAGAGTATGATCACGTTCGTGACGTCTGCTTTCTGGGTTAGTCGTCAGGCGTTCTGCGCAGTTCAACAGCTCACCGGCATCAGCACGGTATTGCTCCTGGCTACTATCGTCAGTTTCTAGTTCACACTCTGCACGTCATCTGACCCACTCAGTCGCTTTCATCACCGGCGGCTTCTACACCTCGCTTGGACGCACGATTCGCCGCTACGTGCGGCCCTACTTTGCGCCTTCGGACCCGACCTCGTCGTCTCTGCGCAAGAACCTGTATGACTTTATCGGCTGGCTCGTCGTTCAGGCTCATGTGTACGTCTAGTCTGGCAAGCACCTCAAGCGCAGGCTGACGCCGCTCAGCAACTATGTCGCATCTGCCTTCATCCTGCTCACGACCCAAGACTGCCTAGGGGCGTGGCGTGCCATGGGCTGGTACGGCCACCTCAGCATCCTGTTTGCCATGGCGTTCTTCAAGCTCGGCGGTCAATCACTTCTCAAAGCGCACCTCCCCGCCTCGGCGACGACCAAGCCGAAGCGCAAGACGCCGTCTGTGCCCGCGCCCGACGATGGCAACGCATCACAACCGGAAACCAAAGAAGCGCAAGGCGATTTGACGTGGGTCAAGCACGCGATGGAGGAGAGTAAAGGCGGGGTTGGGCCGGAGAGTAAAGGTGTGGGCTACGATGGCGGTCTGGTTGGGAGAACCATGTGGTCCGAAAAGAGCAGCCGTGCGCCTTCGCCGAGCTGAATGGAGAGAGTGATCGTCGATTGGGAGTGGTTGTGCATAGCATTGTGTGATTTGGTTGGACTCTACTACAATGCATATACGTACATAGCTGTGCTAACATTGCCAGCGGGCTTCACTCTGGATCATCCTCGACTTCGGCTTGAGTCGTGTCGAAGAATCCGCCGAGCTCTTCCGTCCCATCTCTGCCTACAACCGCCCAGAACGCTTTTTCACCTTGCTCAGCTTCCCAATCGAGGCCTTCGGTCATCGGCTCTTTGCCCTCATAAGGTCGAACAAGCACAAGACCTGGCGCGTCCGGGATATCCGCAGGAGCAACAGCTGGCTGATGTCGTTGGGCATAAAACGCCGAGAAGAGCGGCAAAGGGTGCAAGCGACTAAGATATCGTCGCAAAACATCCGGCGTCTGGTCGTTGACCAAGATCGTCTGCAAGTACACAACGTCTACCGAATCATCAGCGTGTGCCACCGCGTATCAGGATACTCACATTGCCCCGCAGGACAGCTACCGGTTCCTTCACCCATCACGAGCGCTCGTACTAGACCGACGCCATTCTCAGGCGGGAACACGACGATCATCCCGTCTTCCGTTTTCTCCTCTTCTGCGTCCTCGTCCTCTTGCGGCTCTGGGGCTTCTTGGGAATGCGAGAGGAGTTGAGGTAGGGACGGCAGGATTGCGACTGCGTGGGCGGTCACAAAGGTCGGTGATGCCGCCGAGGTCGATGGCGCAGGGAGGTAGTCGAGGTTTGTGATGAGGTGATTGGCTGTCACGGGCCTTGGGTGTGAGGGAAGGGTGATTGAGACCGGTATAGCCTTTTGCTCTGCAATCTCGGAAGAGGTGGCAAAGATGAGGGAAGTCGGTTGAGCTTGTGATCCAAGGATGTACGTGCCCGCGTGTACCGCGCACGCCCTGCTGGTATCAACAACTGTCATTACTGGACAGGTGAGCCACTCACCGGCAGAACCCTTGTGAGATTTCACCCGCACCACCGTACTGCCCGACTAAGAACGCCGAGGATCCGTACCGACCTAAAGACTTCAGGTAACGTCTTGTGCGCTTGAGCGCTGGCAAGGTCTCGTCTGGGACTGGGTCAGTATGGCTCTCACGGTGATGCTAATCCCACCTTGGGTGGACGATCCATGTGCGATTGCATAGATGATCGACTCGCCCATGGCTTCTGATAATTGGAATGAACTGCGAAGAAATTCCGCAAACGGCTCAGTCTCCTTCCCTAAACTGCTGTCAGCGTATCATCCGCAAGCACCCACACAAGTAAGCACCTTGCAACACCTCATCCTGCTCAAATTCGCCGGCAGCAAATAGCAAAAACTTCATCAGCTTGCGCTTCTCGAGCAGACTGAATCGCTTCTCCTTGAAGACGGCTTCTTTGCTGCCTGGGACTCTGGACAATGTACCCGTCGTGGAGTTGTATAGCCCGACGGAACCGAGCATGCGGAACGAAACATACTTGCTGACGTCGGACGCAATGAGCGTGTCGATCAGCGGTCCGCGTGATGGGAGGATGGCTGGGAAGAGAGAGAGCGCATAGCGCCTTCCGTTGGGGATGTCGGGAGTGGCGCTTGTGTCGGTGTAGCACTTGGCCCGAGCAGTATAATAGACTGTTGATGGTGCTGAGCGAGCGCACCAATCGATCATCTCGGGAACCGTCAAGCTCGCTTGATCGCCGCCATAATACTCATTCTCGTCGAGATGTAGTACTGTTTGACCAGCTTTGGCAAGCGCACTGCATGATCAGATTTCCAGATGCTTTGGGGTCCAAGGACTGACGCTGCTGCAATACTCTCGGCAATCCCTGTCCCAAGTACGATGACATCGTAGTGGTCGCTCTCGAGCTCCTGCATGCCAGGTTGAGACGGGCCGGCTTGCGCTCTTGACGTGTCATCTGCAGCTTCTTCATCGTCGAGACGCCACCAGCTGGGCAGATGCTCTTTTGGAGGGAGGTTGATCAAGTCTGGGTCGAACATCTGTGCTGAATCAGCACGTCCAACTGATCAGGTGTGACCGACCTCGATATACTGCTCGTCCACATAGCGATGCTTGTTTTGACCCGAGTGCGCACGGTACTGTGTTCGTTAATGGCTCCACGACAGTGACATGGTAGCGCTCACCTCTACGAGGGTTGAAGCAAAGTTCCAATCTTGCATCTTTCGCAGACACCCGACGACAATGCCAGTGTGATGAATGCCCAACCTAACAATGCATCAGCTCTCGACTGTATTTCGACCAGCACACCTACGGATCAACTAGCAAAAGCGGGTGTTGGCGTGCATCGAGCAGCAGCTCGAGCGCCGTCTTGACAATCTCGTCCCGGATTGGCTTCCAGTCTTCGATTGGCCGCCATAGCTTGATACCAAGATGAAGCTGACGTTGTGAGTTCAGCAGCCCGGTTGCACGAGTGGCTCACAAAGTTGACATTGTTGGTTTGAGCATACGCCAGCAGCGGCTTGATCGGGTGCTCCGGCGTCAACGAGATGATTGTCTTGAGGCCGAGCGACTGCAGATACGGTATCTGATAAGTCTGAGTGAGCTCCACAGCTTGCTCAAAGCTCCCATGGACCGACCTGAGCTGGTGTTGGACTGGCACATCGAAACACGCCCGGTTCCACGATGGAGAACAGGTTGGGCACCTGGACAAGCTGTGGACTCGCTGTTTTCGAGCTCATTCTGATCGTGGCGTATCCCAGCAGCTCGCAATGTCCTCCACAGACCTCTGGATGACCGTTTGTGACTGTAGAGAGAGTGATAGATGATCCATAGGAACAGTGCGGGTGATCACGTGACGTCCGTGCACAAACAACCATCCAACGTCTTGTTAACTTTTGACAAGCGGCTTCGGTCGCCAAGGATGAACAGTGCAGACATCCCAGTGCTCGAGAGGCATCTGCACGAGCTACTACAGGACTACCGAGGTCTGTTCGGCCGTGTACTTTGCTTCAGACAGTCCTCAATTGACGCAGACAGACCTTGCGCCGTCATTCTGTCCGACCCTCGAAGATGCGCCGACCGGTCTTGAAGCACTGCGAATGGTGTCCAAGAACCACCCGGCACTGATACAGGGTAAGGCGTATCATGGCTACTGCTGTCAACGCAGAGCTGATCGGACTAGGTTACACTCCCGTCAAGTCTGCTACGCCGCTCGAGTGGTCTGCACCAACAGAGCTCATCAAGCAGCTCGAGGCCGGTTCTGGAGGACAATCTGAGATCACCGTAGCTGTTACAGATGACGGGTCAGCTACAACTCATATCACGACCATCGCACCTGATGCCCACAGCTTTGCAGATTCGGTGCGGTCGAACCCTGCCGATGGTCAAGCATACTTTGTCAAGCCTTACGAAGCCAAGATGCCCATCGGAACGTTCTTTGACAAACTGGGCGCGTTCTTCGCCGTGTTAGCGCACGGCTAGCTGACCGAGGTAACAGCAGACAAATCGTCAAGCGAGGTTGTCTACCTTCAAAGTCAGAATGGCAACATCTGGCGTGAAGAGTACCCAGGCGCAACGGATACAGGACCTGAACCAGAGCTGCGAGGCTTCCGGGACGTTCTCGAGGAAGACATTAGCTGGATGACCGAGGCGCTGGGTGGGCTGTTTCCGCGCAAACGGTGATTGTTCGCTGATGCCCATTTCAAGACGTCAAGCCGGAAGCTGTCAATCTTTGGATTGGAGATGAGCGCAGCGTCACGAGCTTGCATCATGGTATGTCACTTTGAGCTTGGATAACAACAACTGACACTCGACGCAGATCCGTGCGTAGCTGAGAACGCGACGCTGGGAGTCTCGACTGACGATCAGCCAGATATGAGAACATCTACCACGTCTTGTCAGGCAGTAAAACATTCACTCTTCTGCCACCCCTCGAAGGTCTCTGGCTATCCCGTACGTCCCGTTCTGCAAATCACTACCACCCTTGTCGCTCATCGTAGCGCGCAGAGATCCTCCGTCCACCCGCCACCCTCACGGCAAACCTCTCGATCGAGCCAGACCCTTCACCAGCCCATCCGGTCCCTTGGTCATCCCTTCCTCCACCTGCGCTCTCACACCTCTGGCCCTCACCATTACAGCCTATCAAAGTGACGGTGAACCAAGGCGAAACACTCTATCTCCCGAGTGGTTGGTGGCATGCGGTTGAGCAGCAGTCTGGTCCTGGAGGCTTCTGCGTCGCCGTCAACTAGTGAGTTAACCAAGCATGAGGTGATCACTTAGCTGAAAGACCTTTGTAGTTGGTACACTGCCGATCTCCATCCTGAGCGGTATGCCCTTGAGCGGCTCAGCCGACGGATCGCAAAGACAGCAGGCAGGCCAGGGATCCTCGTAGATGATGAGGTCGCTCCGCCGCCCGGTACACCGCAGCTGGATCAAGCCAACGGCCATCACTCTGAAGGCGAGAGTGACTGCTCGGGCGAAGAGTGGAATCCGGCAGACTGGGGTCGGTAACAACGAGTAAATGTCATTAACGTCGTGTATGTACAATCTCAAACACGCTCATAAATGTACAAGTATGCACGCTCGCGCATAGCTTCACCGCCTCCAGCCTCGGCCTGCACGACCTTCTCATCGTTGAATAGCACCCACTCGTCCGTTTCACCCTGACGGATCGTGGTGACATAGTGACCAGAGTGGACTGAGGGACCCTTGTGCGAGATGAAGGCGCGGAGACGGTAAGATGCCGGTAAGGTAGCGTTGCCGCCGATATCGGTACTCGCGCTCGACGCTGCCTGGGTTGAGGGTGCAGGCTCTTCGTGGCCGTCATCGTTAGGGTTGTTGAAGAGCCATTCGATCGCGCGTTCCGCGTTCCCGTCCTGACAAGTCAGCATCGCCTTTGTGAGGGAAGACGCGACGCTCACCGACTTGCGCAGCGCTTTGAGTGCTTGAGCCGTGTTGAAGCCCATGTCGGCAATCATCGCAATCTGTTCGGTGGATGGCTCTAGCCCAGCCGCTTGTGAGCCTGAATCGGTGGTCGGGATCGGCTGATCAATGTCTACACAGCCTGTCAACTCTACACAGTCAAGGCGAAAGCTACAGGTACCGACCTGGATCCTCCATGTGCTCAAACAACCAGCCCGTTGCAACATCTGCGTCCAAGTTGCCAGTCGCCAGCAACGCCCTTTGGCAGCGGACCGTTGGGAAGCCCATTGCCTCCAGCTGGGCGAGTGCAGTCGCGTTGAACTCTGGCGCCATGCTCGACGAAGCACCTACAATGAGGTCAGTACCGTCAAAGCGCATCGAGACAAAACTCACCAGCCGATTGTCCATCCACCAGCTCGAGCTCGCCGTCTTGTCGTCCATTTCCGGCAAGACGATCAAGTTGAATCTCAGATGGCACATTGACGGGGATATCTAGGCCTGTTAGCACAAGCCCTGGCCCATGATAGACGCACCGAGCTTGGTCGGCACCCAGTTGACGAGAGCAAACTTCTTCATGTGCACAACCAATACGTCCGGGAACGTCTTGAAAGCATTGGTCCTGAGCGCGTTAACTATATGCAATCTCAACGAGTACGGCTCGTCGCTTACTTGACGGCCTGAACCTGCTTCTGACAGTGCCCGCAGTGGTACTCGATCTCCTCCGGCTCGCACAAGCGTGCTAGGCATCGCTCGAGCTCGACGCGCTCATACAGCGTCTTGCCATCATCGTCCTTGCCCGTCTCCGTAGCCTCAACCGGCAAACTCGCAAGATCCATCGGATCGACCTTGTACCCCACGCGCGCACACTCGGGACACTGCAGTCGCTGCTCAAGACCAAACTTGAAGACGTCTGTCGGCGCAGAGTGCGTTTGCCCGGAATAGTCGCGAAGCTTGGTCAAGAGATACTGCAAAAACTCTTCCGAGTCTTGCTGACGCATTGTTGCGAATTCTGCGTGCCCGGCGCCGATGAGCGCCTTGAAGTGACTTGGCTTGATGCCTTCTTGGAACCGAGGTGCACTCGGTGTCTCGAGAGTCGAGGTGGGAGCAGGTGCTTTGGCGACGTGCGAGTAGCGACCGGATATGAGACCGTCCGAAATCTTCATCATCTGGCATTCGAGACAGGTCGCTGGCTCGGGGTTGCTGCATGTATCCAAGTGGGCCACGTACTCTTCCGGCGAGTAGCGATCTCGGAAGGCTGGCAGGGCGAACAATGTTTGTAAGACTGAAGCCATGTAGCAGCTATCTAGTCAGCATGACATCACGAGATCGATGTACCAACCTATTTCCGAGGTTCTTGAAGCCCGTCATCCCTGATCCAAAGACGGGTTCGAGCTCCTTGCCGTCATCGCCGGTCATGCTGAAGTCGAATTTGAGGTTGTGTTCGAGTTGCTGCTCTTGTCAGATTGCACGCAAGGTCCAAACTGGCTACTGACCAGCTCTGTGCTTGACTTTTCCGTCTTGGTCTGTCCTTCGACTTGGATGCCAAAGTGACCGAGATGAGCTGGCAGCTCGGGATCGATCTTGGCATCGTCACACGAGTAGCAGTAGATGTCTGCACATCGTCAACCTTTACAGTAATGAATCGGATTCGCGCGGTGACCGACCTGCAGTGCCCTCGGGCGTGATCGTGCCCAGCTTGACATTGACGCCATGACCAGTGTCCTTGAAGTGCTGCAGAGCATGACCGTTGCCGCCAGTCCCGCCATACTGCTGCCGTCCGCAGTTGGCCAGACCACACGTGAGACAGAGCCAGAGGTTGGAGGTGAGCTCGCAGTTTGTGCATTGAGTCGGCACTGCACGTCAGTCTCTCACACAGCTCTGAACGACTTACCCTTGCCATGTTCGATCACCGACTGTTGCTGCAGCATCAAGGTGTGCTCGCATGCCGAGATCTCTTCCTCCCATGCCTTGACTTCCGCCTGCTGCGCCGACGAGTACGACTTGAGAATGCCCGAGATGACAGCGGTGATCTGCGCGGATCAGCTCGGTAACATTATGTGTTGTTATCAAGCTCACTTCGGGTGTAACATGATCAACCGTCTTTCCACCCTCCAGACTCGAGCATCCAAAGCATCGGACTTCGGTGTGAACATTGTACAGCTCATCCTCTCTCGGCGCATGAATCGCAAGGTTTTTCAGTGCGGGCGCTTGCGAGTCCTATGCCATTGTCAGATCACTGTCATTACCAGCTTCGCTTACCGTCTTGCTCGACTCGATCCTCGTTCGCTTGATGAAGAGACCGAGCTGGTGTCCCGTCTTGTCGGCGTGTCGTTTGGCGTGATGGCGATCGGTGCTGACACAGCCACCGTTGAAGCAGTGCAGGCAGACGATCACGCCGCCGTCATCCTGAGACGTTCAGTCAGCTGCACGGTAATCACACGGGCCAGCTGACCTGACCGTCGAAGCACTGAGTGCACTCCTCGCTTGTACACCGTTAGCATAGAGCACCAGCCGGGTTTACAAGGCTCACCGATCTACGCGGTCGGAAGGGGCGGGTGCCCGCAAAGAGTCAACTTGAGCGCAAGCATGTTGAGCTGGAGGCGCCGGTATGACCTTGAACCGGAGTCCAAGGCGGTCGAAAGTGAGGACGCGTGCTCGGTGCTCGAGCTCTTCTCGGCGCCGCGCCTCCTCTGGCGTCTCTTCAAGTTCAAGTTCGAGCTCGCTGGAGGCAAGGTCGGTCTGGTCTGCCGCACTGGAGCTTGTCTTTGACTTCTTCGGTGCAGATTCATCCTCGGGTGCCGTGCGCCTTGAACCGCCACCGTCGTTGATTTGCCTAGATGCCGAATTAACTCGCTTGCGCTTTCTCGCAGCCGCTGCCAACCTCGCTGCTGTCTCCTCAAAGGCCGTCGTATGGCGGACCAAAGAAGGAAAGCTGGCCGCATCAGTTTGCCGAGCGTGCGCCAGGTGGGATGTCGAGGGCATCTGGTCTGGTGTCGTACGCAAAAGATCATCCACAGCGCGGGTGATCAGTCCCCAGAGAGCTTCGGCACCGAGACCGCAGCCGATGTGGTGCCGGGTATCGGCGTTTGGGAGGCAGAGTGTGGGTAGGTGGTAGCCGAGTCCGAGGCGATCATCAAAGAAGTGCTGGTTGACGAGTTGTTCGAATGTGTATGACTCTTGAGTCGAAGGCCATGTTCTTGACCCTTCGATGAGGATGACGTTGTCTGACAGAGCGTAGTAGCGCCGAAGATACCCACACGTAAGACTGAAACCAGATGTTGTGCCGTACTGGACTTTGGCAGCTGCGAGATGGTAGGCACCCTGACTTGCGCCGTGTAGGTGGGCTAGCACGCATGACCGACCGGATCCACATGGCTTCACTTGGCCCACGAGTTGGACGTCGTCCAAACGCTCTGTGCCAAAACGGCCGAGGCGGTGGACATATACGTCGGCTCGCCGTGGCCCGGCCATCTTGGCTCCTCGATCTCCAGACAGACCGTACTCTTCGTGGAGCTTGCGATATTCCTCCTGGTAGATCTTGCGGAAGGGATTGTCGTGCCACGACATGTACCGGGGAGCTAACGTCGACAAGTCGAGGTTGGCCTTGGCAATGACATGTTGCTCGTCAGCACCGAGCCGAGCGATAGCGTTGTTCATGAGAATGACCAGGGCCGTGGTGATCTCGTCCTCGTTGACGGGCGGTAATCCAGCGTTGGGATCGGCATCGCTGCGCAGCACCTCGACAAGGTCTCCAAACCACTCGCTTCGACACCATCTTCGAAAGAGCTCATCCCGGTCAGGCGCAGCCATGGTGGGAGACGGGCGCGCGGTGGTCATGGTTGATTGTTGGATGAAACGCGTCACGAGCCTTGGGCGGGCGATTGACGGCGATTCGTTGGCGCCAACCCCACGACGTAGGCGCGACGCAGTCGTTGATTTGAATCTACCATGAGGATCGTTTCGTCGCTTGCGGCGTAGTAGCAGCCGAGGAAGCTGCACGAGAGGCTGAAGCTGGTCCTAGTACCCCAGTGGAGATTGGCTGCAGCAAAGTTGAACGTGGCTCGACTTGCCGCATGGATGTGCAAGCGTTCGCGCTCGGCTGCGTCCGTGGCCTTGTCGAGTCCGGCCCCGTACGGTTCTACCTCGCCGAGGAGCGTGACCTTGTCGTATTCTAGGGATATACAGACGTCGCAACATTGCTGATTTGCCCTTTTGGCTCCTCGATTGCCACAGAGTCCGTATTGATGGTACAGACTGCGGTACTCTTCCTCGGCTACCACGCTAAATGCCGACTCGAGGGTGGAGAAAGCAGGGGCGCTCTTTCGACCGTCATGTGTCGGTCCCAAGCGCCTAGACGAATCAAAATGTCAGTCAGAGCTTGCGCAAGGGTCCGGGTGATCTCCCGTCTGGCTTGTAGCATTGTACTCTAGGGCGTCGACAATGCCCTCAAACCATGTCGAGACACACCATGGTTGAACAGCTCGGGTGTGAATCGCTGCGTTCTGGCTAGAGAGTGCCGGCTTGCTGTGGGATGAGGAGCACTGCATGCAGTCGAGCGGAATGGGACCAAGCCTATTCAAAGCCAATATCACTCGAGTAATCCACGTCGTCGTCGATCTCCATATGCATCGTCATATAATCGTCACTCGTTGCTCTACTCGTCCAGCTCGGTACTAGACAGCTCAAAGCCATCCACGTCCTCATCCTCTCCCTTGTCCAAAAAGTCCAAACAGCCCGGAGAACAGCCCTTCCATCTAAACGGCAGCAGTTCGCTCTCTGCAAACGCGATTCGCCACTCGACACGTTCCTCTGCAGCGTGGAGAAAGACGCGGCGCGAAGGCCGGAGCATGGGATACGATTCATCGTCGTATTCGGTGTGGCGCGGGGATGGGCACGGTTCGAAAAACGGGTTGACCGAGCCATCGTCGTCTTCGCATGGCTTGGGCGAGGCCGTGATGGGTGGTGCAGGGAAGGGGTCGAGGTGGGATGCGGTCATGGAGGGTGAAGCGGGGGTGCCACTGGGCGATCTTGAAAATGATGATCGTGAGCGCTGGGCGAGCGGTTCGATCGATTGCATTGAAGTCGATTGCGAGCTCGAAGCTTTGACTTTGGCCCACGCATGGCTCGAGCGCACGGCCTGCTGCACTCTTTTCGCCGTCTCGGTCGTGATGTGTGGAATGATCGAGCGCAGCGCCTCGGTCGAATGTAGAGGATGGCCTTTGCCTTTCTCGACCGCCAAGTCATACTCGAAGAGCGGCGCCACATGATTCGGTTGTCGCGGGCTGATCAACACGGTCCAGCATAGATCTGCCAGTGTCGGCACAGTCTGCCCAGCGGGGTAGTGACGTTCGATAGGACCCAGGAGTCGTCCAGAGACCGGATGCTTTTCCGCCACGCCGTCCGGTCGCATGAACCGATTGATGGTCGCCCGGAACTGCAGTGAACGGCTCGTACCACTCTGTTGCAGTTTGAGCAGCGTCGCCGGCAGCTCACTAAGCTCATTGTTGGCAACGTTGATCTCTTCGAGGTTGCGCAGCTCGGCGATCCCCGCAGGCAGTCGCTTGAACCGATTCTGGCCTGTCCAATATCAACGCGAATTCAATTATCAGCGCACAGACGGACGCAAAACGAGCAGAATCATATTCTCCAGCTCAAACAGTGCGCTCGGCAGTCTGCACGTCAGCCTGGCGTCACTGTCCACGACAGAGTCGACTCACTTGTCGAGGTTATTATTCGACAGATTCAATTGCAGCTTGACACTCGCCGACTGCGGCTCCCTCACCGCGACTTCGTGCACCGTCTTGTTCCGTCCAAAACTTCTCTTCTTGCCCAGCTGGGATGCATCAATGCTCGGACTTGGCTGGAGAGCGGCTGGGTCCGGCGCAGGTGGTGTGGCCAATGCTAGCTTTGACCTCGCTCGCTCGGGCGGCGCGCTACCGCTATTGAGCTTTTCGAAGAAGCCAGCTGTAGCTGGTGCCGAAGCGGTACGACCAAAGCTACGTTCGCGGCGTGGTGCTTGGGCCGAGAGCCGGATCTCGGCATACGGCGAGAGGACGGCTTGACGTGGAGATGTCTGCTGTTCGACAGTCGCAAGTGCCCGTTGGACAGGAGACATGCGCGCGAACGCAGGGGACGAGGTGAAAGGTGATCCTGCCGGGGACCTTGTTGACAGTGTGACGAGGTTGCGTAGATCTGCAATGATAGGTGATAGCCGTGTCAAGCCCAGACCACTACTACAGCATCAATGCTGCACACCACCACGGCGCATCTCAATCACTCACTTTAGGTTGATCGTAGGTGGCGGGTGCTTCTTCCAGTCTTTGACCAGCGTAGCCATCCACTCATCGCTCCCTTGCTGCGGCTCAGCATCGCTTGTCGCCGGCGCCGAACTCTGACCAGGCGAAAGGGCGACCGGCAATCTCGTATCGTACGGCGAGCGAGGATGATTCGGATTGAAAGACTCTTTCTCTCGCTGTGCACGTTTCGGGCTGCTCTCGCCATAGTCGAGCTCACCGGGCACCTTGCCAAAAGGGAGGGACCGCCGTGGACCGTCGTCGACTTGGGGTTGGATCGGTCTTCCCATACCCGATAGAGGGTCGACGACTCTGCCTGGGTCTGCAGTGTAGCTCATGGCGAGCGAGATGGTGCCAGAGCTGCAGCAGGCGGTGCTGTGCATGGTACAGCACCAGCGTAGTGGTCGTCTGCCGGCCGACTTTTGGTCACGGTGCTTTTCCCCGATCATTCCTTCGCCCTTCCTTCATCATCATCTTGTTCGCTACCTGGCGTCTCATTGCTCTCTGTACAGGTGACAACGTGAATGCATCCGACCGACTACTACGTCCACTGCTCTCATCGCGGCGCCCTCCCGCATACCCCCAGCGATCCAACCCCACTCCGAGTCGAGAGACAAGGAATGGACGGTGAGACGGACGCGGGGCGAACGGGGAATGATCTCGAAGCGGGGCGCAGATGGGAAGGGAAAGGTAGGTAGAACAGGGTGGACAGTACAGGGTGAAGCAGGGCGGCGCGCCAAAGAGTGGTTGGGTGGGATTAGGCCGGAACGGGGAGGGCAGACAGGGTGGACGGAGACGGGAGACCGAAGATGAAGCAGCGTCGTGAGGGTGACGACGGGAGAGAGGTGCGCGGCGCAGACAAGGGAATGAACAAACGGGATTGGGACGCCACACGGGCGCGCCGACTTCTTGTCGCTGCCGAGCCACCTGCGCCCTCGGGTACAGGCTCAGAAATCAGGTTTGTTCAACGCCTAGAATGTCAGTCGAGCTCTGATGCAGCCATGACCACTCACCACTGCTGAGGCTCCCTGCGCGCGGCCGAACGAAGCTGGCGCTGACCCTCTTGCTGCTTCTGCGCGTCCAGCATCGCCTGCTCGTCACCGACAACACGGCGCTTGGGCACGGCCGAAGGGCCGCCAGCCTGGTGCTGCGCCTCCTCCGGCGCCGTCTTCGAGTTCTGAACAGACCAGTCGAAAATGTAGTCGTACTGGAAGCCCTCGCGCACAAACAAGTCACGGAACAACTTGCGCAGGTACGAGTAGTCGGGCTTGTCGTCGAATCGGAGCGAGCGGCAGTAGTTGAGGTAGATGGCCGTCTCGTTGGGGAACCCACGGCACAGGATCTCAGTCGGCGTCGTCATCTCTGTTCAGGTCAGCTCGGTACTGCGGGCAGGGTGTGAACGCACTCTTCTCCATGATCCGGTCGTACTTTTGCTTCTTGGTGGCCGCCTTGAGACCCTGCCAGGGGAGCTGGCCGCGAAGGAAGTACTGCTGGTGTGAGCTTTGTCACAATGTCAAGGCCGTACTTACCATGAGGACGTAGCCGAGCGACTCGAGGTCGTCACGACGCGACTGCTCGACACCCAAGTGGGTCTGATCACGTTAGCCAAGCCCATCCCTTCCAATGCCTGCTCACGTTGATCGAAGTGTAACGGGCCGTACCAGTCAAGTCTGTTTCCATCAGTACCGCCTCTACTCGATCGTGACCACAACTCACTCTTGTTCTCCCTGTACGGAATGTGCAGGTGCGTCTTGGGGTCACGGTACTTCTTGGCCAAGCCAAAGTCGATCACGTTGACTTGGTTTCCGCGCTTGCCGATGCCCATGAGGAAGTTGTCGGGCTTGATGTCACGGTGGATAAAGTTGCGCGAGTGGATGTACTCGACGCGCGAGATCTGGTGGGTCAGCCGAAGCTCACGCAGACCAGAAAGACTGACCAACTGGTCGGCGAGGAGGAGCACAGTCTTGAGCGTAAACTTGCGGTTGCAAAAGTTGAACAGGTCCTCGAGCGACGGGCCGCTATGACGTGTGAGCAATCGGATTGCAGAGTCCGCACCAGAATCTACTCGTCCTAGCTTGGCAAGCTAGGACGCAGAAGGCCCACGCGGGCGTTTCAACTCACAGCAAGTCCAAAACCATGGCGTTGTAGTCACACTCTGTGCCATACCACCTCACAAACGGCACGCCGACGCCGCCGGCAAGGCTCTTGTAGACCTTGGATTCATACTCGAGCTGCGGGTGCTTGGCCTTGATCGACTCGAGCTTGATCGCAACCTCTTCGCCAGAGACAATGTTGACGCCGAGGTAGATGTCGCCAAACGAGCCGCTGCCAATCTTCTTGCCGATGCGGTACTTGCCGCCAACGCGGAGGTCCATCGAGCTCATTGCGGTTTGGATCGGGTGGTGGGTGCTGGAAGCGTAGGAGAGTCAGCACAAGCGTCGGTGTCGGAGCACGCGGAGAAAGGAGGCGGTGACAAAGGAGACGATGAGCGGAAGGGCGAGGGCGTGACGTAGGCGTCGGGCTGCAAGCCGGGAGCTGCGAGGCGGTTCCGCGCACCTGCTGCGACGGCACGATTCAGACGACAGGCCAAAGGTCAAGAGCGATGCAGCTTTCAGACTGCCTGTGTGGTTCTAAGCGGCGCACCATGCTGACCTAATCCACGAACGCCCAAACTAGTGGCAAGGCTAGCAAGGGACTGTTCCGTACTCGGTGCATTCGCAGTCAAACCCACTCTTAGCCAACACTTGGCTTCTGCGAAATGGTACGACTCGCAAAATAGCAATGGCAAGCTTACCAGGCCGTGCACCGTACACCGAAATCTCGGAAGCTCTAGCGACGCGGTTGAGCCAATCTGCGTCCAATGCACGGCCATGCAGATTCACGGAGTACGCCAAGAGCGCCTCAGCTACTCCCAACGCATACGAGACGCTTAGACGGAGAGCGTTCGTAGGGCGAAGGATCAGCCGGGTCAAGCCACGAATCCTGAGGATCGCATTTGGTCAAACAAGTGCCCAAGTCCATCCATCGCATTCCTGACAAGGTAAAGCGGCAGCTTTACTCGTGAGATTGCAACGGAAGCACACCTCGTGGCGTTTTCGAGGAAGCTGTCAATGCAAACGACCTCGCCAAGAGGCGAGCTCTGGATGTATGTTGGTTCAGATGACTCTGGCAGCGCAAATGAGCGCCTGAATTGATCTGTAGTCGCAAGCTTGGTTAACAATGCCGTCGACCAGATCTCGCACTAGAGCGCCGTGTGGACAGTGCAGCCGCAGGATAGCCACTCGGACCGCCTGACCGGCGCCAAGCAGCGCAAGCGAAATCCTGCCGCGGATGCCGTGAGACATCAACCGAACGACAATACGCCAGCAGCGTACAGCCGCTACGCAGGCAAATCTCAGCCGAGGCGGATCAATCGACATGGCACCTACCAACGGTACCTGCAGAGCAACTCTGCTGCAGGCACACATTGGTTCGCGACATGGCATCGGCCGCTCACACATCTTACAGTTCAGCTCCGCAAGGTCACAGACTGCGTTTTGATCACACAGTGGTGTTCCCAGACACAAGCTAGCGTGCACCGTATTGAGTAGGTGACGTCGAGACTGAACGAGAGCAGATGCAGACCCGCCTGCGGCTGTTACCTCTGCTCAGCTTCTCAGCTGAACGCGGTGGCTCAGCCTTGCCGCGATTGATAGACTGGTGACTTGGTTCATCGATTCAAACGGCCGAGCAGGTCAGAGTCCGTGCTGTCAACGATGCATCCACTCGGTTCTGACCCATGAAACCGTATGTGGATGTTGGCAGCCACGAATGGCTTGACACGACCACTAACAAGCACGGGCAACGTCACTCGGCAAGACATCTCGCGCTATCGTCGGCCGTGTTGGGATCTGACCCCAACCGGTTATCTTCGATGCGGTCGAGATAGCAGCGATGATGTACGGCGGGCGACACTTGCTTTGTGAACGGGAACAAGCAAGATCAAAGGACAGGTCAAGTCCGTGGTGCTATTGACTGCCTCTGGGTACCGGATGCAGCGTCAGACGGAGCCACGGATGGCTCGTTCTTGGACCACTGTTCGGTTCCAATGTCGCCCGGCTATATCCACCACACGCCAACGATGGCCGTGCTGGGATCTGATCCCAACAGGCGTGTGGTGGATAACCGAGATAGCAACCATCGTATGCGCCGGGTAGCCGAGAGATCACGGAGCAGAACGTCGCGTCACGTCTGCTGACTCGGCACGGCCCGTGCACGGACGCACAATCGTACATGGTCACTCGAGACAGAGCGCGGCCGTGTCGTCGTATTCAGCCATCTCGCAGTCGTGTATATAGTACGACTGGATTGTCGTACTACTCACACTTGAGATGGGTCGCTAGACTGAGATCGGGCGCGTGCCGTGCAAAGCCGACTGTACGGCGCATACGCGGTATGGGTTCCTTGCAGACTGTGCCGCAGCAGTGGAAGATTTGCTATGGCACTACTGTTGATGTACCCGACCTGACACGATGTGCGCGGCCAAGCGGCGGGTTGGATCCGCACCGACCCCTTCGGGGTGTTCGCATCCGATCCGGCTGCCACCATACGCCAAGCAAAGACCATGCCAAAGCTCAAGAAGCGAGAGACTCACCGACGGAGCAGACCGAGTCTTGCCTTTAGACGTCTCTAGCCACTGTTGGTACTGTTGGTCGCGATGGTCCGATGGCGCGCGTGATCGGTCGAATCGGTGCGCGAGATGGGGATGGATTGGTACCGTTGGGGAGCCAGAGCCGGGCGGTGGTATAAGAAGACGAGCGCGGGTGAATGGAGACGCGAGTCGATGAGGCGAGGCAGGCAGGGTGAAAGGAGCGGTCGGTGGTGGACAAGGGGGGGTTAGAGTTTGCTTGTCAGCGGTGGCCCCTTTCGATGTTGGGATCGGATGGGAGCGCGGGACGGGCACGTACGAGGACTGTAGGTTGGTGGTGGTGCAGACGGACGCTTGCAGGTGGACAGCGGCGCCAACGAACGACAAGGAGAGAGCGAAGATGGAAGGGCGACAGTGGACGGTTGCTGGCGCGGTGAAGGACTGTCATCGCGCGCTGACCCCCACTCTCGGCGTTTTGGAGATAACGCCGAGATTTATAGGGGTTAGGCAGCCAACTTTAACTCGGAACCGCCGCCACCACCAATGAACCGACGCGAGTGCGTGCATCCTCGTCATCAATCCAGTCACAATGGTGGGTTGCTGTGGCTGTACCAGCTCCGGTGCACATCAGCTCACTCTAGTCAGTCCAACAGGATCGTCCCACCGACCGCGCAGACATCAGCCGCACCGCACATTGCCTCGGCAAAGGTCAGTCGAGTGCCATCCTTCCGTCGATGGACCAGCGGCAGACTCGCTGCTGTCGCTCTACCACTCGCAACATTTCACCCTGCGCAGCGGCTCCACCCCCTTGCAGCCATAGCCGAGCTGACCCCATACAGGCAACAGCGCACCCGACGACCGATCTCCACGACACCTTTCGTCACGGTCCCAAAGCCGCAGGGCACGCCATCACGGCCCAAGCGGGCTTGGCCGCATCAGGCAGCGGGATCGGTGCGCTCCAGGCCAGGCTTGAAAAGGTTGGTAAGGCAGCCAACGCAAAACGAGCCTTTATTCGAGATCGGGCTGGGTAAGAGGGGCTCAACTCGCTGTCGCTAGCCGACCGACCGCAGATGACGATCAGCTCGCTCGTTCTTGCCTGCACTCGCACGTATCGAGAGCTCGCGCGAGGTGACCAAGCTGTGGTATCGGGCTACGTCAACTTTTAATTGTTGGAGACGTTGGGTACATGTGGACTGCATCAAAGGTCGCTGGCTCGCTAGCCGACCGACTGCAGACGGCGATCAGCTCGCTCGCGGATGACTACGCTCGATCAGATCGAGTGGGTGCGGCAGTCGACACGGCTCTGACCCCACAGCATCGCGCTGCGTCGGCTTCGTGCGCCCTGACATCCTTGCACACGCTGCGTCAAAGAAGCGAGGTTCACTTGAAATCGGACATGGCGATAGGCCATGACCGGCTGTGTGGCTTTAGCTTCAGACATGCCATCGAGCGTCTGGCGCAGATGTCAAAGCTATAGCAGGGCGCACAGGTTGACTGTCGGTCGCTGCAGCTTTCTATAAAGCGATAGCGCACAGCTGCTAGGAAGGATCGTGTGGCGTTGGCATCATCGCGCCACCTAGGCATTCCCACGCAGCTGCCGCAACCGCCGACGAATACAAGCTCAGTCCATCTCAGGTCTGCTGCTATATCTCGCAAGCCAACCACGCAGTTTCCTGCTAGGATGCTTGTAGACACAGCACGGTGACCTAGAAGCAGCCGGCGTCTTTGTCAACTCGCGTCGCTGTTCCCTTTGCAACCTTGCTATCGCTCGCTGCAACGTGTCCGTGCGTGTTGTTGACTGCAATCGGCTGGTTTTATCCGGCGCGGTGCCGGCTCGCTGCCTGCACACCCCCAGACAGGTCCAGCTCCGACCTGCGCGCCTGCCTACACACCGGCAGCTAGCTACCACTCGACACTGTCTGGACTTGAGCCACCAGTCTCTGTGTGCTCAGCGCCGGTCTGCCTCGCGGCTCTGATCAGTGACCTGTCCCGCGCAGATCTATGCGCGCTTCTGGCTACATGACCAGCCGAGTGCGAAGCGCAGCGCTGTACCGTATGCCCTGGGCTGCCGTACATGCTCAGCCAATTCTGATATTGACGTGAATTCATCCACCTTGACGCGTGCGGGCACGATTCAGCTCAACGGTGAGCCACCTTGAAGTGCAGTCTTGCGCCTTTGCGACGATGGTCTGCTGTCTAACATTTGTTTCCCTGGCTTCACTCACTCGGCGATATATGCGCTGGTGACGTAGCGTGTACAGAGCGGGGCTGAAGCAGGACTCTGTACTACCGGCTGGCTGCATAGTCGTCGATGATCGTCGATGATCTCGAGCCGCCTCGCTGGAGGCGAGCTCCATGCTGAGCAGGGTGATGCTACTGTCGCATGCCCACCTGTCACCGCGGCTCCCAACGCGCGCGATGTATCGCGTGTGGGGAGAAGATAGCACAGGTGCTGGCATCATTCCTTGGCCGGTCACGCTCTACGACGCACAGGGCTAAACTCCAGAGCGAGCAAGTCTAGCTAGTACACTGCCAATGTTTTGGTTTAATTAGCCTTCACTGTCATCCCTTTATCGCCAAGCGCTAACCCTGCACAGTGGAACAGCACACGCCAACAGCTCGACCAGACAATGTACCGCAACACGTACGGGCTTGGGATGCCACTCCGCATGGCCATGGACCGCAAGATTGTGGCCGAAGACATGCACAACCCCTTGTTCGCGGCCGACCCGCTAGCGCTCGGTGGCGGCGCAAACGTCCACCTCGAGATCCTGAATGGGACCGACGAGGCGCTCGACGCCGGTGACTTTATGGCGGGTGGTGAGTCGAATGTACATCTGTGGACAGAGCACCGAGCTGATACGGGCAGACGCCCACCACGGCGAGCTGCAAGATATTCACGAGGTCATGGCCAAGAAGCACGGCATCTAGACCGCGATTGTACGCTTTGGACGTGATGTGAGGGATGGACATGTACTGCATCTATGCGTTGACGGGCGCCGGGCGCTGCCCCTGCCCTTGCCCCTGGCTCGACTGCACCATTTTCAAGATGACACCATGATACTCTTCCCAGGCCTTGATCAACTGTCGTCACGACCCCATCAGCCCAGTACACAGTGACAGCAAGACACGGCGCACCTCGCGCTGGCGGCCAATCATGCCATCAAGGTATTTCTCCAGCATCTTCTTGAAATCCTCCACGCGCTCTCTTTCGAACCGCGCAAACTCGGTCTTGACGAGCTTGGAGACGGTTTCAAACTCTGCGGCGGCGTCGCGCGCTCTGCGCTCCGACTGGGCGTGACGCGCGTTAGCCGTTTCCTGTCGGCCATGTAGCATGACACACCTCTCCCACTTCGGCCAGACTGGACGCCACCCTCTCGCCTACCAGCCTGCCCGCTTGACGGGCCTTTTCCCGGAGCGAGCGTAAGCGCACAACGTCCTTCTCTGCGTTTTGCCACGCGTTGTATTCCTTGATCCGCGATGCAAAGGCGAGCTAAACCGTCAGCGTCGCACCTGTGACCGCTGAACCCGAGCGACTGACGCGAACACTGCCAATCAAGCGCAGATACTCGTCTGCCGAACTCATAATGTACACGACGTCCGCTTTCGCCTGTTCCTCGTGCGCTTCCTTTTCTTGCCGACCGAGATCAGCGAGGCGGGCCAGAGCTGAAGACAGGGCGGAACCGAGGTCGGCATCGACGAGTGCAGTGATTGAATCGGCAAAGTCGGAAACGTTGAGTGCTAGCTCTGTATTGTCGTGAGCTCTTTTTTGCACCGCCGTTCCTACCGCACGCACCTAGACGCTGCTTGGAAGTCGTATCGATCGACTTGACCAAAGCCTTGAGCTGTGTCTCGAGCGCCTCGAGGAACACTTTGCGCGAGTCAAACCACTATATCTCTCAGCTCACGATCCTACACCACGCCTCGCACGCACCTCGTCCTGCTCGAAATACTTGGGCCCCGTCCAGCTCGCGAGGTAGCCCTGCTTTTCCTGCGCCAAGTCTTGCTTGCGGTGCTTGATCTGTGTAGATCAGTGCCGGTTCGCACGCTCCCGAGGCGCGCACTGACATCCATCGTAAATGTATCGCTCTCTAGAAACAGGCGGAGATCCGGGTCGAGCTGGAGGACGGGGTGGGCGCAAATCTTGCGCAAGCAGCGCTCGAGCGCGAGCCGGCGCGTTTCCACAAATTGGTCTTGGAATCGGCCTGTGCACGGTCAGTCCATGGCGAGTTGCAGCGTCTCACGCTGGCTCAGGAAGCGCACGCACCAAACGGATGCTTGTCTGGCACAGGCGGGACAATGACGCCCGGGTTATTCGCCGTCAACGCTTCGAAAAGCCACAAAAAGTCTGAGAACCGTCGGAGCGCCGACATGTCGCCTTTGCGAAAGTGTGGGGATGTCGTCTGTTAACGTCAGCCCTACGACGCGACAGGACAAAAGTGAGCAGCTCGTGTGTCTTGTAACGAGACCTTGCGTGTCAGGTAGGTCTCGAGACTACAAGCTGCGGATCTGGAATCAAGCCGCGCGTCGAGGACGCGCCGACGAGGTGGGGTAGTAGAGAGCAGCTAGCGACGTCTGCCGGAAGGCCTCATCAGGCCTGGTGAACACAAAGCTCTAGCTGTAGCGCTACGACCCCATGGCGCGTCAGAAGTGAACTAGGACTCACCCTCGTTCGAACCGTGTAGACGATATGACCCCTTATCGGGTCTCCGACTTTGGTAGGGTCGCCGACAGAGATACTGAACAGCGTCTTGCGCGCGACGGGGGAAGCCTGCTCGGGTTGCGATACCGGTGGTGGAGTCTCTGGGTCTAGGCGCGGTGGGGGCGTGACGGACCGTGAGGACTGAGGCGTCAGCTCGCTGAGGAAGCCAGGGGGACCTACCTCGCCATAGGCGCTCGTCTCGTCCTCTCCCCATCCGCCAGCATTAGCGCTGGCGCCAGACGGTGGCACATAACCACCACCGAATAACCCCGCATCCGCTCCGTCCGGCGCGTCCTCGACCGCGCCCCATCCACGTCCCGTAGCAGCGCCACCGAGCGAGAGTGCCGAGAACGAACTGGTGGCTGTAGGTGGATCAAGCGGGGAATGGAGAGCTGGCGTGCGCGCCGAGGGTGGGAGCGGGTGATGGGACGCTGTGGGTGTTTGGTGCGGAGATGGGGGCTTGGGGTCTGCCAAAGCCTGCGCTTGGCTGTGTGGGTGGACTGCGATCGAGTGAGCAGACTCTTCCTGAGCGGCGTCGGCGTCTCCAAGATCATCTTGCGACGTGTGTGGTACAGCCTCGACCACGGGCTGTGTTCCGTCGTTTGCTTGCTCTTTCTCAGCAGCCTCGGCGTGATCCTGCTGCGGCTCGGGTGCTGCCACTGGTGATTCTTCGGGTTGGCTAGGGGTTTGAGACTCGGCCTCGGCAACAGCTTGCAGATCTAGCTTGATGTTTGGTACAGTTTCAACCTCTGGCTGAGCCACGGCTTCTTGCTCGGGTTTTGCACCAGCCTCTGCCTGTTTCACCTGTTCCTCTCGCTTGACTTCTGGCGCTGCGGCTGGTTTGGGTTTGACCGCACCGGCTACGATGCCGCGCTTGATGCCGCGCCTGGGTTCAAACACTTTACCGTTGCCGCTTTGTTTGACCGGGGATGATTTCACAAACGCCTTTTTCAACGCTTCGCTCGGATCGGGGAGGTTGGACCCCGCTAGGCCTAGGAGGTCTGGATCGGGGGTTGCTGGCGTTGGCTGGAGTGTGGAGGGTGAGATGGGGGAAAAGGCTGGCGCGAACGGTGATTGGACCGGAGATGTGGACGTGGCCGATGTAAAGGGGGTGTGGGTAAACGGATCCGAAGTGAACGCGTCTACGTGCGCTGTAGCATAACCATCCAACGCTGGTGACTGCATTGTCGGTGTCGAGACGGGATAGTCGGGCTGCACAGCCTGCTGCTGAGCTGGACCGGGCTCGAAGCGCTGTAGAGCAGCCAACATGGCCTGTTCCTCTTCCAGTATCACTGATGGCGGTTCTGGCCCGCCCATGCCTGCACCGATCCCGGCCTCGGCATCACGCTGCAGTCGGTCCACATACGGCGAGACGTCTACGACGGGCAGAGAGGACGCGAACGGGTTAGCCCATGGATCGTGATCGTCTGCTTGCGGCCGAGTGAACGCTTGCTGCGGTCGGATCGTGCTGGCGAGCAAGTCTGCAAACGACTCGTCCTGATCCATCCCTGCTGGGGATTCGATATGGTCCGACGACGCGCGTTAACCACTCGACTACGCGCGGGACCCCTAACCGCTCACGTGGCGCGTTCGGCGTTATACAAACGCCGATTACACTAACCCATGCAGTGGCCCGCATTGACCCCTAACCCCCACGTGGCGCCACTCTCGGTGTTATAGTAAACGCCGATCGCACTAACCCCCCCCCCGTTGCGCGTCAGGAGACCCCGCGTGTCACCGCCGCGCACCAGACAGTCCTCGCCGCTGTACCCCTTGCTCACCGTCTTGTCCACCATGTCCATCTCACTCCCAAACGGGACACTGCTCCCTGCACCATCTCAGACGCACGCACAGATCACAGCAGCCGTCACGAGGATCCTCCACTTGGCAAACTTCAGTCCAGAGCAAGTGACCCCTCTGTCCACTCGACGTGACGTAGAGCTCACCAACACGCCAGGCTCAAGACGCGCGACCTTCAGCTCATCTTTAAAGAGTTTGACGCCGCCGGGTTCAAGATCAAGTGGATTGACGACCAGAACGCGTTGGCCGTGTTCAATGATCCCGCCGTCGGTGAGTCTGTGCGCTGCTTCCTTTGAGAACACAAGCAGACGGCGGCAAGATGGGCCGAAATGTCTGAATGGCGAGGCCGATTCGACTGTGCAGTGGGCTTGACACACTTTGGGTACAAGACGTGTGCCTACAGTCGAACCACGGTCCACAGCCATGATCTCGAACACGGTATGACCAGCCACATAGCGACAGGGAGTCAGCCACGGTGCATGCAGAAGCTTCAGCACAAGACTATTGTGCCATCCAGCTGCCGCACTGCTCGTCTCCTGGATCGGTGCGTGGCTGGAGCGCAACGAGACCGCAGCGACGATCGATCGACCGATACGTCCGCTTCTCAGGTCCATGAGCTCAAGTTCCGGTCGTACGAGTGCACCAGCAGCATGGCGCGCCCGGCAAAGTCTCAGCTCAATACTTTGCGATCACGTCAGAGCTCGATCCACTGCCCAACGCGAACAGTGTGGACGTTGCATGCGCCGGCCATCGAGCCTGAGATCCAGTCACTTTATGTGCGTGTATGCGGGAGGGTGTTCGAGATGTCGTTCCGAGTTAGAGTGGGCCACGTCGACCTGGCGCTTGGAGAACGGTACGCGCCGCAAAATGACATCGGCGCGTCGACGCGTCAGCGCATAGGTCGACCCCAATCCTGCAACCCAGACAATAATCCTAAGTCTCGAGTCGTTTCGGAAGATGTGGGCTTTACCTCGCCCGGGGCACACTTGCACGCTGCCCAGCTCCAAGCGCAGCGCCTTGTTTGGCCCAAAGTACCGTCTTGCCTCCGCCCTTAGAGGGCTGCTTCGAGGTCATGAGGCGCATCATTGCTCGTATGGCTCCAAGGACCGTAACGGCTTTGCGCTATACAATGCTATGGTACATCGCGCTGACTGTAGCGCGATGTCGTACTAGAGTTCAGCCCATGTTCCAGCCCGAGGACCGCCTGGGTCAGCTCAAGGGCTGCCTCTGCTTTTCGGTACAACAGAATGCAACATGGCGCTAGAGCTCAGTGAAAGATTCAACGCTGTCCTCGTAATGCTGGACCCCTCGGATGTTCAACCTTCTTGTGGAGAGTCTAGCAAACGAGGTCCATGTTGGTGACGGTACGGCGAGTAGTAACCCCTAGGTTCTGCAAACAGAGCCATACAGCGCCCAGAATCATCAAGTGCTGATGCTCGATGCGCTAGCTTGGTCAGGTAGGATTACCGCCAAGTTTGGGTCATCGCTAATATCCGGTTCGAGGCGAGACTCGACCGCGCCGTAAGCTGCGCTTGAACAGGCTGTGTACGCTGATCCGTCGCCGAGTCGCGTCATGTGCAAAGAGCTGCGAAATATCGGGACTCTGACTAGAGTATGGGATCCTACGCACGCCAAGTCGGACATCTCGCAAGCCAAGCAGTTATTATACAAGACAACTGCGGCGAGCGGCCAGTCGAGCTGTGCGTCCTTGATCAGCCACCCACGCAGTCCTCGCGCGGTGCAGTGCGGCAAGCTCAGCTTGAAGATTGTAGCCCGGGGGCTGTTGTCTTGGCGCAAGCCCAAGGCCAGAAGATTCAGTACTCGTCACGAAGAGTGAGCCGCGTGGTGTATACGTGGCGTACAATCCGTCTGACGGATAAAACGTCACGCCATACTGCGCGCCTCGAATGTCGCGGTACCCATTGCCTCGTACGTTGCCATGGATCGAAATCCAACTCGGCCTCGTCACTCAGTAAGGGCTTGCCCTTACCTGGTCTTAGCTGGTCGGATGCGCGACCCAAGATCCGGATGACATCGGCTCCCAGGTGCCATCTTGACGAAGCGGTGTTGCTCGGGTGGTTCACCCCGATTGCTGAACCCTTGGCCAAGCTGGTGCTCCTAGACGTTGTGATCGGCCCTTGCCATCGTTGTTACGGGATCTGTACCGCGCTGCATTCGGCAGTTAGCGACAGAGCCACAGTTGTGTTGCGGATGGGGTCTCGCACACGTTCTGCAGTGACAGGTCGCGCCAGTCACTGCCATCGAGGTGGCTTGGCCTTGACCAGGCTATAATTGGCTTCTGTCCTCTACCGCTTGGCCTATCATAACTAGACTTACGTCGCACCACGATCTGTCTGCTGGTTGCGATGCTCGCGGAAGCTGCTTGGGACCAGAAAGAAAACGCTAGCGCCATTCGGCAACCCTTGCGCAACGATTGTCCGTCGACGGGAAAGCTGGTCCATTGTTGATTGCCTAGAGGCGCTTGTCATGGCGCGGCGTACCAGGTTTGCGTCGTGGCAGTGGTCGAAAATAACACGGGTTAGACTTCACTGCAACTGGTCAAGCTGCGTTGTGGAACTGTAACACGTTACGCGACGCGATTGCCGGCACTGTCGTGTTGTTGCCCGACCCTCTTCAGAAGCTTACACCATTGCAGCCAAAAAGGCCTACCTTGCCCTTCTCCTCAACCCACCCGCCATCTTCCCACGCCCAGCCGCCATCCGGCCATACGACCGACCCGACGCTGCCCAGATCATTCAGTCCCTCGCAGCGCGCTCACATGGGCATCGAGCCGGTGCTTCCTCCTCGTACGGCGCCGAGCATGGCCGTGCACCCAGCATGAGCGGTAGCATGGGCTCTGGTTTTGTCATGCCGCTGCAGGCTAGCGGTAGTGTGCCGACCAAGATCAACGGGCTCGGTCACCACCGCTCGGGTTCGAGCCAGTCGATCGCGATCAACGGCTTGAGCGGTCAGACGGGATTGCCGATGCAGGGTCACCAACGAGGCGGTTCGTTCAACTCGTCCCACCACCGCTCATTGTCGAACGGCGGCGCTGCTGGTCTCTCCGGCTCGTGGTCACGCCAATCAATGCCAGGCGTCATGGGCTCCTTCCCGTCCTCGTCTTCATCCGGCCGTCTCCCGACCCACACCGAGTCAGGTTTGACCCCAACGCTCCCTAGCTCCTCCTCGCCCCCTCCCAAGATGTCAGCACTGCAGGAATCCATTCTCAACCACTCGAGCTCGAGCAACATTGGCTCTGGCAGCCGTCGCTTCAACTCTGGCTTCGGCAGTATCTCAAAGGCGCTGGGTGCGACCGCTCAGACGTCTGCTGCGACTGCATCGGCAGACAACGCTTCGGCGACGGGCAACCTTGCCAAGCGTCGAGACTCGACGAGTGCCGAGAAAGCGATGAAAGAGGTCGAGCGCGCCATGGGCATCCACGTTGAATCGTGATGTTGCCACTGTAACCTATTGTAACAATCTCGAAATGTACAAAGCTCGCGTTGCTGCAGTACTCCTTCGCCTTGAAGCATCTCTGGACCTACGGTAACCCCGTCAAAGTGGATCAAAGGTACCTTCGTCTGTAAGGAGGCGTCGAAGGCTCGCCATAGCGCCCCTACTTTACTTCCATTGACTTTTGATCTCGGCGGCGAGAGCGTTACAGTAAACCGCGGCGTACGATGGGTGCGAAGCTGTTTACCAGTTACCAAACGACGAGCAAATATGGACTCTTGCCCTCCGCATTCATCTCTCCAAGGGAGATCACTGGCAGTGCGAAAGTAGAGAGACGGATCGGTAAGACCGAGATATACCATAGTGGCGAGGACCGGCGCACGAAAGGGACAGTCGACTTGAGCTGAGCTCACGAGCCTCGGCAAGGAGATGTCTGCACTCATCGCGCAGGGTGTATGAACTTTACAAAAGCGCTAGACAGCGCCACTACGATGCGAGATATAGATATTGCGCAGGAATAAGACCAATTCCACCCAATGCTTCCGAGGCAATATCACACCTCTGCTTAGGGGCGTGCGCGCTTTGCCACCGGAAGCAATCGGTGACATCCTCTAGCCGCGTATATCACGGCCCAGTCTTCCGGAACAGACAGTGGCAGTGCCGCATCTACGCTCCCACCTGTAAAAAAGTAACCTACAGTGTCGGTGGCCAGGGCGTAATGGTGAACTGAGAAGAGACCTATATCCATACAGGTGCCCCTTGCTCGCTCTCAAACGATCATCTACTACGGAGCGTCCACCACTGGTAAGAATATGTGTGAGCAATGGTCAAATTAGCAACACCGAGGTATGTCACAGAGGAGGCGCTACGGGAACGTGTTTCCGCATCTTACGATGCTTGACAGCAGCGTCCGCGTACCTTCGATGCGATGCCAGATGTGGCAGATCGTGAGAGCCAGTTCGGCGCCTGTAGGCCGATCCCTTGTGACAGCAAGGGAAGCACTACGACTACAGCACCTTTGACCGAGGTAGCATCGAAGTCTGTGCTGAGATCATCCAGTGTAGAAGGCTACTTCAAGATATAGTCAGACGTAAACGTAGAGTACCCACGTCAACTGAACTACGATCACCCGAGAGACTTTACGCTGCATGTCCCAAACCTCTCAGACGAACGGCGATGGGCCTCACAGCGCGCTCCCTGAGCAAGTCACTTTCTTTGTCGACGGGACAGCTATTGTCGTGAAGCGGGACGAAACTTATCGGGATCCTACTGCTGACCACAACAGCCGCCACGTTACATCGATCCGCTACGGATCCACTCCAGCCCCGCACGGATCATTCATCAACACATGCTTCATCACTGGCTCAAAGACGGTCGTGGGCACGATAGGCGACCGGCCCATAACTCACAGCGGAGTGAGCAGGGCAACATCATTTCGTCTTTGACGCGCTCATATTTGTCACCCGAGCGTAACTGTCCCTTAAATGATACTCGCCAGCACCCACCTGCTGCTCCGCTGGCTGACATACGTGGGCTAGTACGCCTCCTAGCTTGTACGACAGTACCGAATATCTTCTTCCACCTATCCTGTTTGACCGGCGTGCACTTCACCCCCTCGTCCAGTATCTCGAGGTCCTTGATGCAGCTGGTTACGCATCATGTCTGGCTTTACTAACTGTAACAGCGAAGTCACTGTCTCTCAGGCCTTCCGGTACCTTCCTCAGTGTCTTCCAAAGGGTAAGATCACGGCGAGCCAGGCTTCCACCTCCTTGATCGCATTCTTCAGGGAAGCGTGATTTATCCGCAGCGTCCGTGCGTTGAGCGGTCGAGACCGGCTTCCTCTCCACGCGCTCGTGGGTAACATTGATCTGCGCTTCGATCTGCAGAGGCTTACGTCTCTTGTCACCTTTGCCGGCATGACGGACTGAGCGCGAGGAGGCAGGATGCTGGGCGTATCGGGGAGTTGGGGAGATGACCAGAGAACGGCGATAAGTTGTGATGATTCTACCCGGTCGTGCTCGCTTGTGGGTGAGGATGAGGGAATCAAAGACAGGAAAAACAACGACTAGTCAGTGTTAAAGTTGATGAACGCTATGAACGCAAGGACGAAGACGCTCGATCTCGGCTTGTTCATGAGCGCGCGAGACATCCGTGTCACGCTTCTGCTGTGCTTTGACAAAGTCGATATCAATGACTGGCGTTCCGAGAGCCGCGATCTTGTTCGGCAGCTCGTTGGGCTCGATGATCTGTGGTTCGTAAGTCATGCCAACGGTTCGAAGAGTATTTAGAACTGACAAAGGCGGCTACATCAGCAGCTAGGAGATCAAAGGCCCTGACGGTACCACGGTACCCGCTCGCAGTGATTTCCTGCGAATACGAGGGATAGAGAATCCGCCGAACACCTACTCCAGACAGATCCGGATCGCGCTCCGCTACGTACATAGCGCTGTCATCCCTGCCCGAAAGGGTTGCCCAGGCATATCGTCGGCTGCGTCGCAGTCAGCGCATGGCAGTGATTGCCAAGGGGTACGCACTTTGATTTCAGCAAAAGAAGTACCGCCGTGAGCGCTGCTCTAGGTTCATCGAGCGCTGAGCCTTCGTGCAGGAAAGCACAGGAGGAAGCAAGTGCTCGACCGGTTGCAGGGTCACGCTTGTCATCGAAACCGAATAGGCAGGGGTCAAGGAACGGGTCTTCCCCCTTCTCCGACTGCAGCGGTTTCTGCTCGCTGACTACGAGAGCAGCACCGAGCCAGTCTGGAGAAGAGTCGTGATAGGCCTCTGGCGGCCATGAGTTCTCTGAGCACTCCGGTTAGCCTGCCTCAGTCCAATGTGACCGACCCGCACTTACTGCGGAGACACTTGAAGACGCCAAAGTCGAACTGGCCGCTCCATTCGTCATCGCCCGCAACGTACGAGACTTGGCCATCTCCAAGCCGCCTGACAAGCCAGTCTTCGCCAATCTGCTCGGAAGCCATGGCTTTGGCAGCTGTCATCATCAACGCAACGCTTTCCGTTGCGTCGGCTGACGAAGACGAGATCTACGTGTTCAGATGTGACGACAAAGGTAAAACGACGGAATACAAAACTCACACTACCATCTTGGCTTCCTGGATCGGATTGTAAGATGAGGGAATGCCGTGAGATATATCGGCCAATATCAACCTCGGCATCCGTACGACGTCTGATCGATGCGCCGGCCCTATGGGGAATGAGGAAGGCAAGGTCTCTGACATCGAGAAAGGTGCACATGTGTTCCAGTTCTACGGGCTCCATGGTCGAACGTAGTAACTCGGTTTCGAATAGGTTGGGATGATGACAAGTCGCTTGGGGATTTGCTTCAATCCAAGTGACGGTCCCACGTTCACCTCGAGTCGCAGGGCGAGTATCTTCCACTCGACTAGGCGGAGTACGGTAACGCAGGAAAAAAGCCGAGGCGAGCGGCGGACGTTTTTCCACGAGGTCAATGCCCGTATACCATAGTCAGACTTAGGAATGGTCCTCGTATATCACCATGGGGATCGTGGAGACTAGAGTAGTGCATGGTATAACAGCAGCTACATACATCCTTGTACATCAGCGCAACCGGTCATGCTGCATCCCGGATGCCATCTACTATCCCTGGCCCCATGATAAGATTACATACATTCCCGACATCTATTGATACGGCTGCTGTCCCTGCCCCTGCCCCTGCCCCTGCATCTGCATCTGCTGCTGCATCTGTTGCTGCTGTTGCTGCATCATCTGCTGCTGTCGCTGATTCGCCGCGTTCGTCTGCCCCTGACGTTCGACTATGCGCTGGACCAAACGATGCAGCTCTTCCTTTGTACACTGCGCGAGGTCGAGGTTGGGATCGACGTCGGGCAGCTGCGCGTTCTTGATCATGGCTTGTAGCTGCGAGAGTTGGCTCGCGTTGAGACCGATGGGGAAGAGTGGCCTTTGGGGAGGTTGCTGCTGTGGGACAACGGGCTGTTGTTGCTGCTGTTGCATTTGCTGCATCTGCTGCTGCTGCTGCTGATGTTGCTGTTGCTGTTGCTGTTGCTGTTGCTGCTGGAAATGCTGCTGTTGCGGCTGCTGCTGTTGCGGCTGAGAGTGCTGCTGAAACATTTGCGCCTGTGCCTGTGTCGGAGCCTGCGGCTGCGGCTGCGGCTGCGACTGCTGCATCTGCATCGGATACGGCGCCCGCTGCTGCTGCTGCTGCTGCTGCGGGTAATTGTTCACCGGCGGGTTGACGGCCGGGCGCGCACTGATAGCAGGCAACGGGTTCTTCTACACCATCGTTAGCCGAGACCCACTGACGCTTCACTTTGCACACACCAAGCAGATGACACCAATCAACCTGAGCAGCTTTTCTTGTGGGTTCCCAGGGTTCACGCCCGTCGCGTTGGGCAGCAAGACCATGCCGCAATCCTTTTGACCGAATTTCACGACGCCCATCTGGGCTCAGCGTCAGCCCTGTTCCTGCTCGGCATCGAAAACGTACCGTTTGCCGCGTGTGTAGGTTCTTCGCGAGCTGGTTGTAGAGCTGCATGTTGTGCGCTGCTTCAGCGGGTGGGAGCTCTTGCGGCACAGAGAAGAAGACGCAAGGCGATTTGTTGGTTTTGATGTGGGTTTCAAGCTCGGCCGGGTTGAGTGGGAGTGCGCCACTGAGGGTGAGGCCTGGTCATGTCATCAGCACATGTCTACTCGGAAGATGGCTGCTGCGTACGAGATGGCCACAAGTGCGTGAGTAGCTCTTCAGGGGGGTAATTACCCGTGGCCGTCGCAAACACTTTCACACCCGTCTCTGCACACTCATCAGCCACGCACTCGTCGATGCAAACGTACCAATCTTGGATCCCGGGTTCTTGACATCGGCCATCGACCAAGTGACCTCGCCCGTCCAGATCCTACTCGGCCTCGGCTGCGTCTGCGGCTGCGCGGCTTTCGCCTGCATGCTCTGTAAGTGACGCTGCAGGTCTGCAGGGTTGAGACTGGCGAGATCGAGCCCGGCGCCGGGGCCGATGCCGGGTTTAGCGAGCTGTGCGTTTCGCATGGCCAGAGCTTGGATTTGGAGGTAGCGCGCGCGGGCTTCGTCCGAGACTCCGGTGGTGGGGGCTGTGGATGTGGTTGTAAATGTGGCCGAGGTGATTGTAGCATCAGAAGCGTCTGCTGGTTTAGCTGGCGATGCGGTTGAACTCGGGGAAGGACTCACTCGGGGTAAGGGCAAAGTCGGAGAGGTAGAGCTCATAGCTCGGATCGTAAGAGAACCATGGGGTATCTCGAGAACTGGACATCTGTACTTTGCGTCAGCTTTCTGTAAGAGATCGGAATACGACATACCGCCTCGAGCAGCGATTTGATCACACCCGCTTCACTAGGGCCCTGCTCTGATTTGACTCCGTCTCCCACTACAACGCCGGAACACGCCACCCCGCTTTCCGTCAGAGTCTCTGCCAAGGTGATCCACGACAGCTTGTCATACTCTGTGCGGGTGTTTCGTCGAAGTCGACTTTGATCTTCAGACGGCTTGCTCGCGTCTGACGAGAGGATGATGAGGTGTTTGGATATATTTGAAGATGATGTACTGCGTGAGATGATTGATTGAAGAGCTGCTGCGGTCGGCGGGGAGAGGGGGAGTGGTGGTGCTGCGTGAGCCAGCTGAGGAGAGTACAGATCGAACATCTGTGCAGAGTTATTTCGATTGCCAGGATGACAAGATGCAGCTGCTCACTTCGAGACCGGCAATGATGCTTTCAAGCAAGTTTTGATCTTTGCCCTTGCCTTTGGCTCTTGGTAGTGCTCTGGCTCCAAACCCATTCTGCCAAGCTGCCAGCCCGAACCCATTGCGGCTCCCCGAGCTGCTGTCATCATGACCCACAGCAGGGTATAGTGACGGCAACGACGCCAAAAAGGCATCTGGCGGTTGAAAAAAGTGAGCGTCGAGGTTGGCCGAGTGATGGTCTAGTTGCAGGGCCAGTTCCGGGTTCGGCGTCACGATTGCCGCACAACGCGCCTGCGACGTATTCAGCAGATGCACCGCGTACAGCATGTATCGTTTGACTCACGCAGCTGCTTGGCCCCACCTTGTCGACCAGTCGTCTCACGAGTTGACTGACGACGCCTCCATCCTTGACGAGGTCGTTGTAGGTGTTGGGTGCCAGTGCCGAGTCGATCACGAAGCACGCTGCGTATTCTCGCGCTGCTGCTATTGATGACTCTGCCTGGGTCGACATTGCCTCTAGGTCTGGCTGCTGCCCTGCTACGCTACCGTCCTGTATCGCTGTGCTGACTTGTCAGAGATGCGAGCGGTATGCAGCCGTGCCGCGGGGTCACCCTAGCAAACCGGATATGCCTTGCTAGGATTGGTAGCAATGCCTGGGTTGAGACTTGCTAGCATCTGTAACACCACCAGCCCACACAATTGCTAGACGTGATAGCACCCACGCGGCAGCCCACAGTCGTGACGTCCAAGCTCGGACCCAGCAGACTGTACATGCCTCCCAGCGCGTCCCTCTGCTCGGATCAAAGCAGCAGCTCAGCAGCTCATACGGGTATATCGCACAGGCGTGACGCTTGATCCGCCAGCTTGGACCAGCCATCATGGGTGAGCCGGTCCCACCAGTCTTTCAGCCAGTGCTAAGCTGACGCCACCCAGATCCTCCCATCGTCAGGGGTGAGTCTCCCTGACTGGTTGACCAAATCCGACGCGCAGATGGCTGATAAAAATGACACCCAGGTCTCAATGACAAGATGTACGTGCACCCGTCCAAGCGCCCACAAAGGAGGTACTGACGACCCTTGCAGGTATGAACGCCGCAAGGCGGCCGCTCTCGAGCTCGAAAAGTCGGTTCTGAATCCGCCCGTCTCGCTTCTCTGTGACCTGATATGATCCAGGCTCGTTCTCTCGTCCGACCTCCCGCGCATCACCCAGATCATCGATCAACTATGTCAAATGTTCTCATCGACCGCATCGGCCCTGCACACGCGCAACGGCGGACTGATTGGCCTTGCGGCAACGGCGATTGCACTGGGACAGGACGTCGCGCCGTTCTTGGGAACCATTGTCCCGCCGGTCCTGGCGTGCTTTTCAGACCCAGAGAGCCGAGTGAGATACTATAGCTGCGAGAGCTTGTACAACATGTGAGTGTATAGGTCACGCATTGAGCAGGCTGATCGGCCGGCCAAGTGCAAAAGTCAGCAAGGGTGAAATCCTCGTGTACTTCAACGAAGTCTTCGATGCTCTCAGCAAGGTTTGTTTACCGTTGTCACCACCAGCCTCGCTGACATTGACAGCTCGCCGCCGACTCGGAGCTGTCCGTCAAGAATGGCGCCGAACTCCTCGATCGCCTCTTGAAAGACATTGTCGCAGAAGCAGCACCGCACTATGTCTCGCAATACGCACTAGCGACCGGCAGCGGTGCCGGCGAGGAGATCAAACCAATCTCAGAAGACGGCGATGACATTGACCGTCGTGCATTCTCGCTCGCGCGCTTCGTCCCGTTGCTCAGTGAGCGCATCTATGTCATCTCGCCGTTCACGCGCATGCACCTCGTCTCGTGGATCATGGTGCTTGATTCCGTCCCGGATCTCGAGCTCGTCAGCTACCTCCCGGAATTTCTCGATGGTCTCTTGTAAGTCTCTCCGACTGCACCGATCGCAGCGGCTGAACACTGCAGGAAATACCTGAGCGATCCAAACATCGACGTCCGCGTCGCGACCGAAAACGTCCTCGCAGAGTTCCTGCGCGAGATTCGAGACATTGCCAAAGTCCAGCGCAATCACCCGCGCTCCGTGTCACCGACCCATCGGCGCGATGGCCTACCGAAACGTACAGCCGAGATGGATGAGGAGGTGGTCGAGGACGGACTGACGGAAGAACCGGGTGACGAGGTGGATGAAGATGGCGAGGGCATCTGGGTGCCCGGTCAGGGCGTGTATGTGGACCATGCGGCGATTGTCGAGATCATGATCCATCATCTGTCGTATCCCGGTGAGTCGATCAGAGGCCGCTGCAAATAGACTACTGGCTGAAGAGCTGGTAGATGAGCAGATCCAGGCGACGGCCATGCACTGGATCACAACGTTTTTGACGTTTGCGCAAGAGGTCGTTGTGCCGTTCACACCGCAGCTGGTACCGGCCATCCTACCGAACCTTGCCCATCATGTGTGCGTACGCTGCGGCATGGCAACACGTCGTCCGGGTAAACGAAGTACTGACGCTGAACAGACCCTCGATCCAAACTGCAGCCAACGAGACCAATGCGGCACTGTACCATGTCATCCAAGCTCTCCCACTCCCCCCCTCGACCGCCCCTTCCACAGCCTCAACAGTCCTGCCACCCACAACAGCCGCCGCAGCCATGCCTCCTACCGCCTCCTCGTCACTCCAATCCCTCGCCGGGTCACCGCCCGCCACCGCCCCTCTCCAACACCGACGGGACCATCCATCAATCGACCCTGCAGAACTCAAGAGTGTAATGTCTGACCCTCTGGACATTGCAAACTCTACCGTTCCATCCCGCCAATCCTCCATCAACATCGCAACATCGCTCTCCGCATCAAACGTCACGACGCTCCGATCGGGGACGAAACCCGTGCCGATCGCATCAGAGCCCGTGACGCCGTCGACGTTTGAGTTCCCAGGGAGGAAGAGTAGGCCGCAGAGTCCTACCGCTAGCTTGGGCACCGCGCAGGTGCAGGGCGTGGTGGATGAGGATCCGTTCGATATCAAGGAGACGGTCAATGTTTTGACTCTGCAGTTCTTGAGCGAGCACGAGGATACGCGCGTGGCCGCGCTAGAATGGCTCTTGATGCTGCATCACAAAGCTCCAAACAAGGTTCGCTAACCGCACCTTGCCCCCCGAATGACTGGGTGCTGACGCGCCTCGCAGATCCTATCCCGCGACGATGGCACTTTCCCCGCCCTGCTCAAAACCCTGTCCGACCCCTCTGAAGAAGTCGTCAAATACGATCTCCAGCTCCTTGCCCAGATCTCGTCCAGCTCTGAAGACTCGTACTTTACGAGCTTCATGGTCAATGTGCTGGAGCTCTTTAGCACCGATCGACGATTACTTGAAACGCGCGGGAGCTTGATTATTCGACAGCTGTGTATCAACCTCAACACAGAGCGCATCTATCGGACCCTGGCAGAGATCTTGGAAAAGGACGAAGTGTGTCGAGGTTTGAGCAAAGGTAGCCACGAACTGATCGTGTAGGATCTCGAATTCGCAAGTCTCATGGTCGTAAAACTCAACATGATCCTTATCACCTCGCCTGAACTACTCGATTTCCGAAAACGGTTGAAGAACCTCGAATCTAAAGTGCGTTTGCCACGGTGCTGTGCTTGAGATGGCTGAAGGATGCAGGACGGCCAGATGCTCTTTTCATCGCTTTACAAGTCTTGGTGCCATAATGCGGTCGCTGTGTTCGCGTTATGTTTGCTTGCACAAGCATATGAGCACGCGTCGAACCTGTTGCAGATCTTGTGAGCATTCATGACTTTGTGCTGCGGATCATTGATTGACTTGAACAGCGCCGAGCTCGAATTAACAGTGTCACTCTTGGTCCAGATCGACAAGCTCGTCATGTTGATTGAAAGCCCCGTGTTTACCAGTGAGTCGCGCAATGTGCAACAGGCGAAAACTGACAGATCAGCCCTTCGTCTTCAACTACTTGAACCGGACAAATACCCCTACCTGCCCAAATGCCTGTACGGACTGCTCATGATCTTGCCGCAAAGCAGCGCGTTTGTCTCGTTGCGTGCACGACTGTCGATCGTGCACTCGTCAGGTTATGTGCCTTCGCAGTCGAAAGTGTGCGTACCGCGCGTACCAACCGAGGCGTCAGCTGACTAGCCGGCAGGAGCAATGCGTACCCCACAGCGACCTCTTCCACGCGGTCAAAGATGAGCGGTCGGGATGAGATCAAATGGCAGGAACTTCTTTCTCGTGTGTGGCGACACCCTGATCGTCTGTATCGCTGACGTTCATCAGACTTTCGAAACGTCCAACACCGTCATGAAAAGTCGCGCCGTGCGCAGATGGGCGATAACGGTCAAAACGGCTCAATCTCGGGCTTTCACGTACCAACAACGTCCAACACGCTCGGCGGTGTTCCTGGTATCCGCGAAGTGTCAAGCAAGGGTACTGTACGGCGCAAGACGACGGGGTCAGCAGCAAAGTCGGCGGAGGGAAGCGGTGGGGGTCGGGCTGCGCTTTCGCCACTGAACCCGAAACGCACCGGTTCCGGTTCCGCCATGGTGTCTGCTGGCGTTTCCATCGGCGGCGCGGTGGCGAGTATGAACGGTGCGGCTGGTCTGGGCTCGGTGCGTGCAACCAGTCCGGGACCGAATGGGCGGCGGAGGATCATCCAGGGCGTCAGGAAGGGACAGCAATGACATGCATGGTGCTGGATGTGCTCGTCAGATGTGCAGCTCTGACAGCGCTTGACCTGGCGTCGGTTGAGCTATTGCGGGCTTCGATTGAACTTTCATCGCATCGCAAGAGGACTTCAAATGAGCATTGATACATACCTTTTAGAGATGGCGGGCCATCTCGCTCCTCCGCTGTATGTGGCGTATGTTCTCTCGGGACAGTGAGTCGTATCAACACCCCTCCAAGCACATCGCCGCGAGACGAAGTGGAGCCTAGATGCTCTACCAGATGGGCTTGACAAAGTCTTCGGGGGGGCGTACTGCGCCTTGAACACAAATACTGTGCATTTCACTCTCGATCTGGTCTTTGACAGCATTAAGGACTCACTGAAGTGCTAGCATCGAAGATGCTGGCAGCCTTCCACTCGAAGTGCCAAGCTGTGCAGGCAAGTACCGTAGAAGGCGACGACAAGGTATAAAGACGCGACTACGCCACCGTCCTACGCTTCGATAACATAAACATTACAAAAGCAATGAGCGTTAGCCCAACGACAACCAAATTCACTCCCACCTCTTCTGACAGCGCCAGGCCGCCAGATACCATCGATTTCAAGCTGGGTGCTGAAGACATCACGGTGAACAGAGACGACCCGTATGAAGACCTGGAGAAGGAGGTGAAAATCAGTTTTTCAGCGAATAGCTTCACGATCCATTCGCCCAACGTGCTCGTGACAGGACAGATTGGCACCGAGTCCATCAGTCACATGGGAGAAGAGGATAAAGTGGGCACGCCTGTGTGGGGTTCATCATGAGCCGACAGCCGTCGAAAGCGCATGTGTCAGGTGCACTAGCCGCCATGCCACATCTTCCTTCGCTGTGTGTACAATCGCTGAAAGTCATGAGAGGGCGCAGGATAGACAGCGTCACGTCAGTCTTCCAGCAAATATGTCCGCGTCTCGATCCATGGCGATGACGAGTTTTGGCGCTGCACGGACGGGCCGTACAAGGCTCATGTACACGCATCGGACCAAGTGTGACATCATCCTAGTCTCGATTCATGCCACCGTGCATCACGAATGCTCTGGTTATTCACCTAATGAACATCGTCCTGTCTTTTGGCAAGTTATTTGCCCCCAAATTCCCTCCCGGTCAGCTTGAATTTGGCGGAGCTTGTCTCAGCGGTCCAATGTATTGTCACCCCATTCTCAGCGTCCTCAAACATGCAGTCGCGGACGTTGCTGGTGCTGTAGCTGTATAGGACGGTGTTCGTCGCGAAAAGGCTTTGCAAGCAGGTGACTACCTTCGGACGAAGCCACCCACTCTCACTCCGGAAAGTGCGAAGGCTTACCAGTCGAATGGCTCGTGAAATAGACTACCGGTCCGCTTCTTATCAAAGGTTTGAGCATTTTGCGAGCGCATGATGACACGACCGGACAGCTCTGCGGCCCTGTACAGTTCTGCATCTCATCGTGGCTGAGAAGACTTAGCTGTCGAGATGCACCGACTGGTCAGTATCTTCCTTTCTGGTGTCTGTATGCCTTCTCTTGGTGCAACTGCACAAGCGCTCATGATAAAAAGCGGTCATGCGAGGAGATGGCGCGTCTCTGGTTAAGCAAGCCAGACAGCAGCACATCTTTTCGACTTCTCAACACTCAGAGCAGTGCTCTATGAATCTAACCAGTCAAGTCGCCACTGCCTTTTCGGATCGGCTGGACAGCAATGACGACCGAAAGATTCCGGCGACCATCACGTTCACAGTGGTCAACACTGGGGACAAAATTGTCACAACCAGGAACCAGGAATACAAAGATGCTGCCAAGGATATCACGATCTTCTGGAACGAGAATCGCTTCGAGGTCACCTCGCCCAACGAAATGGTATGTGGGTCCATGGGAAGCTGCGCAGTGACAGTGAAAGGACACCATGAGGGTAAGCCCGTTTGGTAGCCCGTGCTGTCAGGTCAGAGTACAGGAGCAGGTGGAGTGCTTGTAGGCGTAGCTACGGATACATACCAGTCACAGTTTGAGCATGCAGACTGGCTCACCCTTGCGATTGCAGACGGCACATCGGGCGGAGTGGCGCACAATGGCGCATGCTGAACCGTGCCAGTCTGCCTTTGCCATTGAAGCATCACCACTCGGATCGTGTCTGCAAGAAGGGAGCACCCCGCTGGCGATCTACAGACGTCCTGTCTGATGGCGCGCTTGCTGGCTCTTCCGCCACACCGGGCCGTGCGGAGACTCCTTTCGCTCGCCGAACGCGTCAACAAACGCCGGGACCAGAATGTGGCGAGCGAGCCAAAGCACAGGCTCTGCCCTGCCTATCCGCGCGCGCCCATCTTCGCCGCTCTCATCAACAACATCCATAGCGCAAAGCACAGCAACAGCATCGCATAGCCGTACACACTTCGTACCACCGCATTCTCCAGTCTATAATGCCTGGTCAGTTGCGTGCTGCAACCATCACATGATGCTGACGATTGCGAACCCGACCAGCCGCCAAGAGTAAGCGCATGGCCAGCGACCGAACGCGAGGTTGACGCAGCTACACAGCCGCCAAGGGCAAGAAGGGGACCGGCAAGACGACCGCCTAGTGGGTCTCGGCTCGCCTTGGACGCGTCGCGTGAGCAAGGGCTGATGGCCTGTTCAGCCAGCAATACATGAAGGTCCAGCTCGCCAAGCTCAAGGACGAGGACCAGAAGGGCGGCAAGACTGTTACCCACCAGGTGAGTGGCCTCTTGGAGTGACTGGCTGCACGCGACGTAAGAGATCGGTGGCGAAACGCGACCTGACGCGTCGGGAGGGTGAACGGTCCTAGGAGTCTAGGACACGCGCCGTGTCACCCACAACGAGCTGTAACTGTCGTGCAAAGGTGCAGCGAGCCGGTGGCTGCTGCGGATGATTGCTTCACTTTATCCCGGTCGTTCTATCCGGTTAAAGCCCACCGCTGCGGCAACTGTTGCAGAGCGAGCGTGCGTCGTGAACCACTGCACGTGTTGGCTGGATCGCTAGGCGTGGTAGGTCGCGGTGCCAAGCTCTACGAGCTTGAGTGTTCAGCTTTCGCACGCCAAGCTGCTCCGCCGGGCCATCTGAAGATCCCCACAGGTATAGAGTAGCGGGCGTGGCGTTCCGGCGACTCAACTACGAAAGTTCTTCGGTTGTGCTTGTGCTCAGCGCGGCGGACGAACATACATAGCTGACAGCTTTGCGCACGTCACGTCATTGTGACACGATGCGCCGCTTTGATGCTACTGAGACGGATTCAGAGGACCCTCTGCGCTTGTGTCCAGAGTTGCTCTGCCCTACACTGGGCTGTGTCACACTGGGAGGGGTGCATTGCGTACGACACTGGCAGGCTCTGCCACGCAAACGTCTCCCAGGATGGATGATCGTGTTGCCACGTCAAGCCGTTCGTCTTACTCTAGTGCGCCTGCACTGCCTTTCATTCCATCTGAACTAGTCCACGCAGTCAGACGCTCGATGGTTGGCGGATGGAGGTACATGGACCGTGCTGCTTGATGTGCACGGTCAATCAGGGGCACGTCGGTCTGCCCGATTATTTCGTGTCACACCGCGGCTGACGTCTTGCCTGCGCTGCCACCGGACTGTAGGCGCACTGTCATCAGCCCTCATGGGCTGCATCGATTGCGATACCACGTAGAATCGTGAACGCTGCTGGGACCTCCACGATTCGTAACACCTTTGGCTTGGGCCCATATGGCGTTGCGTACGCAGTACCATATCGGTTGGCTTGCAAGAGGCGCTGTCTGTGCTAGTCTTTGCCTAGGATGGCTGGTTCAATCATGTCTGTTCCGACTTTTGTCTCTGTCGAGCAGCAAGACATGTCGTAAACGTCATGTCGCCACAATCAGTCACCCTGAGCATGCCGCAAGTGCGGTTGCGAGAGCCCATCTGCAGCGTCGGCTGTCAGTGCTGACATCGGCTCTTGGCGTGCCTTGCCTGGCCTGCGCCTTGCGAGATCCCTGCACCGGGTAGGTTTGCACCTTGCGTTGGCGCAAGTGGCCGCATCGGACGTTGGGTGCTAAGCTTACGGCGGTTTGACTTGGGCGAGTCATGGAGCCCTGACGTCGGCGACGTTTGTTTGCATAGTGTGGCGCTGGCCTGCGCCTTTGCAGTCGGAGCTTTCGCCTGGGCGCACAGCACGGCCGCATACGGTCGGGCGGCTGGTTGCATGGGCTGACATCGATGGCGCCGGCCCTGGCAATGGAAACTCTCCGAGACCCGGGCGTGTCACTTTGCGGCTTGTCGCGTTTAACACTGGGCTTAGCTGACGCACTCGTGCACAGGAACGTTTCAAGAAGGTTGCTCAGGCATGGGCTACCGCGTAAGTGCATCCGGGTGGTCAGCCACCTTGTTCCGGCTACGGCATGCTGATCCCGTGTGACCTTGCAGGCCCGAGAACCCGGTACGTTGCTTGCCCTCGTGCGTGATGCAGTGTCTGACGGCGCGACGCAGAAGGCGGGTGAGAACAAGGCGAAAAAGTGAAACCGACAAGACTGTAGCGAGCTAGTGTGGCAATCTGTATGGTGTGAGATGAACACTTGAACGAGCCGTGGCCCGGATGCAGACAAGGCTAAGTGGATCAAGCCATGGGGTGGCCCTGTCTAAGAATACGGTGCGGGGCGTGCGCCAAGGCCGGTCGTCGTGGCGCTTGCGGGTGATTTCAGGCCTGATCCGGCAGGTGCGACGCGTTTGGGGTCGCACCGTCGTGCTTTCGGTCGAACCCGTCTCAGTCTGTGGACAGTGACTGACTGACCTTGTTCTGCCTTGTAGCCTGACCTGCAAGACTCTGCTCTGCAACCCGACACTCTTTTGTTCGCGGCCTGGCGCTGTTTATTGTGCCCGTTTCAGATCAGGCGAGCGCTCGACCCCTTTCGATACTTTAGCCTGCTTTACTCGCTCGGATCAACACTCGCAGCAACAGGTAGGGCTGGCCCGCGCATCCGTCTATGCATACGGTGAGTGCTCGCGCCCGGTGCAATCCATCTCGCTTTGCACTATCGCTTTGCACTAGCTACAGGCAGATGGCCTTCCTTTGGCCGTTTCAGACTACACAACGGACGCGTCGGTCGACGATCCTTGTGTGGCGGGTGACTGCGTGTGTTCGCGCGCGCGTCCTCGCCCTATTGTCTCCTGCTCCCATCTCATCCTTGGCTCTGGACCCGCTATAATCCCATCGCTCTACGCCGTCTCCACCTCGTCGGTCAAGCTTGTGCTGACACTCGCTTTGTTCTCTTTCCGCTTTCCTTTCCCCTCGCACTCCTTTCACATCACCCCTTGCAGTCTTGAGCACCGACTGGCCCCCATCGCAACCCTCCATTCACACGCCCGCGCACCGCTTCCTTTCCTCCGCCCCGGTTACGCCCATAGCATCGAACCAGAGCTAGCCTCGATTCGACCGACCCACGAGTGCTGCTGGCAGCACCCAACTCTCCGACTGCACCCACCGTCTTTGACAGACATGGCCGCCGTAATGACCCGCACGTTTTCATCGCTCGAATCCGAGCAGACGCCGCTAAGGATGCTCGCCCACAGTGTCGCAGAGGCCGCACTGAAACCCGATCCTTCGAGTCCGAGCTTTGGCTCGAGCTTGCCACCGTGCCCGAGTGCGGTCGATGGCTGGGACCAGTCGTTTGGTCAGTCGTGTGGCCGATCGGCGGAAACGCTCATAGGCTGACTGTGCTCCTAGTCGACTTGACAGTCTCGCCCCCTCGCAAGCAGCACACGCAGCTCCGTGCAGACGCTCCTCCCTTTCGCGCCCCGGCGCTCACGCACGCACGCACCCGCTCCGACGCACCCCATGTCGCAGCCCGGCCCTCTCAGGTCCTTCGCGCACAAGCCACTTCCCGCTCGGCAACCAACACGCCGCTCTCGTCACCGACAAAGCTCACGCATGACGTTCCCAGGCTGCCTTCGCTTGCCCAGATCCAAGCCAGGGTTTCGTACCGGCTGCAAGGCCACCGAAGGGCCGGCAGTGCCGGCTCGTTGGCCGCTGTCAAGGCTTCTGCTGCTGCTGCTTCGGCCAGCCAGCCGCCGAGCCCGACTCGTGAGAGTCGCTTGCCGACGTTCCTTCGTCAGAGGACCGTCAGCGCCGGTAAACCTCGACCGATCTCGATGCCGCCGCTCAGTGCCGCCGCGTTGAAGTCTTTCAACGCGCCGACCGTCAACGTGATCCCCCCGACGCTGCGTTCCATCCGCCCACCGTCGCCTTCATCCCCGACAGGCTCTCTCTCCTCGACGTCATCCGCGAGCTCCTCGCCCCGTCGGGTCCCAATGATCACCTGCACGCCCGCACCCGAGCTCAGCGACGACGGCAGCGTCACTGGCGGCTCCGAAGCCGACGACGAGGTCCTAGTCGTCCCCACGCTAGACTACATCCACGTCGCGGATGACAGCTACGGCGCAGACGACTATTTCACCCAAGTGCTGACGGCCAAGCCGCAGCCGCCGCAGCGCCAGGAGCGCGCACGCGCCATGAAGGCTAGGCTCGGCCGTGCCCTGCACGCACGCTCGTAGCCTCGCGCACCCGCCTGCAACCTAATACTGTTCGACTTGCTGTACTGTATGGACTGTGTATGCTCGACTCGAGCCCGCTTCAACATAGCTTTGGTCTAGGAGAGGGGTGGGGAGTGCGGAGCGCCTTGTTCATTACTTTGCTTGCTTATGAAGATGCTTCACGACCATGTGGATGTTTGTCACCCAGTGCAGGTCATGATCGACGAGATGGAGAAGGAGCACTGTGGCAGGAAGCCTCGTCGGGTTTATCGGCCCACGTGCTGGTTTTCGCCCGAACGCCAACTCTCGACTTTTGGCGAGCAGCTTGCAACACTCATCAGAACCGTAGAGCAGCAGACAGCATGGCAGCAGCGATCAAGCGTACAACCCTCAAGCTCGGGATGATCCCAGCCGACGGGATCGGCAAGGAGGTCTTGCCCGTCAGTCGGACTTTCCAACGGCACTCGGGAACTGATGCAATCTTTTATAGGCCGCCCAGCGCGTGCTTGAAGCTTTGGGCTCTGCGATCCCCAAGCCTGAATTCATCCCGCTCTTGGCAGGCTGGGATCACTTTCAGAAGCATGGCGTTGCGTTGCCAGAGGAGACGATCCGGACGTTGAAGGAGGAGTGTGACGGTGCCATGTTCGGCTCGGTCAGGTCGGTTGCGCTGGGTGCACCTGGACTGGATTGTGTAAGCTGATGCGATGGATATAGCTCGCCGTCGCACAAGGTCGCTGGCTACTCTTCGCCGATCGTCGCGTTGCGCAAGCATCTCGACCTGTACGCCAACGTCCGACCCGTCTCGTCGGTCGTCGGAGTGCCAGGCCCGCGAGTCAACATGGTCATTGTGCGCGAGAACACCGAGTGCTTGGTCCGTCTACATTGTATACGCGAGACTCGGCTCACAACGAGCAGTATATCAAAAAGGAGGAGATCTCAACCAACCCCGATGGCTCAAAGACGGCGCTCGCGACCCGTCAGATCACCTCGCGCGCTTCGTCCCGGATCGGCCGGATGGCATTCGAGATTGCACTTCGTAGAGGCCAAGAGCGTGCTGCGGCCGGTGCGCCCGAGACGTTTTGGAAGGGCCCACCAAAGGTCACGATTGTGCACAAGAGCAACGTGCTGAGCGTGACCGATGGTCTGTTCCGCGAGACGGTGCGCGCGATCAAGGAGGGCACAGAGCAGGATCGTGAGCGCTACGATGGCGTCCTGTTGGAGGAGCAATTGGTCGATTCGATGGTCTACCGCATGTTCCGCGAGCCAGAGTATGTAGTCTGAACGAGCGAGACTAGGCTGACAGTGGCAGGATCTTTGACGTCGCTGTCGCACCCAACCTGTACGGTGACATTATCTCGTGAGTCTCGAGGCGCTCGCTGTGCTTGCGCTGACAGTCATAGCGACGGTGCTGCTGCCCTTGTTGGTTCGCTCGGCCTCGTGCCGTCCATCAACGCCGGTGACGACTTTGTCATGGGCGAGCCGTAAGTCATCCATCCGACCATCCGACTCTCCTAACACCACACAGCGTCCACGGCTCAGCCCCCGACATCGAGGGTAAGAACATTGCCAACCCGATCGCGTCGATCCGGTCAGTCTTTTGTGCGCAGATTCAAGATCGCCAGCTGACGTGCTTAGCTCGGCATCGCTTCTTCTCTCGTCGCTCGGCTACGTCGACGCCGCCGCGCGTATCAACACGGCCGTCGACGCCGTCCTGCGCGAGGGCAAGTTCCTCAGCCCCGACCTCGGCGGCAAGGCCAAGACGACCGAAGTCACCGAGGAGATCATCAAGCGCTTGTAGAGCAACCACAGAGATGCACGCGTGCTGATCGATCTGTACTGTGCCGTTCAGATCGCTGCGTGACGCGACGCCGATCATACACATGCGTCTCGCAGACTCAGGGGTCGTTTGATGGATACATGGCCACAACTAGCATCCACATCCCGGATGCCAACGCACGGGCTCGAGCTCTACCGGCTCATCACACAAGCGATCAGCACCAGCTTCTCTGGCGGCGCGCAGTCCTTTGTCGCACTGGCCTCGCCAGTCCTCTACGCCAGTCGGTTCGCATGCCTCATCCTCGCCCTCCCGTTCGTGAGCGCAATCTGCATCGTGGCCTTCCTCGCCGCCTTCCTCCTCACGCCAATCTACTTTATCTTGACGCTTGCGATCGACGCGATCCAGACGCTGATGAAGCCCTGTCGCTGCGGCGCGGGCGCGAGCGACGAGCACTTTGCGACGCATACGGTTCGTTCATGGCGTTGGATCAAGGGCGCGCTCAGAGGTCAGAGGGAGTTTTGGCCGTTACCTTGGCTCGTGGACTGGTGTGATGATGATGATGATGATGGATCCGACACGGCGGTCGGCGAGGATACGCTGAGGAGTGCGATGGATCTCGATCTGTTATCGAACACGGCCGTCGCTGGGGATAGCGGGTACTCGTGAGTTGCTGCTCGCTGGGCAGAGAACGAGCTGACGACTGGTATGGAGTGTGATGTGGATGCAGGCGGCGAGTAGGGTGTGATTGTGGATAGGAGGCAGCTTGTGCACTAGACTTGTCAATGGTGCTCTCACCTCGCCGTCTCGGGTTTGGTAGCGCAGGCTCATGCATATGCAGAAGAGTCAGAGGCGTGCAGCTGCTGGTACTGGATGTCATCCTCGAGATGCATAGAGGTGTTGAAGACACTATGCTACGTCGGATCAGAGGACAACGTCCGTGTAAGACTCTACAGACGTTTGCCACCCACCATCACCATCCCCGTCAACTTGACCACCGCTGTACAGCAGACGCAATACACCCAGACAGCATGGCAGCGCCCGTCCCTCCCAAAGTAAGCCTAGAGCGCCTGCGACTTGATCATGAGCTGAGCACTGGCTTCTTCAGTCGCCGCTGCCGCCGTTTCAGCCACGCCCGCGCACCGGCGACGACATCCGCTTCACCCTCACGCTGGTCTTCAAGCTGATCGTGACGGCGTTGATCTGGCTAGCGCTGCTCTTCGTCTACGTTGCGTTCGACACCACCATCGTACTGCTCGCCGTGTTTGCGCTGTTGGCCGAAATCGTGCTGCTCGTCTCCGTCGTCCCCCGCTGCGCGTTCGAGTGCGACTGGCGCCAGACTGCGTACGGTCGGGTTCTGCGCGTGCACTACGCACTGTCGAAACGCTCACATGCGTCACTGCTCGAATGGATCGAGCAGACTGGAGACGCGCTCTCAAACTGGCTTCGCGGTGGCTCGCTCGGCCTCAGCTGGAGCTTGAAGACCGATCGAGCGCCACAGCCAGAGATCGCACTGCACCAAGTGCGGCGCAGAGACGTGCTCGACGCCGTCCACGGTGCGACTGCCGACACTGGAAGCAAGGACTCGATCGACGAGGTCACAATCGAGCAAGTCACGATCGAGACGAGCGTGCGCTATGTCAGCGAGACCAAGAGCAGCACCCGAGTCGTGTTCGAGGCAGACCCTCGCTGCTTTGTCTAGGCTGTGCTTTCACCTTTCCACCCTTCGCTCCCTCACCGTCTAGTTGCCACTGCGTCCGGTCCTGTCAACTTTGTTCAGCCCTTGTTCCTCATTGTATGCATAGCGCGTGTTGATCCCCTAGTGTCTTACCTATCACTCGAGCAATCCTCCGCCAGGCAGCAGCACGACTGTGAGCCATAGGAATAGCTATAGCTTGACCACGCATTCGCAGAGTCTCCGCGGCCTCGCCTCGGGAAACCAGTCTGTCGCCACGGCCCGGCAGAAGGGCGGTGGTGGCCCTGACAGTCTCGCCAGTAGGCCTCGCCCAGTGTCCAAGCTCTCTCTCGACCCACGTCAACGACGACGTGCTTGGGACTCTGGGCGAGAGGCTGTGCATGTTGCAACGGTGAACAGCAGGCGAGAGCGTGCACACTGGCAAACGTGAGCACAGACCCAGAGCTCGGCAATGTCGAGCAGTGCTAAACACAGCGACAGATGCTGTCGCGTCACAAGGCGTCCGACTCTGGGTCGGGCACGGTMCCCCAGCMCCCCTCGACCCATCCGCTCACGAGCCACAACTCTGGCCGTCGCATCTCCAACACCATCTCGACGGCCCCGGTAGCGTCCAGAGCATGGCTTCCTCCTCGGTTATGGAGGGTCACGCAGTCTCCGAGAAGACTGCTGATCTGGTTGCTGGGCTTGTCGATTGTGGGTCTGCTGCTGCGAGTCGTGTCGGAAGACAAGAGGCTTCCGCCGGCTTTGCAGCTTGGCGAACTGCGGTGGGCCAAGAGGACCGTGCCAGTGATTGACAACGTGTGCAACTTTGTGAGCCCCGTCGAAGGTCAGTCGACAGCTCGCGAGACGACGTCGGCTTGAGCAATCTGCAGCGTACCATACCGCACTTGAACGACTGCGACCAACAAACACGAGCTCGACTACCTCCCGGCCTCATGTCGCTCCAAGACATCACCACCATTACTCGTCCACCGGCCATCTCGTGCTCAATACCGATCCCGACGCATCCCATCCGATTCCCCTCCTCCTCGAGCTCGGCGAAAAGCGATGGGAAGAGCTCATCTCTCGCCAGTCGCGAACCCTGGGCCAGGCCGTGAAAGAGTATCAACGCCGCTACGGTCGGCGCCCACCAAAGGGCTTCGACGTCTGGTGGGACTTTGTCGTCACGCACGAAATGGTCCTGCCGGACGAGTATGACCGCATCAATCTGGACCTGGCGCCGTTCTGGGCGTTGCCAAAGGACGAGATGCGGAAGCGGTTGCAAGAGGTCGAAAACTTGCCAGAGACGTTTACGCTCGTGGTCGAGGACGGCAGGGTTGACATTGAGGTGGGTTGCAATGTCTGCGTGGTGGCCAGGCTAATGCGGTGCAGATGAAAGACAAGGCGGGCCTCAAGTGGGCTGGAACATGGCTTCGCGCCATTGATGCGTCTTCGTGAGGCCACAGATCAATGTGTCGTCTCAGTGTGCTGATGACACCCAGCCTGGTGAAAGCCTTTGCAAGGTTTCTGCCCAACCTCCGCGCGACCTTCTCCATCTTTGACCAACCCCAAATCTACCTGTCCTGGGCGCGGCGCAGCTCGCTCGTCGACCTAGGTCTGCGCGGCGAACGTACGCAACCCTTGCAAACCGAGCAGCGCTGACCGCGCTCAGATACCCAACACCTGAAAGAGACGGACGACCCTAACATTCGCTGGTCACGAAGCTGTGCGCCCAACTCGAACCTTCGACGCAACCCAAAGTTCTACGAGGGCAAGAGCTTCATCTATGACGGCGTCGAGGCTAGTGATCTCTGCCAGAGTGGGTTTGGTATCAGGAGATTGAGCGCGGAGCTGAGCACGGCTCAGACCCGTATCTCATCCCGCTTCACGGCTTGACGTTGGAAAAGCACGGCCCTGACTCGCACCCCCGGCCCCATACGCAGCTGCTGCCCGTCTTTAGCTTGGCCAGGACATCACTAAAGTATAGTGCGACCCGAGTTTGAGCATGTACTGATACGATCCAGCTCGGACATTTTGATCACACCACTCGACCAATTTGCCGACCCTAAAGGGCGTGATCCGGTATGGGAAGACAAGCTAGATGACCGTCTTGCCTGGGTGCGTCGACATTCTTTCACCTGACTACAGCTAACACGACAGCGTGGGAGCACGACCGGCATCTCTGAAATGACAAAAGACGTGCCCTGGCGCGACGCGCACCGGATCCGACTGCACCACTTTGCCAATGACGACACGGACGATCTCGTCTCGGTCCTCGCACCCGACCGCGAAGACGAGAGCGGCGGGCGACTCAAGTCACGTTCAGAGGAAATGACCGTGGCCGATCTAACAGAGTTTTATTTCGACATGAAGCTTGCCGGTCAGCCTTTGCAGTGCTCGGATGAGGACGGGACGTGTCAGGCTATGCGGTGAGTTGGCCGACTTTGCTTGTGAAGACTGATGTGGGATAGAGACGAGATCGATTTTGCTCAGTATCAGTCGGCGGCGGAACTGAACCAGCACAAGTTTCTGTTTGATATCGATGGCAATGGCTGGAGGTGGGTATCGCTACGTTTGAGTGTGTACGGACCATACTGAGGATCCCAGCGGTCGCTTCCGTCGGTTGATGAGCACCAACTCGATGGTCATCAAAGCTGGCATCTTTACCGAATGGTTCCAGCCACACCTCATCCCGTGAGCTCACTCTTGGCACGTCTGCCTTTAGCTCACGATCCGAGGTGGTTCATGTATGTGCCCGCCAAGCTCGACTTTACCGACCTTGCCGACATTCTCGCATTGTCAGTGCTGTTCTGATTGCTCACAGACGGGCCTGACATTGAAGCAGCTTCCGCGGGACACCAGAGGATCCAGCGGGCGGCTTTGACGAGGTCGCGAAAGCGCTTGCCCGGAACGGGGTGCGTTGGCTGTACATGGCCCGATCGCTGCTGACCAGTGTGCCAGCAATGCTTTGTGCAGCGCATGTTCCGAATCCAAGATCTGCAAGCATATATGATGCGTTTATTCCTCGAGTATGCTGTGAGTTGGGTCATGGCTTGGACTGCAGACGTTGACGGCCACGCAGCGGCTGGCGTCTTTGGAAGATGGCGACATGGTTTGTGCTCGTCTCGCTTAGGCGCGTCCGCACTGACACTGCGAAGGATTTCTACTATGAAGACGAGGAGTTGGAAGAAGGCGAAGAGGACCCGGTCGAGGCGTTGCAGCCGCACGAACCAGACGCGGCGCAGGTGCCGCTGCAAGTCGCCGAAGAAGAGCAGCAGCACCGAGGTGGCGGTGGCTTTGACGTCTCCGCAACCGATGGGCGCAACGACCTGACGGTTGAGTCAGCCGAGGGGGTACGGTGGGCAGATGCTGGCCAGCTCGAGCAAGACGTGATCGTCTGAGCCGGCTCTGATGTATTTGTACGATGGACCACAACCGCCGCCTCGAACGGCCACGTGGACGAGGGCAAGGTCGTCCCCACTCTGGCTCGTGCTTTGCCCGCCCTTTTCCTCGTTGACCGCACAGGCAATGCTGCACTGTGCTCGGTTCACTCTCTAGACCATGCCATCCTTCCTCTCGCGCCTCACTCGCAAAAAGCAATCGCAAAAGACGGCGCCGCCGGCACTCGACGCGAGCCACGACGTCGAATCATCAGCCAAATCATCCCGGTCATCGTCAATCCGGTCCCCGAAGCAGCTCCAAGCGTCTGGTCTGGCTCGGATCAGGTCGAGGGGTAGCAAGAATGTGCTGACGCTACCCTCGAGTGGTCGTCAGACGCCCGTGGAACGCAAGTTTGAGCTGTTGAGCTTGGACTTGGACGAGGGCCGTGCGCTCGATAGTGGGCCAGCGACGGCGGGTATCGGCACTATCGAGTTGTCGGATGCAGAGAAGACAAAGTTGCAAAAGCTCAAGCTGGCCGCTGGCGAGGTCGCCGAAGCGTGCAAGGTGTTTGGTGCACGGCTGCGTGTCATCGGTCAGTTTGCGTCGGGATCGTCAGACCGCGCTAATGTCTTTAGGGCTCGAGACGCCTGGCCTACTGATGCCGTATCGGATACAGTCTGATGTGGACGCTCAGCAAAGGCTGTTGGCGCTCTTTGTCGTATCTCTACGCCCGGACCTCGCTCCGTCGTTTCCTAACGTGCCATCATCTGCTCCCGGCGAGCTCGCAAAGATGGTGGAATGGACAACGCAACCGCACGACCTGGGCGAGGCTATCAGATGGGCCCTGCGCCGCGTCAGGCTCGGTCAAGGTGGGATTGGCGGCAAGCTCAACTCGCTCGCATCAGCCGGCACGGACGCACCGTGGAGGTGGTATGTCGACTTTGTCCAGGCCGAGCACGCATCGTCGTATCCTGCCTCGGCCTACGCTACGATTCTTGAACCATCGCTACCACCGACCTCGTCCCCGTACCTCGCCGCCGTGCTTGAACTCTTTGGCGCCATCGCAGGCTTCGTCGACGTCAACGCCATGAGCGTCGCAAGGCTCAGCAGGGTCTGGGGATGGTACATCGTGGGCTGTGCCGACGTTTGGGAGACGCAGAGTCGAGGCTGGAAAGAATTCTATGACGAATGGCAACGAGCCGGCAAGGCCTTTGAGCACGTCTTCTTGGCGTGGATCAGGTCGGTACCGAGCTGTGTGACTGAACCGTACTGACTGATCGCAGACATCAAGCTGCGCAGTCTCGCCCGCCTGCACGTCTGCTAGAGTTGGTCGAAGAGTATCCGTTCGGTATGGCCGCCGCGTCCGACGTACAGCTACCTGAACCACCGGCGTCAACCAAAGCCCGGACCACGCTGCACATCATCTTGGAGAGATCTCGTGCGCGATCGAGGCGGGCGCATCCCACTCAACTGCTCGCAGATGCCTTTGCAAGCCCTTACCCAGGATTGGACGAGCTAAGACTGTTGGCAGGCGAGGACCATTGCGGAATCCTCGCCGACAACTCGAAGCGATTGCTCGAAATGCTTGGTTCACAAAGTCACTCTCGGCCGCAATCGCCAACGACGCCATCTGCCGTCGCTCAACAACCCATGTATCGCCCCTTCCGATCCATCTCGACGTTCACCAGCCCCTCGGCTTCCCCCTCGGAACCGCCCTCGCCCTACACGCACGCACGCAAGCGCTCACAATCCTACGGCGCGAGCCCGTCGTCACCGCTCGATGTCCCAACACTGCAGATCCCACTCGAAAGCGTCGGTGAAGAGTCCAATGGCAAGCCGCCATCCCCCAACACGCTCGCCAAGATGAAGTCGACGGGTGATATGCGAACGAGCTCGTGGACCGAGTTTACCCAGATGGGCTTTGGTTCAGACGTGCCAGAAACCAAGCTGGACACGTTGGCACCTCTTGGTGAGGCCTTTAGCGAGCGCGCGCCGTCTCCAGCACTCGGACGGCTGAACGGGCACCGCGCAGGCGCGAGGCGCACAGTGTCGACGGGCGGAGCGCCGCTTGAACAGACAGCTTCATCACCGATCGAGCGTGCAGTAACCAGCAAAGTCAAATCAGCAACCATCATCGACGTCGATGAAGCGTTCCTAACATTCTTCGAGGATGCAGCTGGTGATGCGGCCGTGACCGAACACTGGCCGACGTTTGCCATCTTCGACCTCTGTGCGGCTGCAAGCACTGCTGTCAAAGCCAATCTGCTGCTCATCACCGAGACGATTGCGCCCGAGCCTAGCCCACGCCTACCGCTCGAGACATCACCCCATCCGTCTATACGCCCAATGTCGCCCGGTGCGTCGTCCATCTCGGGCCACAGCAAGAGCCCAAGCATGCGCAACTTTATGGGCTCTTGGACTAAACGCTCGCCGTCACCGGCAGCGCCAAAGCGTTTGAGTTTGTTCGGCACATCAGGCCGTTCGCCATCCACGCTCTTCGGCAGGCGTCATACTGAGACGGTGCAAAGTAGCCGTCAACCTGAACCCGAGGTCGACGAGATGGGCGTGATCAAGCCTGCGCCGGTCGCCGGTCTGGATCGTCCCGGCAAACCAGTTGCCTTGCCCAATGCTCCCAAGTCGTTCGTCAGCGTCACACCCGCACTCAGTCCAATTCCGGCATCCAACAGCTCGTTGCGCGCTCCCGGTGCAGTCGAGGTTGGTGACGCGTCTTCAACACGCGCCTTGTACGTGCCAACGCCTACGACAGACAAGGTGCCTTTCACGGACGATTCCTCGACTTTGTCCGTCGGCGTCGTCGCAACCGTCCCGACGGCAACTGTGGAGCCTACGAACGCCGGCGCCAAGGAGCACGACGAAGTACAAGAGGTGATTGTCAGCCCTCCGTCGGCGTTCCCGCCTCAATCACATTTGTCGCCTACAGCCAGCTCTGCTGGTGACGCGCGCGAACAAGTCAAAGCCCCGTCCATCGTCACCACTACGGAGGGCGTTGATGACGACCTCGAGGTACCTGCAGCTGTCAAGGCTCGCCGAGAGCGGTCTCTAGCCCCGTCTCCGTCGCCTCGGCCCTCGACAGTAGCTTTTGGCCAAGACGTACAGCTGGATATTCAGAATGGCGTGACCGACAGCGGCGTGCAACCGTGTGCCTCGTTGGACGAGACGGTCGTCTCCGCCGAGACCATCACCTTGGGGAAAGCAATTTCTGGCTCGCCAACTACGGAAAGGGCCAACATCGACTTGCAGACTGGCGCCGCAAGCCCGATACAAGGCCAGATGCCGTCACCGCCTCCAACCGCGCATGAAAAGCTCTCACCGGTCAGTCCTGATAGACCCGAGTATGACGGCTCGGACACACCGAGAAGCGACACCACCTTTGGCGCTGTCAATGGATCAAAAGACGATTAGATGGGCTTTTCCGTCACGAGCTGGTAGGATCACGATTGAACGACCTAATGAGCGCTTGCGAGTTACATTGTATATACCACATTGGTTACATTCATTTGCATGCGACATAGCTTCCTGGCTTCACGATTGATATTCCCACGCTTGGGCATCACCCCACCGGACCTTCTTCTTTACCGGCTTCTCATGACTTTGCACCGCGCCGTGTCTGGGTCGATAGCCTGTTCCTGCGGTACGAGGTGGCACAGTGAGCGGAGGAGGGGACCAAGAAGCGCCGTTGTTCACGGGCGGGACGTAGGCGGGAAGCTGTTGTGGTTGATACCACTGAACATTTCCCCATGCGTCGTAAGAGTACACCGGGGCTTGGCTGTAACCATCAATGTACTGCACAGAGTACGCTGACTGGTTCTGTCCGGTGTACTGAGGGTATGCACCGTAATGGCCATGGCCATACGAGTAGTGCGGGTCGTATTTCCGACGACGACTATAGAAGAGTCGTCCCAGGCAACCCACCGCCGCAAAGGGTACACCCAGTACTATGCGTTATACGCCATTAGTTTCTGGAGCAGCTTCAGAGCAGGAACTCACACCCGACTCGGGGCAATTTCCCAGTGGTTTCCTGGAGGAAGGGCATGGCGTCGAGGTGGCGCGCTTCGTCTTGGAAGACGACTTGAGGCTATCGAACACGTCAGGCCTCTCTGCAAAGCCAAACTCTTTGAATCTCACCGCTATTCCAGCATCCCTTGCCGCCGCCGGCGATCCCAAAGGCGCCGCAAGAGCCTGCAGACCGGATCCGTCAGTGAAGGTGACTTGTTGGACATCTCACGGCCCACCGTGAAACAGAGACTGAGAAGCACGAGAAGTGCGGAATGCAGGAGCATAGGGAGGTCTTGGAAGGGGCAGAGGCGGTTGGGTAGGGCAGGAGATGCAAACCGCGAATCGGCGTTGGACGGAATGTCAAAGGAGACGCAAAGGACGGGGCTAGGCGAGTTCCTTTCGTTCTTTGCTGTGTCGTCTGGTGTGAAGCAAGGCAGCCTTTCGGGGAATCTGTGTTCGCGACTAGACCTAGACCTTTGGTTGTATAAGGTGACGGTTGGGGGAGGTGAGAAATTCGCCCATCGCGCTGAAGTCTGAATTCCTCATTATGATTGCGCCTGCACCTTACAAACACGCCTGAATCTACTACTTCCCCAGCCCTGCCCTCCCCCCCCCTGGGGCGGCTCTGCCCGCTGTCTCTCCGTGGTTTCATTGAGATTCGGCACGGCATCGAGGTCGCGCGCTTGATGCTGGAAGACGACACGGACCTGCGCGACACCGCAGAGCCTAAACTTTTCTAGCATTACCTCTGATCCAGTGTCCGTTGCCGCCGCCTACGATCTCAGAGGTGCGGCAAAGAGCGGCAGACGTCCGAGACCGTCAGTCAAAGTGACTTGTGAGATGTTGCATTGCGCACAAACAACAAGTCCAAGCATTTCAAGCGCGATAAGTGATCGATGTATCACCATGGGGGGTGACCTTGCCAGGGAGAGTGACAATTAATTGCACGACACACGAGACAGGAGTCGCTGATTGGGTGCCGAATGGAATGCAAAGACCGAGTCTGCGACAATCGCATACAACCACCTGATTCCACATCGCACAGCCAGAAACTTTGCAAACCGCGTCTGAGGCTACGGACAATCTGGCGTGATACCAACGGTAGCATGGACCTCATTGCCGCTAGTCTACATCATCCCGGTACGCTTGAACAATGCTCGCGAGCCTACCGGACGCCTCGCGGTCCCTTTTGACCTTCGTCTTCTTCACCCTCTGCTCCTTCTTCCTCCTCTTGTCATAGGCCTTTTGAGCTTCTGTCTTGGTTCTTTAGGCCGAGGACAGCTGTGGCGGGCTGACTCCTTGGCGCGACCCTTCGGCAACACCGACAGATGGGACGGGTGATTCATCACCGGGATGGATCTTCCGCTTGGCTCGCTGCCTAGCGGCCTCGTGGAGGTTGCTCACATATGTGAATTCTCGCCGCAGAGCGTCCCGGGGGAGCTCATTGCGGATCCATTGATTCAGACAGGCCTTCAAGATCATCTCTCGAATGCGGACGAGCGACATGTCAAGCGAGAATGATTGGATGAACTCGAATTGCGCGTCCGACAAGGATTGCAGATATGCTCGAGCGTCCATAGATGAGATGGAGGCGTCGTGTTTATAGTTGAAGCACCCAATGGCTGTAAGAAGCCCATCGGTGAAGGGGAGGGACAGATCGGTTTCGCCTTCGACGAGATCGTAGTGGTCCTGGGATGCAAACCATGATGACGCCGTGCGCGGAGCCGAACCGGATCTATCGACTTGTTCGAGAAGCGGCTTAAATTGCTTTGAAGGTGTCAGAGTAGAACGCGTTAATCCGGTATCACTTACGACGAGCCTGGCATACTTCGCATAGTTCTCCAACGGTTGGACCCTGAACCCCGCCGATCGACCTACGTGGTATTGCTTGGCCAATAAGTGATCCGGTGTGCCCGCTTCGTCGTCGTCGGATCGAATCTCCTTCATGGCGATAAACAACACCGCGCACGGGTCGAGTGCGTTGGTTTTTTCACTGCTGTCGATTTTGAGACCTAGTGCGAAGGCTGCTATATATCACGCGTATGTGAGCTTACCCAGCCACACAGAGAGTGGCTCGACATACCATGCCGCCCCCACATGCTCGTTTCCCTGGATACTTCCACTAAGCTCTCGTTTGCATAAGACACCTCAACTGCGAGGAGTAAGGCGTGTGGGTTGGACCGAGCGACTATGAGCCCATCCGCCTCGCGGATCTGATCGTTCACGATCGGTCGACGACGCTGGTCTTCCCATACCGATGGGATTTCCGTTGCTGCCGACCCATGCTGCGTTCCCATATTAGCATCAGCTAGCCTGCCTGTGTCACCAACATTTTCAAAAAGAATCTCGTACAGCGCTTCACCCCGCTTCGCGGGGTCGCCCGCGCAATGCCTTTGCATATTCTCTTCGAGCAGACCTGGAAGTGGAGGGGCTCTTTGCAATTGCGAGATGAGTTGCTGTCGTACGTAAGAAGTGAGCTGCGGTGGTTAGGCTCATGAAACGTTCATACACTGATCTTACCGCGGCGGTTACGTTCTCATGTACTGTGCTCGGGTCCCCAGTGTATGTCACCGTGCCCTGGTGCCACACGAACGTCGCCCACCCCTCTTGTTTCGTCCTCACAAACCTTTTCCTTAACAAGCCGGCTTAATCAGAAACCGGACTCACTGTTGGAAAACCTCGCCCTCAACGCCATCTGCGATCCAATGCGGCCCTTCTCCGACGGGCTCGGTGCCACTATAGATGGTGGAGAGCCTTTGCTGGCAGGTCTCATACAACGCCTCGACTCTTGACCATACAGCCATCGACAGAGATCCGTCTTCCGGAGGCGACGGGCAGCGGATGGTGTAGAGGCCATGTGGCAAGGTGCTGAACACATGAGCGACGTAAACATTGATGGCCTGTCAGGCATACGGGCTCATTCCTCCGGAGCTGTTCAAGTGGAGGTCAGTTAAAGGCATCCAGCATCAGAGTCCACGGTCAGTTGCGTACTGTGGTATGACGGGGCTCCGCTTTGAGCGCTCGGTCGTTTCAGTATACTCATCAAGTGGTGTTGTTGGGATGGACGCAGTCTGTGTGTAGATGGGCGAGTTTGTCAGGTTCGGCTTACGCCTGTCTGTGGTCAATGATCGACCGTGATCAGATGGCTGACATGGCTATCAACCGGTTGTGAGTTGCGACTACCACTACCTTGCACGAGATGCTGCTTGATGGGTTGGAGCACAAGTAGTAGCTAGACCTTGTGCCTTTGCCTTTCAGAGACATTCAGCATCCTAGGTCCTCACCAGCTTGACACCGCAAGCACGTCTGAGCTAACGAGTCCGGAAGCCGGACGTCCTGGGCTCGGATTCGGAACTCCGGCTTTTTGGGTCACATAATGTTGGGCACTTGCGTGAGTTCTCCAGATGAACAGCTTCCATCCACATCTTGCTAGGTTTGGGCAAGCTCGGACTTTAGCTGCCGTTGGGAACTGACTGCTTTGGGGACTACTGCCAGGGGGTACTCGTCCCTATCGATCGACGAAGAAACGCAGTTCACCTGATGACCAGTGCTACATTGATCCTTCTGATTTGGCATGGGTCACTCTGGCTGCAGCCTGTGAGGCGCCTGGGCCCTCTCTACCTCTGCTTCGTTGCGGCTACGCTTCATGTCACGCCGAAGACAGATGACCATCGCGACCATCCATGACGCGTGGGTAAGACCTGATCTCGACGGCGGCATCGGCAGGGTTGGGCTCACATGCGTAGAAGGCGGATGTCTGAATAGTCATTCTGCGCAACTGGAGTAGCCGCACATCCTCATGATTGCAAGCGCAATTTTTGTGCCCTCCAGACTTGTCTGAATATTTCATTTCGTTCAATCCACGTACAGCACAATACGAATACTAGCAAATCGCCTGTCTTCACTCCCAGTATAACCTTCCTCAATCACAACGGTGAAGTACCATGGTTCTTGACGGGCTGCTGCATCGCCAAAGGCTAGGGAGATCCCTACCTGCGGACGGCGTAAGGCGTTTCGTACCAGCAAGAAGGGTAGTACATGTCGAACATGACTTGTTCCCCTGATGAGGATCCAGTGTACGCCGTAGGAGGAGGCTGTACCTGCCTGGACTGTCGGCGGGTGCGACGGGCCGGTTGGAACGGCGGAAGGCTGCCTTTGTCAGAGGCCGTGTTGGTCGGCGCTGTATTGGTCGACTGCTTCTTGGGGAAGAACTTTTTGATGCAGTACGCGACGCAGAGTCCTAGTAGGATGAACCCGCCGATACCCCCAACGAGAGCTGTTCTCATCAGCACCGCCCCCAAAGATCACAGGTACTCGACGCACCGCCAATAAGTGCTCCTTTGAACTTTGCGCCTCCATCCGCAGTCGCCCTCGGTACCACGTTGTGCGCGTAGGCAATGAAGACAGGCTTGTTGGCAGTGGTGACAGTAGTGGAGAGGCTTTCGTCGATGCTGGACGGGCTGTCGACATTCTAAGATGCCATCAGTCTTTCACAGCCCAAATCCTCAGGGAACGGACCTTGACAGGCGCACCATACACTGTGAGGAGCATGCCGAGCAAGATGATGCTGCTGGGAATAATCTTCATGTTAGGTAGTTGGGGTGTGGGAGGGCCGGAATGAATGGGGGTAGCGACTCTGATATGTATTGCTTCGTTCTGTGGGGTACTGACGGCTTGGTCAATCCATCAGTTGGGGCAATCGCGCTTGGGCGTGATCTCAATATGGTTGGCGTGATGGGAAGTTGCTGGAAGACATACAACATATCATACGTGACAAATGACGAATACCAAAGTCGGATCGTCCCGCTACATCCCCAAGCGCAATTCAGAATTTCGCGACGCCGACTGAACCCCAGTGCACTTTCTTGCTCGGCAATGGCTGAGGGTATGTCGCGCCGGTCCACGGTCCGCCGTACGGCTGCGTGATGTAGCCCGAGCCACGACGACCAGTGTACGCCATGGGTGGTAGCTGTGTTCGGTTGTCGTGGATGTGCGCTGCTGGAAGCGGATGAGTGTATGCCGGAAGCGCGTAGTCGGTGGAAGCAGCATATGCAGCGTAAGGACCGTGCTTGACGGGCTTCTTGCGGCTGCGAAGGTAGAGGATGACAGCGATGAGCGCCACGACTGCTACCACGGCGCCGATGATACCTAGGTCAAGTCAGCGCAGCGATCGCGGGGAGTTTACTTTGACGCACCGCCGATCAGGGCAATGCTAGAGCCGCTACTGCCAGAGGTGCCGCTCGTGGCGGGGTCGGCAGATGGCGAGGCTGCTCGAGGTTGCACAAACAAGGGATGGGTGTCGTAAAGGTGGTGATACGACTGTGTGATGGCGATCTCAACGATTGCATCTGTACGAGATGGGAGCTCGGTGGCCTGAGGTGGAATGTAAACGATGAAAGACCAAGAAGAGATTCGGCTGCGACCGCCACATACCTTGATCACCGCGCCTTTGACCCCATGGTAGATGAGCATGAGAGACACACAAGCCACGACCACGTTGCCACCTGCAGGCAGCCTCATGTTCGTGACGGCTGGAGGGTGGCGACTCGCGAGATGGGCCAGATGGGCGTGAGGTTATAGGACAAATGGCACTCTGGGTCCGTCTGCGGTCACTGTCTCTCTCGGTGTTGCTGGCAAGATGTCGCTGTGGTTGCCCAGTTGTCTGTGCCGGTGGCGAGAGTTTGCCTGCGCCGCCTTATAGGAGGTCGAAGTATCGCCACCCGCATATCGCAGAGTCAGCACAGCCGATCGTTGCTGTGACGCAAGCAGATATCGGCTCCGCTACTCGACGCCTCGGAATCGTTCTGCATGCACGGCCGTCGCCATGATTCAGCGTCGCGTCTCACTGAGCGATTTCCTCGATCCAATCCCGGGTGTTCGGTCTACGTCTCGGGATCCGTCCGCGAAGCTTGATGGCTGTCGATCTGATGTGTCATCTGCACTGCCTGAGCTGCGCTCTTGACGCGATTGGCCAAAGGACCTTGACGGGTGATCGACGGCCGCTGACGCACTGACTTGATCCGGATGTCGGTGTTGCCGGTGCAGGGTACGATGGATGTGAGAAGGAACGAGACGTCGACCACCCTCGAAGTGTACGAGTCTCTGGCTGTGCACCAGTCGTTCAGGGGCAAACTCTCCTGACAGGGGCTGTGACAGGACATGCTGGAGACATCAGCACTGATGAAGAGTGACCGAGCTGACATGCAGCCTAGAACCATCGACATAGCGTCGAGTTACATGGGCCACAGCTACCTTTCTGGCGATACCCAATGTTGCAGAACAGCCATCGAGATGCGCATGGGTGGCGGGGAACCAAATAAACGGAAGCAAACTTCAAAAGATGCCGCTGGATTGAGCGTGACTGATTTCGGAGCGTGTTGATCGACAGTCTATCTGCTCGTCCAGCGCTTTTGCAGCGACCATGGCGCAACAGCAGCTACCAAACCTCCTCCAGGGACTCTCTCTGTCGAATCCAGGATCACCCAGTGGCAAGAGCTATCAGTTGCCCAGCAAGCACAATGCGTCAAAGCCGTCCGGTTCCGCAACAACAACAAACCGACTCCCGCCCGTCATGAAGAAGTACATGAATGCCGGGATGGTCAGGCCACCCAATACGGGGCTTGCATCTCTCGCAGCGGGAAGCGAGTCGCAGCGAGGTCCACTGATGAAGCTAGCCGGCGTCAATCCCAGTGTCGGTCGGCCATCAAAGGCGCCAATGTCACCCAAGGCGCTGGCGACAAAGCAGTATACGGCCCATGGCATCCATGGGCCCGCGCACTCGACCAGCTCACGAGCTACCGCGAGCTCAATCTCGGGTGGGAACATGGCTCACCAGGCATTGTCAACAACGTCTGCTACGACAAAGAAGCTCGAGCTGGGCCAGTACGACGGCGGACTCGAGGTCGATGACGACGCAGCCGAGCATGTGACTGGAGAAGCTGGCAAGCTGCTGGAGATGGACTCGAGCGCTGGTGCCGCCGCGTACGTCCCTCGGATGACTGTGTCTAAGCACCTACTAACGCAGCCCCAGTCACCCTCCGACCGCCCCTCAGTCCCTCATCAACTTTTCGATCGGTCGACCCCTCGGCAAGGGCAAATTCGGTCGCGTCTACCTCGCACGCACGAAAGCATACCCTCACTTCATCGTCGCTCTCAAGTGCTTGCACAAGGCCGAGATCGTGGCTGGCAAGGTCGAGAAGCAGGTCCGGCGCGAGATCGAGATCCAGCAGAACCTGCGGTATGTCCGCCTGGTTCATAGCAATATGATGTTAAACGCAGCTGCAGACACCCCAACATCTTGCGGTTATATGGCTACTTTCACGATGCCAAGCGCATCTTCCTCGTTCTTGAGTTTGCCGCGCAGGGAGAGCTGTACAAGCAGCTTGCGAAAAAGGGCTCGTTCGAGGAGAAGCGAACCAGTCGGGTGCGTGTGATGACTTGTCAGGCAGCAATATCCTGACGACCCATAGTATATCTACCAGATGGCCGATGCGCTATCCTACCTGCACCGCAAGCATGTGATCCATCGTGACATCAAACCGGAAAACCTGTTGATCGGTAAGTCCCAGTGCAAGCAAATACTGCAGACAGCTGACTTTATCAGGACTGAATGGCGAGTTGAAGATTGGCGACTTTGGGTGGAGTGTGGTACGTGGTGACCTCCCGACATTGTCCACAAAGTTGACCCAGTGCAGCATGCGCCCAGTAACCGGTATGTGGGATGTGCACGTCCAACGTCATCCACTAAGAATTTGGCAGACGGCACACACTCTGCGGTACACTCGACTACCTCCCGCCAGAGATGATCGAGGGCAAGGAGCACACTGCCCAGGTCGATCTCTGGGCTCTCGGTGTGCTCTGCTTCGAGTTCCTCGTCGGTTCTCCGCCATTCGAAGACCTTGCGGGACACAACGGTGCGTCATGACTTCCAAGTTTACAGAGGGGGGCTCACGGTGCGCTACAGCAACCTACAAGCGGATCTGCAAAGTCGACCTGACGATCCCGAGCCACGTCTCGGCCGAGGCGGCAGACTTGATCCGGGGCGTGAGTTTACGTTTCGGTCACGATTCGCAACGGCTGACAGCGACGATAGCTGCTCAAGTACGAGCCGATGGAGCGCATGCCATTGACCGAGGTCTTGCAACACCCGTGGATCAAGCGCTACCAGAAACGAGCCAAGCCATCGGGCAGCACAGGCTCAAGACAGTCGTAGCGGTTCCCAGACAGCATTTGCATCCAGTGTACTATCATGACTCATCAATGCACGCGATATGTATTGGCTTCATCAGAGTCTCGACGACATGCATGGACAAACCGCGTTTCTTGAGCACGGCAAACAACCGCAGAGCGTCAATACTGTAGAACTTTGCGCGCGCAGGTGACGGCGACTAACTCTTGTCTGAATCATACCACCGTTGCCTGAAGCGGGCGCGGTACATGGTGGTGTCGGGACAGGCGTCTATCGTGTGTGTATCTGCATCTGCCAGAGATCCAACGACTGCTACGTCAAGTGATCACGGCCGCTCCGGGACGCCAGAGCAGATGTCAAGAAGGACAGTGAGGTACAAGATTTTATGTACTCTAGTCGGGTCATAGCGGGTAGTAACAGAGGGGAAGCAAAGAGACCATCTTGGGTAGAAAAGGTGGACATGGCCAGTGACTGCGGGTAGAGATACATGTAAGACTCATCTAATCGACCGGCTCGCCCTCGACATCATTGTCCGCTATCCGCTCGGATCGTCGTCCACTCTCGACATGGGCATACGCGTGCGAGTCGTGCACCACGAAATCCGCCAAGGTGACGGGCCGGACGTTGAAGCCGTTTTCACGGGCGTGTTCTAGCCCGCCAGCACGCATGAGCTCGCGTACGGGCTGCATAGCTGCGTTGCGGCATGTCTCGTGCAAGTCGGACCCGGAGAGACCGTTTGTTCGTTGGGCTAGAGTTGAGAGGGAGAAGGAGGGGTCGAGGCGGGTGTCGGCTAGCATCTGCGGGGAGTTAGCGGTGATGAGCCGAGGGCAGTGAGTGGACGGACAAGGGTGAGGATCTTGAGTCGCTGGTCGTAGTTTGGCAATCGGATAGGGAACCGCTTTGGCATGCGTCTGAGGATCGCTGGGTCGATGCTGCTCTTGTTAGCCAGATCCGTCAGGCTGGGTGATGGGACGCACTCGTTTGGTCGATTGGTCGCACCAAGCACCAGCACCCGGGTGTCGCTCCCTGTTGTCAAGCCATCCCACAGTCTGCATGATAGCGTCAGCGCCTTGCTCGAAGCGTGACTGTTTGCGCACGTCATGAACTCTGCCTTCATCATACCAGTCACCTCGTGATCGCCGTTTGAGCGTTCGCGGAAGAGCGAGTCAATCTCGTCGATAAAGATCTGGGGGATCAGTCTGAAGCTCAAGTGATGCGACGCTGGACTGACGATACTTGGCTGCAGCTTGCGCGCGAGGGAGAAGAGACCGGCGACGAGCTTGTTGGACTCGCCGAACCACTTGTTTGTCCTGTGCAGACGTATTCAGCATGAGGGTCATGAATGCGACAGGTCGACCTACAGGCTAGACAAGGGCAGGTTGATGAATGTGGCGCCCGACTCCTTGGCCAGCGCCTTTGCAAGCATCGTCTTGCCGCACCCCGGGTGACCATACAGTAACACACCCTTGGGCGCACCTAGCAGCCCACTCGTGCTCGCAAACAGTTCCGGGTACGTCAACGGGTAGATGACGCTCTCCCTCAAGCTCGAGATGATCTCATCCAGCCCGCCGATCGAGTCAAACGTGACCGAGATGGACGACGGCGGGATGATCTCGCCCGCAATGATCTGCTCGTACTCGTCCAACTCGAGGTCGGTCGAGATGCCGGCCTTTGTGAGCTGGGCTTTGCCCTTGCGCATAGCTTTTGAAGAAGACGCGCGCTGTGGGTCGCTCGAGGAGAGGACGTAACGAACTGCATAGTACAATGCGACCTGTGAGTGAGCGTTGTCAGCTACAGGGTTGTTCATTCGGGGATTTTAACCGACTTGTGACGCGGCAAAGAAGGCGACTGGGTAGCAATGGCGACTTTGTCAGCGACCGGTCGTTGGCAGCATGAAAGACTGACCATCGAGCACGACCCTCTGCACATCCCTGACCATGGTGAGTGCCGCTTGACGGATTGGAGAGAGTATTGTCGACGGGTCAACCGTCGAATGGAACAAAACAACCGCAGGCCTAATTCACCTCGACCCTGCCAGCTTAACGATGCGTCCGCGCTGTTAGCGATACGCCCTTGTCCCAATAGGCTTGCCAAACAAAAATGACGTGTTAGTTCCCAATCACGCTCATTGCGTTCGCGTTTTGATAAGCCCCTGCGCGTCTGTTGGTGCACGACGGGTCCACCAACTCGAGTACAAGCCATCTTCGACCACGACGACTGCTGCACACGATACCACGACCTGTACATGGCAAGAGAACACCAAGGAAACGACTGCGACGAATAACGAAGCGCGTCAGTGCGGCCATCAGCCAGCAACAAACGGTGAAAACCGCTCGATCAGTGCACCTGGCAACACGACCAGAGTGTACACTGGCAACATAGACAGGACAGGATCCGCGAGAAATTGACGCGTACTCTGGATCCGGACGTGCTCGACGCGACTCGCTCGTGTATTGCAATCACAACGTCTGGTCATCTCTACCTGAGCCCATCAGTGGCAGCATGAGCGTTCTGGCTTCTCCTGGCAAGCAGCGTGCGTGTCTCTTCCTTCCATATGACCCGCACCTCCAGCACTCTTGCTCTACACCTCGTGCGCGAGAAATCACACGCGTGTTCGCGACCGCCGATCCCTCCCTTGCTGACGCTAGACCAGCCCAGCGCCGCGCTACCGTCAGCTTCTCGCCGACACCCAAGCACCATGCATACGACCCCGCCTCGACAATCGTCACACCTTCCGCCTCCAATTCAGTCCATATCCCGTCTGTTCGCTCGTATGCACCCTCACCACTCCGCCTCGATATGGCGCAAGCCGAGGCCGGTCCCGGCCCAGCAACGCTGGCAATGCAGCAGCAAGCAAGTGCAAAGAAGGGCGTGTTGAAGCGCTTCATCGCTCAAGAGATCCGATGTGCTTCCACGGTCGAAGAGGGCACAAGGGAGAACCAAGAGGAGGCCAGGCTGCGACTGGGCAAGCGGCCCGAGCTCAGAGCTACCGACAGCTTTCAGCTTGCGCTCGACAAGAAACGCACGAGTGAACAAGACGTTGAAATGCCGGGTTCGGATGACTCGGTAGCGTCCGATGATGTCCTAGCAACGTCAGAGGTCGTTGCAGCACAAGAGAGCTCGACGCAGTCGCTCGTGTCAATCATCATCGACAGTGCAGACGATCTGCTAACGCTCGAAGAGGCGTACAACATGCTTGCGCTGCGACTGCGGCAGTCAGCTACCAGCCCGAGCGCCGAGGTTGATCCCTCGCTCCTGCAACCGATCAAAGACGATGTGCCAGGCTTTGCACGCGCCATCAAGCGCGACTTGACCCGGCTCCTCACTCCCTCGGCATTCTCCTCACTTGCATCATCCGATTGCGAGCGTTCGTCATCGCCGTGCATTCCCGACTCGAACGCCTCAAACAGTATCCTCTCCAAGTCGACCGTCAAGCAAGGCTACACTGAATCCGAGGTCCGCCACCGCCGTGAAGCTTCAGGTGTCGGTCATGCCGCTCTCCGCTTCATGGCCTTTACCGTGTACTTTGAGCCTCTCCACTTGGCCTTTTCCATCGCCGACTTGACATCCATGCTCGAGCTTGTCCTCACCATCCCATTCACGCCAAAGCTGCCAACGCCAAACTCGAAACGGACATACGCCCTCGCGATCTATGTCCTCGCGCACCTCCGCGTCCCCGCTGCCGTCGTCATCTCTCTCAGCGCCAGGATCACAGAGGCACTACGGATGGCCGTCGGGGAACCCAGCTTGACGCAGTGGGGTGGCGGGCCGGCACAGGACCGTCACGCAGGTGGCAATGTCAAAGCAAGACTCGAGGGCTTTGGCGCAATCAGCAACATCTTGACCAACTACCCGGCCGTCTTCCTGCCTCATCACCGCGAGCTCCTCCAACTTGTCCTCAAGGGCCTACTCAACTCGGTCGCCTCGACGCGACAGCGCGCGCAAACGGCAGCCGGTGCATTCGTCGTCGCCAAGCAGGCGTGGCTGCAGTCGTCAGCCGAGCAAGCCAAGCTTGCGCACAAGCATTTCGCGCTCGACCTCTCGACTCAGGAGGATGTGAATCGCGCCGAAGCGAGCTGGGTGCTGGCGCGTACAACGGCCATAGAGCTCGAAACATGCTGCTTGTCATCTTTGCGCCAGTCGCACAAGACGGGCTCAAGAGCAGCGATCGCTGTCGCTGTCGCCGGCAATCAGAGCCCTCGGCCAACAGTCTGGACGGCTCTAGATGCGAGTATCAAGAGGCAGCTCCAGGCTGGGGACGCGCAGTGGGCATGCGCGACTTGGGCTATCGTCGTCAGCTTGCTGGGTGGAAAATATGTCAAGGCAGACATGTACAAGGAGATCAACCACATTATGCGGGTCAGTTCATCAGCCGGCGTCAATGTCAGGCTGACGGTCGCGCAGAAAACTATCGAGTCGTCTTCCAAGCCTGCGCGTGTGATCTTTGCACGGCTTGCATGGGATCATGCTATCCACTCGTACTTCCAGCAGAACTTTGTAACGAGCCTCAACTCGCACGGCGTGTCCGTCAAGACGTACGATCTGGACACGTTGCTATCTGCCGGGCGCATCACGACCATCACCTCGCCTGTGACGGACGCGATCAAGGCGGCTGCGAATCCCAAGCTGCTTGCACCCCATCCCGACCCACTGGCGCCCTGGGTCCGTACGATCACCTCGACCAAGCTGGCGTGGATCAAGAATATTGGTGCTCAGGCGGCGGCAGTCGTGTTCGCATACTCTGGCGCAGTGTTGACGACCAGTCGTCAGCCTTCGCATGTGGCTGATGGTGCCGAAACGGCAAAAACCGAGGAGGTCCCCCTACAGCGGCTGGACCAGCTTTACGACGGTCTCGTCAATCCTCTCGTCCGATCTCTCGTCTCCGTCTCGGCGCTCGACGATCTCAAGCTTCACGGGTGGGCCATTCTGCTCGCTATTACGCAGCCGGCTTTCCCATCGCCCGCACTCTCATCATGGTCGCTCGATCGTCTCCTTGCGCCTCGTTACCTCAACGGTCAGATCGCCAACGCAGACGTCGCTAAGGAGCATGGCGCACTCGAACTGGCCGAAGCTGCGCTCGAAGATGCCATTGGGCCGGATGACATCCCGGCATGGGGCTCAACCTGGGTTGCAACGCGCTTGGTGCCCAAGGGCCTCGTCAAGATGTTTGAGCTGGCGTTGGTTGAGTTGAAGGGCATGCAGGAGCTCGATTGCACCAGCTGGGTCCGGTCGGCGGATGGGCTTAGGGTGCTTCCTGTGAGTCATGCCTTTGTTCATCGAGGTAATACTGACGCATACCAAGCGACCTTTGTCGGACCTTTGGCGCAACATGCTCAAAACCCTCATGTGCTCGCAAGTCTGTAAGTGGTGCAAAGCTTGGAACGGTCAATGCTGATGGGGCAGCTGCAACGAACCCTTCACCGGTTTTCCGCCGCGGGCTGAGCGAGGTCACCCGCTGCATTGCCGATGCCTTTTCCCGCGATCCAGCATCATACTTGCCGCCACTGCTTCTTGCGCAGGCTACGACGGACGATGACCTCCACCTGGTGCGCCTCGGGCTTACGCAGCATCTCGTCAACCTCTTCGTCGAGGAGTGTGGCGCGTCGCTGGCATCGACGCGGTTGGATGCCGATGCGGGCGCCGCTACGACCGGCAATGCAATCTGCGGTGCCGACGAGCAAAGTCACCCTTCGGCTGCTGGACTTTTGCTTGATCACTTTTTGCGATCGCCTGTCATGGCGACGATCCACCGCGTCGACTTGCTTGCCGCGTTCACCGACCTGCTCACTGCTACACTCGATGCTGGCGCCAAGGGTGCTGCAACGAACAAGCTGCTCGGTGACTTGACGAACCGCCTGCCTTGGCTAGGACACGGAAATGAGGCGTTGCAGATGGGCATCTGGCGCACACTGGGTGAGTAATAATCTTCAGACTGTTTGACCAAAGCTGATGTCATCAGCTTGCAGATGGTGCAATCATCTTCAAACTGTCGCCGAGCCCAAGGCGGCCAGGACCACATCCCGGACGAATCACACCAGCTTGCTTCTTGTCAACCTGTTGTCAGCTACATTCCGGTACGCGCTGTTATAGTCTTGCGGCTGCGGTGCTGATGACTCTAGTGACCGATCCGAATCATCACTCTGGCACACCGACATTCCCCCCTCCATGTTGGACGTTTGGAAGAGGCTCCTCACAACGAGCGTCGAGCGCTCCCGAGCCAAACGTTTCGGCACCAACGGCGGTGTGCTCGAGCCACTGGCGGCGCACTTGCAGGACTTTCAAGATGAATACCCAAAGACAGCGTAAGTACTGACGTTGCTCAGAGGTGACTGCTTACGCTTCCAGCGCAACCAACACGACGCTTAAATGTCTCGCCGCGGCTGTGCGTTGCGTTGCCTTTGCCTCGCACAGGTCGAATCAGGGCCCTTTCGCGATCGATGATAGCTTTGTCCCCATCGACTTTTTGCGACTCGTCTGCTCATCGCTCGACGGCTGCTTCTATGCAGAAGACTTTCAGGCCGGATATGTCGAGCTCTTGTCAGCCGTCAACGAGATGTTTGCCATCATGCCTTCGGCCTTCTTCCCTGAAGTGCTCGAATGCTTACAGGATAGCTTGGCCAGGTGCTTGGCTTACAAGGAGGAAGCAGGGAGCAAGCCCGAGTTGGCAACGATCGTAAGTGCTTTCACTGAACTGAACTTTGAGACGGGCTGACCAATAATTAGATGGATGCGTTGTACATGACAATGCTCAACTGCATTCAGAATGCTGTTGAGCACCACGTCATCGCTGTCTCGAACCAGACCCTTGTCAAGTTCGAGCCGATCTGGGCATCACGGTTGCTCAACGCTGGCACTGTTGTGGTCCCAAACGCATTCCGAGCCTTCTGGCAAGCAACCTTTGGCACGTCCAGCAGCCTACAATATCCATCGCACATTGCCCATTTCTTGCGTTCGGTCATCAAAGCTGCTGGTCCTGTTGAGTTCATCTCTGCCCCCGGGCTGTCGATGGATTCGTTGGAGACTGTGAGTGGTGGCTTGCAGTCATTGAGACGTTGACCTAATCCTCACAGGTTACGACACTTGCATCTCAGACTGCCGCACCATCAACGACAGCTACTCTAAATTCGCCAGTATCACCGGCGTTTGCTGCATCGTTTACTCAAAGTGCTTCCTACGACGCCGATATTTCTACAGATGACCAAGTCGCCCAGCCAGAGGCATCCCTTTCGACCTCGACTGGTCATGACACGGTCCCGCCTGTGATCCCCGAGAGTTCTGTCAGCAATGGGCGGCGCTCCCGTTCATCAAGCGCAGCTCCGATCAGCGACGATCTTGCCGGAGAAGCTGCATCCCACCAGGAGAGCACACCAGTCCCCGTATCACACACATCACGCGAAAAGGCGCCTGCACAGGATGTGTTCGGCCCTGCGCCTGCAAGTGGGACATCCAGTAAGCTGGGTAAACGTCGCAGGGGTGTGCCCGCGACTGCATCACTGCGTGAGTTACAGATGCTAGCGGTTCTTTCATAATCTTACTCTTCGCAGCCAACCTGCCCGCACCAAAGTCACGGCGGAAGACTGCCTCCCGTTCATCTATTACTCCAGTCGTCGAGGACTCGGACGCGGAAATGGGCGAGTGCATCGTAGTCGAGTCACCGGCAGTCGTCTCAGAGCCTCGTCCGTCGAAGAAATCGCGTTCTCTCACTTCGACACCCTCACTGCTAGACTCGGCACGCAAGTGGTTGCCAACATTCAACTCATTGCCGATCCCATTCTTTGGCAGCCCTCAGGTGACCCCATCGGGTGCATCATCGTCCACAAACGTGTCCTCGGCTTCATCGAGCGAATCTCAGTCGGTCCCGAGACGCAGGAACCGCAGGCGCACCTCGCCGGCCCTTTCGCCGGCTCTCTCTGCTGTCTCAGCGTCTGCAGTCAAGTCAAAGCGCGAGATGGTTGTTGAGATGCCACCGACAAAGAGGCAGCGCCGGGGTGTTTCGGTGCAACGGGCTACACCGGGTGAGTGGGCCATCGGCAACCTCGTGCACCATTGCTGATATAGTCAGTTCCGATCGAGCTACCCGTAGCGGAAGAGGTGCCAGTGATGACACCTGCAAGTGCCAGGAAACGCAGGCGAGACGCAGACGTGGATACGACTCCGCGCGAGCTTGCCGACATCACTACGGATTCTGATCTGATTGCTGAGCAGATTGTCGTTGCTGGTCAGTGCATGAGGTTGGACCAATACGCTGTTGCTGATAATGGAGCAGCTCAACCACCTGCAAGCCCCTTGACTCTTCGTCGCGCATCCCAGCAAACCCCCCTCATGCCCATCACGGTGCCCAACAGCCCCTGCATGCCGTCGCCGTCGAAGCGCACCAAATCTCAGCAGAATTTCCTCGACGCCGTGAGCGAGGCCGAGCGGCTCGGCAGTGCGGCAGCGGGCTTGGACCAAGAGGGGCTACTGGTGGCAATGGAAAAGGCAATGTCTCTCTTGGGCATGCTTCAGGCGGGTATCAAGTCGCGTGCGAGCGAGCAGCGACAGCAACGGAAGAGTAGGATTGCCTAGCCGCATGCAATGTTTACTTGGCACGGTCGGTTTCGGATGTCCGGCCCGGACTCGTCCAATGCACGGATGATCGCCAGTACTTGCGCTGTCATTTGTATTCACTTCCAAGCGCTCACTACTGGGACATCAACACTCCTGATGACCGAAAAAACAATGAGCTGACGTATGGATTGCCACCGTGCTGACCTCCCGGATGATGTGGAACAATAAGACACGCCAGTAGTGCTTATTGTGCCGGCGATCGGCTTAGGTCGGTCGCTAGCTCAAGCCATTGCGGCTGTGACAGTCGCAGGGCTCGCCCGCTCCGGACTTGCAGTCTGCCCGTGGAGGAACACGAGATCGGCGGGACTGTCGCCGATCCAACCCTGAAGTTGCGAGCTAACCACAAAAGCGGGTTGCCAGTGTAACCTGCCGGGTATCACCGTGACTGACCTCACAAGGCAAGCGTACCAGTCGCCGTGCTTCTCGCTTTGTCTTCTCGCCGCAGCTGACGGCTTCGCACGCTGATGTGTGCGAACTGCACTGCCTCGACCCCATCGCTCAAGGCACCAGCAGTCACTGACACAGACTCACAGTCGATCTGCATGACACACTGATCCCCTGCACAAACGCCTCGGCTGTGACGCCCAGCCCGACGCTACGGATCCGCAACCTTAGCTCGTCCCACCCTTGTCCACCAATCATCACCGCCAGTGACGCTTTCGGGTTCAACGCCGCCCTGTCGCGCATCGGACTCACCAACTGCCCGCAAGCTTCTTGATCAAGAGAAGCGAAAAACCTCGAGCCGTGCGTGCTTGGTCGAGAGATCGCCTAGCCGACTCGATCGGACTACGACCGCGCAAGCGAGGTGACGACCGTCGTCAAGCACCGCTACAGGAAACTCTATCGTTCCGCCCGCCGCCGGCTCGCTGAGATGGACCCGTAGCCGCTTTCGTCAAGCCCGAAAAAGTGCCCGGCGCGATACAAAAGGCCCGCAGCATCGCCGCTCGCCGTCTTCTCACCACTTGCCATCGCCGTCTTTGTCTCGGGGTTTTCTCCTCTCGGTTCCGTCTCTCTCGACTGCTCGCTCTGCTCTCTCGTACTCGCATTCCGCCTCGCTCTGCTCTCGCTCGGGTCTCGTCAGGATCAAGGGTCTCATCTCATTCCGCTCCATTCCACTGCTGTTCTCGGTCTAGCTGTTTTCTCTCCCCGTCGTCCGTCTGTGTAAAGTTTCGTCTCGTTCGCGGTTCCTGTTTCATTTTTTGGCCTGCCTGTTTTCCTTGTAGTGTCTTGCAATGCCCTCTCCCCATCTCCCACAACCAATGTGAGTTTGCCACCCTGGGTTCGGTGCATACTGACTGTTGGGTACAGGAAGAGGGAGGAGCCGTCGCCCGCCTCGGCGACACCTGGCAACCTCCCTGGCAACACTGCCTCCCCCCTGCAAGTCGGTGCTTCGCCGCAAATAATCGACCCCCACACGCTCTTCCACTTCTCACCCGGTGAGTGGCTCATAGTTCGGCAGACTCCGTATTGACGCTGCCAGGATCCAACTTTGGCCAGCTCAACGAACAATGGCCGTCGTTCTCGACCGTTTCGTCGCCTCGCAGCGATCCATCGCACAATGTGCAGACGCCCAATGCCCAACCAGGCTGCGACACCCTTCCGCTTGCAGGTGGTGAGTCGGGGTGGGACTGGACCGGCGTGCTCTGCGCCGAGCCGGACCCAGAGGGCAAGACTGCCGAGCCTCCTTGGACCTTCGCTTGCGGTCAGCGCAGTCGCCTCGCAGAACGCTAACGGCTGACATGCATTTCACAGGTCCCCAGCAGCCTGTCGACTCGACGCTCGTCGGCCACAACCTATCAACATTCTCGGGCTTGCATCTGACCGGACTGCCCGCGGGCACGAGCTCACAGCAAAGTCCACCGCTGCGCGCTCCCTACCATCAACCCGGGTTCTCGCCTGTCCTCCAAGACTACTCCGCAGCAAGCCGACTCCGATCACGGAGTGATGCCACTTGGGCGCACTCGTATCACCCGTATTATACAGGTCGGTGCGCAGCGTCATCAGCGTCTTGCCGCTGACTCTCGTAGTGCACCGCGGCTCATATCCCCTCCCCATCTCACCCACATCCCCGGCCGCTTCCTTGTCTCACACGAGCGGCCCTTCCCCTCAGCTCTACACCCCATTCAACGTCTTCCACCAACCGCAGTCTGTCCCAAACACCGCCGGTGTCTCGCCTCAGAGTTTGCCACCAAATCCTTCACCTCAATCATCGCCGACATATGGTGTGTCGCCGAACTCCATCGGTGGTGCCGGTACAGCCGCCGCCACCTCCAGACAGCCTCGCCGTGCATCCTTGCGGCGTCCAAAACCTGCAGCGTCCGGCGCAGGGATGGGCATGGTCGCCGGCGTACCGTTCATGTTACCCGACGCCGAGGCCAAGCCCAAGGCGGAACAGATGGAAGTCGATGTCGACAGTGATGAGGACGACGACGAGGACCTGCGTGACAGTGGGGGGCTCGGCTTGGCCGCCAAGGGTCCCAGGTACATACCGGCGATTACTGTCTCCGAACACGATCTGACCTCGACCCAGAAGTCCGGCGCAAGCTCGTACTCGTCGACTCGGGCCCGAAGACGCTCGTCAGCTCCGCATCGAAAGTGAACAGGTGTGTTGCGCTCGGACACCGAATGACAGCAAGCGCATTGATACCCTTGACAGCGTCGACGTGATGAGCTCCGCGATGGCTTTAAGCGCTTGCGAGAGACGTTGCCGCCGACGAATCAGCGTGCCTCGAAAGCGAACCTGCTGGACCGAGGTGCGTCTGGCCAGTCTTACAGGCCTCGGCTGACTCTTCCCAGCCGTCGCCCACATCCAATCCATTGAAGCTGCCAATCGGTACCTGCTAGCCCAGCTCGAGCAAACGAACAAGGAGGCAGAGCTTCTTCGAAAGTGAATAGCCTGCTCGGGGTTCCTGCGTGGTACTGATAATGTATAGTCAAAATCACGACCTCGTCCAAGCTGTCGCTCGCCATCGCGTCGACACAAGTCCGCCGTCCGCGATCTGATCCGACAGAACGCACTTCACTTCCCCACCGACTGGTTCGGCGCCCTCACCGTGGGCATTTCTTCCTCGAGGCGGAACAGCAGAAACAGGATTCCTGCTTTCACATCCCGCGCGGTCGCTTGGTCGATATAGCAGCTGGCTGCCCTGCGCGAAGCCAATCCACACCGCCTCAATCTTCCGTCGTCTCTCAGACACCTTTCTGTCCGCATCACTCTACTCTTCCACTCGAGTCAACGCCTACGACCATCTCACGAACACACACGCACATAACGCCAGTCGTCACATACGCATAGAAGCAACGACATTTTACGACCCCGGCGACGCCTTTACGCCGACGAACCCATTCTGCTTCGCAATGCACTCCCACCCAGTTGTATGTGACCCTCGCACTCGGTCTACCTGTTTTATACTCTGGCCTCGCCAACATCCTTCTTCCCACCCTCGACTGTTCCCCCTCCCCACACCATGCGTCTCTCGCGACATTGCACCTGCACGCATCTTTCAGAGATAGCGACCCATGGCCGGTCTGTGGTTCGTTGCTTTCGCCTGTGCTAGTCGCACGCGATTGGGTCTCTGTCGGATCGCGAGGATAGCGCAACTCCGTCTGGTACGGGTTGACGTTGCTGAAGCTGCACAGTCAGTTTCTGGGTCCGCTGCGGGCATGTTCGGTACGCAGTCCTGCATATTCGTATGTATACTGTCTACAATCTCATCATCACATGTCATTATGTCACTACTTGTCTTGAGCGTCGCCCACTACACGAAACAGGAGGATATCAGCGAGGTTCTGTGATAGCGTATTGACTCACGTTTGCGCGAACTAGTACGTCCCGATCTTGAACCTGACCCGTAAAGCTTTCAAAGCCTCAACTTGAACCTCATGATGATCTTGACGTGCTTGCTGGGCGTCAACCTCTTCATCACCCCATTCATCACTATTCTGGGACGCGCGCGACGGAGACCCGAGTCCGTCGTGATCCTCGAGTTCGGACAATAGCGTTGAACAAAGGAACATGAGCCGTTCAGATTCTCTCAGCAAATCCCTAATTCGCCCTGCAACCAATGCGCGGGAGGGTGGCGAGGAAGGAGAGTCTGAAGGAGATGACAAAGGCGACGCGGTTACGCGGTAGACCTTTTGCGACTCGCTAAGCACTTGCATCGCGAGATCCAAAACCTCATCGAACCGGTCGAGGGTGTCGGAGCCAAGTGACCGTGACGAGTGGTCGGTCGGGGGTTCGGCGTGAGAATCAGCAGATCCGGTGCCGGGCGGCCCTGGCGGCGGCGCCGACTGCTCTCCCGGTCTCGAAGTGACAGTTACGTTTCCGTCGTCGCCATCGCCATCCTTCCCGTCATGTCGCCGCTTCCTCTTGCGTGCACTTCGCAATGCGTTTTCATAGGCTGAAGTGCCTTTGGCGATTTCTGTCTGCCCAACTTCGTCTGTGCGCAACCTTTGCCACTGCTCGCGACTGTGATCTGTCTCGTTGTCGGACATGGCCGCTTGCGCCAACTGCCACATGATGTACGAGCCGTTGCCGGGCAAGGTGCGAGATGACTGAAGAGGGGTATAGATAGGTGGCAAGGTATCACCAACCGGGTTATCATCGAAGAAACCAGCCCCGCACAGCTCATCGTACGTATACGTTCTTGCTTCGGTCTCTTGCCAAGTACTGTTGGCTTCGACCATGACGACGTCATCCTCTTCCAACCTGTACCGCCGGATCCGTCCTAGGGCAATGTCAAAGGCAAGGCGAGTCCCGCATTGACGATTGAGACATAACAGGTACCAAGTGGCCTGTGTGAACGCATGCTGTCTGAGTTGACGACGTTCGGCCGGCGCAGTGATCGATCTTTGGCCGAATGGCTTCAGTTCGCCAACAACTCGAATAACGATGCGACGTAGGCCACGCGTCGGATGATCTGAGGTGTTTTCTCCCATGACGATATCGGGCTTGTGAGGCCCAACTATCGTGCCGCCGGTGATAGTTTGGGGCCTAGATCGCAGCTCAAGCCAGAGGCGTTCGTAGAGCTTCTTCAGAGGGCTATCCGCCCAATTCTCGTACGGAGCTTGAAATCGGCCAAAGACCACAGTGGAGCTGACGACCAACTTGTCGCCCTTGTCGCCATCGATTGTTTCCCCGTTGGCGCGCAGCCGAGTGAGAGCGTTTCTCAGTAGGTCCCTCAGTGACTCGGTGATCGGATCGGATTCACCGCTGGTGGTCGCATCTGCAACTTGAGCACTGCCGAGCGCCTTGACGAGATCGTCATAGATCAAGGAGCAGCACCAAGCATCAAAAGATTCGGCCTTGGTGTCTGCTGCGGGCGCGGACATGATACAGCGGTCTGGATTACTATAGTCAGCAAAATCCGAGGTCTCGTGACGTTCAACACGCACACAGTAGGTAGACTTGGGCGAGGTTGGTTTGACAAGCCCGTAATCGACGAGAAGTCAGAGATGTTGGACGAGAAAAGTCGGTTTGTACGACGGTATGTCGGCTGCTGTTAGCCGCTCCTCGGCTATTCGGCATTTCACTTTCAATCAAGTTGGCCGCGACACAAAGCGCGGTGGCATCCAAAGCCTGTTTGTACAAGCTGACGTTTGGACTGACAGGACTGGTCGTGATGCATAAGACAGGTCGGTACTATTACAACATGCGTCATTTTCAGTGCTGTCCCGTCATCAGCAAGCCTGACATGTACTCGACCAGTCTCAACGCACCTTGACGTCCGAGGCAACAACGTTCGGGTTCTCCTCGTACCGAGGCAGCGTCTGTTCGCGACCGAGGCCCGCTCCACCCGAAGCTTCACCAGCCCTGAGCTGAGCTTCGTGGATCTGGCGCTCGGCTTCGCGCTGTGCTTCTTCGCGCTTCAAGCGACGGGCCTCGTCCTCAGCTTCACCGGCGCTGTCGAATGGGTTGACGAGTGGTGCAGTTGCAGTCTCGGGCTGCTTGCCCTTGGTGTCGTCGAACGGGTTGGCAAGCTGCGCGGGGTCTTGAGGCAGTCCTGGTTCGGGCACGTATTTACCGCTGGTGACGCCTTCGCCCCCGAGGCTGCTCAGGCGAACGATACCCTGGCCCGTGGTGGACGGAGGGGACACATCGTTGGAGCGGCGCTCGAGCTGACCGTGTGAAGGACCGTTGGTGCCGGCGGAAATAGGGATACCTGTCTCGGCGAGCGTAGGGTGCGAAGCTGCGCTACTCTCGAGGTCCGCTGGAGGCGGGCTGATGGGCGCATCGACGGGCGCGACAGGCATGTGCGTCGGTGCATCGTGACGCAAGGCCGAGTCGGGGTGGGTAGGAGGCGGCAAAGCCGAAGCCGAGTTGTACTGTTCGAGCGGCGGCGAGGTGGCCGGCGGGAGCGGCGTTGGGGTGTTGTTGAGGTGATCGAGCGAACCGGTGCGCGCATGCTCAAAGCCGGCCGGTGGGACGCCGCCAAACTGCTGGGCTGGGTGCAAAGGCGACGGCTGAGGGACCGACGGGAACGGTGCGGCCGACGAGTTCGAGCTAGTGTTGCCAGACCTGAGGGCGTCAGCCATCGCCCTCGACAGAGAGCTCCACGCACGCCTTATCAACGACATTGACAGTCCAGCTGCCGTTGCCCGCAAGGTGCTCGCGCGCTTTGCGCTCGACCTCTGTCTTTTGCGTCAAGTCACGACCAGCAGTCTCCTTGAGGTCGGTCGCGCGCTGCGGCAAGTGGGGCAGCAGGGTCTCTGCCGCATGCGAGAGCAGCAGCAAGTCGGTCGCAAACTCCATTGACCGTCAGCACCGCTCACAAGTTCAAGCGCCACTCACCTCCTTGTACGCCGCCCAGCTGAGCTTTTCGCCCTCACGCAGAGCCTCGACGCGTAAATCAGGCAAGCTGTACGAGAGCTCCTTGATCTCGCCTGCGAGCCTCTCCATCTCAGCTCGGGTCTCGGCTTCCTCCTTGCGACCAGCAACCTTGACGAGCTTGCTCTCGAGCGGGCGCAACTTTTGTTCGCGGTTGTAGACTTCGATCTCGGCGTTACGAAGGTTCTTGAGCGGCTGACGAGCCGAGAGGAGCGCTTGGGACAACTTGTGGTGCAGCGGTCCCAACTGAGACGAGAGCGAGATCAACGTCTTGGCCTCTGCGCGATGTTAATAGGGGCAGCTGCACTGAAGATCACGCACCAAACCCAAGGCCAACCTCGCCTTCGCGCCCCTCGAGCGCGCCGACCCAGTTGTACAGTTTCTGCCCGTTGAGGTCTTGGTCGCGCGCGACCGTGTCATAGTCGAGCGCGACGCCTTTCTGGGCAGTGATGCCGACTTGGAGGTTCCGAGTCGATTGCGGCGCGTTGGGAAAGTGCTGGACTTGTAGCGAGCGCAAGGCGTGCGACAGGCTGGTGAGAGCGGGGTTGGTCCTGCGCGGTTTCAGTCGTCACTCGGTTGGGTGTGGTGCGAGATGCCAAGTCTGCGTACAGAACTGATACAATCGTAACTCTTGAAAAGAATGGTGATGTGGATGACCCTGCCGGTGGCAGTACATGCTCTGCACAGACGCTCAAAAGGCAAAGGACCTTGGCTTCACCTTCGACAGACGCTACAGCTCAGCAACGGCTTCCGCGTGGTCACTTGACCACCACAGTTTCCGGTATGCCAGCTGATAGATCTCAAGATGGTATTGCGGCGGTGCGAGCTTGAGCTGACATGATTGACCGCCAAGCCGAATTCGCCACCGTGACCTGCGAGAGCCCACTGGGTATCATCCCGGCCGCAAACGAGCCATGAACGTCCAGAGACCGTTACCGATCTCACATACGCAGCTCGTGCAGTCGAACAACACCAACAAGACCAAAGGACTCACTGCTTCTGCGACCCCTCGTCCTCGTCCGCGGCGGCCTGCTGGGACGGATCCTGCGTGGTAGGCTGTACGTAGCCCTGTGCTTTATCTTTGAGCGAGTGGATGAAGTTCATGGTGACAGTTGTCAAGAGATGAGTGGCGAGCGCCGGCCGTCTATATACCAGTGCACGAGCAGCAAGAGGACTGCGGCCAAGAGCGTGTTACATCGCATGGCGTCATTACGTCATGCCAGCATCATCACCGCGCACAGCACCGCGCGCTCAGTCGAACGGGATCGGCTTGAGGCCCGAACGAGGCTTGAACGCGCCAGACGAGGGACCGTTGGTACCCCCACCACCGGTCGCGACCGTCACACCGCCAGGCAGGACGCCGCCAGACGTAGACGCTTGAGCCGACGCGAACGCGGATGGCACTGCGGCACGTCAACCGCCACACCGACGCACCCCGTGCCAAACTCACCTGGGATCCCACAGCAGTCCTGTGTCCAGCCAGCATCCCCGTGTCGGTGGCCAGGCCCAGGTCCATCCTGCGCCTCGGCCTCGAGCGCCTTGTCGAATTCGCCATCTTGGCCCTTTTCGACAAACGGCAATAGCGAGCCAAACAGGAAATGCTGCATGACCGGCAGCTTGCCCAGCACTTCGGCTTTGAACATCTTGCTCATGCCCTCGTTCACCTTGGCCCACGTCTTGACGGCCGAAATGTCATCGAGCATGGGCGAGTGCCATCGAAGTGACGCAGTCTTGATCTACGAGTGGCATCAGTAGTGTTGCATCTGACAAGGAGAGATGCACGTACAGAGTTGATGAATTGGATACAGGCGAGATACATGTACTCCTTGCTGAATGCCTCGAGCACTTCTGGGTCATGGATCGCCTTTGGTCGGAGGTGCTTGTGATCTAGTGTTGTGAGCTCGTTGCCAGTCTTCCCACCGGTACACCCACCCCGCAACTGCCCACTTCCCCACAGGAACGGCAAAAAGTGATAGTCGTCCAGTCCCCAGACCCCGTGCGAACCCGCCGGCTCAAGCCAATACGTCGATTGCAGGTAGCGCATCACGTTGATATACCTACCACTGCGTCAGTCATCCACGCACCACTCCATGACCAGCACATACCGCCAGAACACGCCAAGCACAAGGAAAGCGTAGTCGTCTCGGTCCAAACACCCGAGCTTGACCAAGCACAGCCTGAGATCATATCAGCATCGAGTCACACGAGACTAGACACTCACAGCCAGCACACAAAGTTCAACTCCATCCCACTACCATAATCGACCCTCTCGCGATTCCCCCAGCTCTCGATAAAGTACCCCTCGAGCTCCTCTACAGCCTCGGATCTCAGGCCCGGTATTTGCCCATGGAAGCCTACACTAGCCTACGACACGTCAGCTGCGCAGATCACGCCAGCCAATACGTACCTCGCCGACTTTATCATAAAAAGTCTTGAACGCCGGGTTCCCAAACCGTGATAGTTTGTTATCCACCGCCGGCGTCGCTTTCGCCAGGTCCAGCACCTCGTTCAGGATCTTCATGATCGGCTCGGTCCTCTTCCAACGTCAAGTCAGCGGATACATAGCGAGAAGAGGCGAGAGGCGCACCTCGGAGCCCTGTCCAACGTCTGAAATCTTCTTCCCGACGATACTCTCGTTCAGATCCGTAATGAACGCGAACAGTTCGGCGTGCGTTGCCGAGCGCTGGAACGCAGCTAAATGAGCAGGCGACAGGATACGTTTGGCCGGTTTGCGATAGCTTGTAGCACTGGTAGTAGCAGTCGAGCTTCCGGGCTCCAGTAAAGAGTCTGCCATGGTGGATGGTGAGAACCTGGCGGTGGCCAAGGTCATGAACGGAGCTTGGCCAAGTGTTGTAGTCACGTGATCTATCGTGCATCGGAGCTCCGGACGCATATCCGTACTGTGGCTTGCATCCATGCACTATGCTGCAAGCCCCATCTGCTTCTCCCATCGCCACGAGCGTGCCGGACTCATTTCAGACGCTTCGAAGGGTACTGTAGGACGCGCACGACATCGCGCAGCGCTTGAAGCTCGGGATCATCGTCGTCATCGGGCGACGACGGTTTGTTGAGCCACGGAAGGCAATCGCGCATCCCGAGGAACCGAAGGGCCTTGTTGTAGGATTTGACGCGCGAGCCTGGCCGAATCAGCACATGGCAACAGGAGAAGATGGCGTTGCGCGTACCGTAGCCGTCAGAGGAGACGGAGAGCGACATGACGTCTGATGGACGTAAACTGGAGTCTAGGAAACGACCACCTGCAACTCACTGAACTCGACGTCTTTAGCAACACCGTCGAGGTATCGGCCACTGAAGCGGGTTAGAGCATGCCCGTCGGCCAAACACGAAGCGACTTACCGATCCGCACCCCGCTCATGTCGATCCCACGTATCCCACAGCTCGTCCGCATGCAGCCCGCCACCTAGCCCTTTGCGCAATAAGCGTGCGAATGAGCGCAGTGCGATGATTCGTATCGGCATCTGTCGAGATCAGCAAGCTCGTGATTGGCCATTCTCACACTTGCCGGGATCTTCTGCGAGTAAGCAGCCAGCACATGCACTTCCGGCCGAGGCTCGTCGTCCAGCTCGGTCGACGCTGCAGCCGCGTCAGTGTTCTGGCAGCGTGGTAACGAAAGGCGCGCTATACATACAGCTCTGATCGACCTTGCGCTTCTTGGCCTTTGTAGGCGATGACACTGTGGGACTCTTGAACGGTGTCCGGAATGAACAAGGCTGCTCAGTCCCTGTACCTATCAGCATCCTCACGGGACCGTTGCCAAGCCAACGCGACTCACTCGACACCAGTGGTGGATCATCATCTGCCACCTGCAGCTCGACAGGCTTTATTGTCCGAGTATATCCGTTTCCCGCGGCCGCCTCTCGCTCAACCTCACGGCCGACCCTAGCCGGCGTGGCTGCCACAGCTCTCGGTCTTGTCCACGGGACCCGCATCGAAGCACTCGGCCCACTCGGCGTCGACGTCCGTATACCCGTCGTAACATTATACGGTGATGGCGTCGCGACCTTTTGCTTCTTCGCACTCGTCGATGCTGGCGCCACTATCGGGGTATTGGCGCGGCGGTTGGCAATATCCTCGGCGAGTAGTGGGCGTGCTTGACGTTTTGGGCCGTAAAAGGTATCTTCGTCCATCAAGAGCGAGTAGCCCGGCCAAGCCCGAGGGTCCCGGACATGCGGTTCGCGCGGGGCACAGTCTTCATTGCTTGTGACGCGCTGTGACGCGACCTCGCACTCTTCGGACAGCTCCTGGGCCCTGATCTGTACCTTCATCGAGTCTTGACAGACCTTATCATGTCAGCACAGATCACAGTGCCGCCTCCCGCGCGCCAGACTCACATCACACATGCCGTCGCAATACCGTTTGACAATCTCCACGTCCTTGTCGTCAATCTTTTCGCCAAAGAATCGACAGATGGCGACGTGGCGGCACAGCTTGGTCTTTTCTGCATAGTGCTGGACCTACGCAGATCAGCCTCGAATCAATTGTGGCGGACTCACCGTCTTGAAGCTGTCAACCCCGCGCTCAGACGGCTTGGCATTGTTCGAGTCTTTGCTGCCACGCTGTTTCTCGTTCTCGACGAGCTTGCGAAGCCGTGTCGCGTCTTCACGAGCTGACGACGATGAGCTGTGTGGGACACCACAGCCAATTGACGTACAGTAGTATAGTACACATTTGGAAGCCTGGTGAGTCTGGTTAGCGCGAAGAAGCGCACAAGGTTGCTGCCCACATGACCGTCACGACCAGCACGTCCCGTCTCCTGATAAAACCCTGGACAACGTAAGCATATCATACCGATCATCCAGGTACGCACCCTCAAAGCTTTTTGGGAGGTCGTAGTGTACAACATACCGCACGTTCGCCTTGTCGATCCCCTGTCACGACATCAGATGGTGCACTGCATAGTTCGGTAAAGCAACGTACCATGCCGAACGCAACCGTCGCAACGATACAGTCGATCGGGCCTCCTTCAATCACCCACTGGTGTAGCGTCTGATCAAGCTTTGCCACGCTGACGCCTTTGTGGTACGGCGCTGCCCTGATCCCATTCTTGCGCAACACTTCTGTCACGCTATCACACTGCCATCATCAGCTGCGTCCATCGCGGTCAGCACACCACTCACAGACGCTCTTGACCGGCAGTAGACTATGCCCGCTACCGCCTTGCCGTCTTTAGCCCGCTTTTGCATCCCCACAATGAGTTTCGCGATATCCGTCCCGCGATCTGGGTCAGGTTCGGCGCGGTACTGAACCTCGTAGAAGAGGTTCGGGCGGTTGAAGGGCTCGACGCAGCGGAACAGGTGGTCTTCTGAGAGCCGCAGTGATTGGATGATGTCTGACTGAACGTAGCTTGTGGCAGATGCGGTGAGGGCCTGATATGGTCAATCGCGACCTTGGTGGTATACTTCCAGTGACAAACCATGATGGGGATATTGGGAAAATTGGCGCGGAAGAAACCAAGCTGGCGATACTCCTAACACCAATCAGCGTGGATATCTGAACATGGCATGACTCGTACTGGACGGAAGGAAGGTCCCCATTCCTGGATAGATCAGCATCAACATGAGCGAAACGACTGTTGGATCTCACCGAGATGCAATGCGCCTGCAATCGTCAGTGGATGTACTTGGTCAAGGTATCACTAACCTCGTCTATGACCAGCCTCCTGAGCTCATTCTGATTGTACACCACCTTTAAGCTCTTGAGGAAAGTGACCGACTTGAGCGATTCCGGCGTCACGTAGAGCAATCGTGCAGAGGGGTGACCGGACGCAAGCTCCTGGTGAATCTGCCCGGTATTAGAAGGCTTCATGAACAAGTCTTCAACGCACAAGCGCCTTTTCCTCTGCCGTCGCCTCTGACGACATCATGAGGACTTTGATGCCGAGCTGACGCAGCGCGTTGGTTTGATTCTTCATTAACGCTGAGGTGTGTCAGAACAAGTAAGCACATACAAACAGTAAGACTGACATAGCAGTGGGGATATGACAATGGTGATCCCGTACAGTTCAGCCATGGCTGGCAGCTGAAAGCAAATCCTGGGGTCGTCAGCGGTGTTCACGCCACTGGCCGTACCTACGATTTGCCCGCGCCTGTGGGAGCGACGACCAGCACATCTGCTCCAGCCATCGCGGCAGATATGATCTCTAGTTGTCGTCCACGGAAGGACTGCTTCTTGAACGCTGCGGTTCGTCAGCACCAGTCCACCAATCTTGACGACACGTACTCTTTTGCAAGATGCGGAGCAGAGCCGCAGCATCCTGTTGACCCGAAGGTGTTCTTCGTAGTACTCTTGGCTTGCTGAACGCGTTGACAATCTGTTCGGGGTCAGCCACGGAGACTTACAGAATGCTCTGCAGACCTGCGACGGCGATTCCAAGTTTGGATACCGATCTGGCGGCCGCGGCGTGGCTGGCAGCATATCGGTGGGGAATCAAGATCCCAGTAGCGCTGCCAATGCCTTGCAGCGTGCGCTGACTGCCCCTGCCCTGAGCTCTCTACCTGCCGGTGGTCGATGGTGGTCGCTGAGGTGGACGCGGTCGGACCAAACAAAGCAACGGCACTCGCGCGGATCTTTTGGACGGTTGCTAGCGGGTTGCTAGAGCAAAAAGTCGGTGCCCTTTTCTTGAGCTTGACCGAGTTCTGTACGGCCAACGACACCATGGCAAGCTTGCTGAGATCCCCAAGACTGGCCAGCTCGGTGGCGAGCTCGTCAAGAGTCACCCCCTGTCGTAGGAGCAGCACAAAAGCGGCGCCACCCAATGTCATCTTTTCGGGCATTCAGCCGACAGGTCAGTACTCGGTCCTGGTCGATGCAAGCTGACAGGACACGGCATAGGAACCCCTCATGTACGCTCAGGGACTGGCCACTCTGCATCATACTGATATCCGCAGCTTGGCAACTACCTAGGTCTCTTCCTGCCCTTCCTCGAGATGCAGGCGTCAGCACCAAAGTCAACGCCCATCTACCTCTCAATCGTCGGACTACACGCCATCACACTGCCTCAAGATCCCAAGACGCTGCTTCAAGATCGCCGCGACATGCTCGCGAGCTTGTTGGCGTGCGGCGTAGACCCAGAGCGCACTTGTGTCTTCTTCCAAGAGGACGTGCGTGACCTGGTCGTCGCGCGACGGCACTGACTGGTGCAGGTCCGAGAGCACAGCGAGCTTGCGTGGCACCTAAACTGCTTGACGCCGGTTGGGAAACTGCAGCGCATGACCACCTGGAAGGTATGTCAAGCAAGTCGACACAGGCGTGTTTACGACTTGATCAGTCCCGGCTAGCAACGTCACGCAGCGGTTCCGAGGCCGATGTCTCCGAGACAGATCTCAAACTTGGTCTGCTATCGTATCCAGTACTACAGGCTGCTGACATACTGCTCTACAAGTACATCTAGTTCCGCGCGCGCCCCGGACGCTAACAACCGGCAGATCAACCGACATACCAGTTGGCGAAGACCAGCTTCAGCACCTCGAACTAGCACGGGACATTGCCGAGATCTTCAACCGGGCATACGGCCCCATCTTTCCCCTTCCACAACACCGCATCGGTCAGTCCCGTCTCCGCCACTCTGCACATGTCCAGTCCTGACGCACCGCCCAGTCCCGTCCAAACGCATCCTCTCTCTCCGCGACCCGACCCAGAAAATGTCCAAATCAGCTCCCAACCCACTCTCTCGGATCCTCATCACTGATTCTGCCGAGACCATCAACCAGAAACTCAAAGGCGCCGTGACAGATTCCGAGCGCGTCATCACGTATGACCCGGAGAACCGGCCGGGCGTCAGTAATCTACTCACAATCTGGTCTGCGCTCGATTGGGATCGACAGCGCTCGCCCGCCCAGCTCGCGCAAGAATGCGGTGGGATCGGATCGGGCAAGTTGAAGGGGTTGATTGCGGACGTCGTGGGCGAGTGCTTGGGACCTGTGAGGAAGGAATATGACCGGATCCGTGCCGATGGCGCGTATCTTTCCCAAGTGGCCAAGAGGGGACGGGAGAGTGCGAGGGAGCGTGCGGGCGAGACGATGGAGCAGGTTCGCAGGGTTGTGGGATTGGGCGAGATCTAGAATGCATGCTGGCTTGCATTGTCTATCGAGGATTATGCTACAGGAAGCGACTATACACGGCTACGCGGGGTCATTATGCGAGCAGACTGGGCATAAGGCTTGGCGCGGGGGAATCGTGATCAGACGAGAACAAGCACACCAGCCACGAGGGCAAGCAGCATAGCCGAGGGGGCCAGAGCACTGGCACTAGCGCCACCTGACGGCGCAGCGCTGCCAGAAGGCGACGCCGTCGTCGACGAGCTCGCGCTCGCACTCGCACTGGTCCCACTCGCTCCCCTATCCTCGGAAACAGCGTTGATGCCACCACCGCCATACGGCCAAGCATTCACATTCGACGCTGGCGGCGCAAAGCACGTCAGGCCGAATGCGGTGCCGTTCGTGAACCCATCTTGGACCGTGACGTTGTTACTTGTCGTTGTCGATTCCCGAATGAGGTTGACGGGTGGGTGGGGCGTCAACGCTGCGCCGGTGCAGTTGACGGTGTATTCGCCAATCTGGGTTGGTAAGCAGCTGTCTAGGATAGCATACACCGAGCCATACAAAAGAGGTGTTACCGAAAAACTCGTTGTCCATGACCAAGAAGTTTGTAGCAGACGAAACGGCCTGGATAGGGTATTGGTCATAAACTCCTCCCGCACGATAGTGAACGCACGATCCCAAAGGTGAACGCCCCGCTCAGCTTGTTGTTCCGTACCGTCCCGCCGTTCGACGTGTTTGTTCCGAATTGCCTGAGTCGGTCAGTACCGTCCTGTATCTCATCCGTGCCGACTCGCTCGCCGAACCAGACGCGCGGACCGATCCCAATCCCAATCTTGATGATTGCACTTGCGTTCTGCGAGCCGAGCGTGTCGTTGCCAACCTGCGGTCGTCAGGACTGTGTCTCTCACTCGGAGAAGCGAACGCACACTTGTCGCAAACCCGCCTTCGATCGTGTTGTTTTCGACAAAGACATCGGTGTAGTTGCCAAGTGGGCGCCATGGAAGGATGTCGACCACTGCGTTCGTCAGTTCTGTCATGCGTCGACTCGACCCGAGCATACAGTTGATGCCACCAAGCATGGTGCGCTACGATTCATCAATTACACCGCTGTGCACTTGGCACCGACCCACTCACCGTCTGCACGCTGATGTGGTTGTTCCGGATCGTCGAGTCGGGCGCGCCAAAGATGACAATGCCCCCGTCAGTCGCGTCAACAATCACATTGTCTTCCACGAGCGATTCTTGGCAGCTGAGAGAGATCCCGTCTGCCCACTTTGGGCCATCAACATTTGCATGAGCGCATAGGCTGCCAGCAACTAACATTTTGGTGGTAGCTGTGCCCGCATGGACCTATGTCGTTGTTGGTGATCGTCGCGTTGATGCACTGGAACGGGCCCTCGGCACTGTCAAAGTATCAGCGAGCTCGTTCAAGTCGGGAATCACGCACAAGTGCAGACAACTCCATCCGCGCGGGTCAAAGCTCTTGACGTGATCCACCGTCTGCCCATTGTTCGCGCCGCCAAACTCGATCAAACCGCCTCCACCAGGGTAGATGTCCGCATCACGGCGGTTCCCATCAAGCTGCGCCAAGCAAAAGGTCAACACCCGCACAGGCTCAGGAGTGTACACAAAGGAAGTCACGAACCTGGATGTTGCGCAGCGACACGTAGTCGAGATTGTCGTTGACGGCGTCGACGGCCGTGCTGATGTTAAACCCTGTGACACGGAGTAGGGCGCGCGTGCTGTCGGTCGGATAACCTTCTGTGGAGATTTCCTTTCGAGGTTGAGCTTCAGCACGAGGGCTTGCAAGGACTTCCAGCAGCGAGGTTGACACACCTGACTGGCGGCCGTATAGTTGAGCACGTCCGTCAAAGCATACTCTTGTCCTTGGCACAAGCTCAGCACAAAGCCGGCCCCGCCCTGCGTCAACAATGTCTGCAGCTGAGCCGTCGACGTCGTGTTCTCCACGCACGCCGCCTTTCCCTTGCCAGCGAGCAGCAGCGCAAGCGCAGGCAGCACGAGCGCAGTCGCCAGCATCTTGTCCCGGATCCAAAAGAGTGTGGTAGTGTTAGGCTTGACTTTTGCTTGCTTGGTTTGCGCAGTAAAGGCAGACGTTTCACGTTTCGACGCGTGATTACGACCACGTGGAGAGGCGTTAGGGTCCGTGCACCGCAATCCTGCGCTTGGCTTTGGCGCTCGCACACCGTTCACTCGTGCGGGCACTGCAAGGTCTAGCGTACTTGTGGTCGTGGAGTTGATGATACGAGGACCGAGATTACCTGCTTATAACGGCTTATCACGGCGTGCACGGCGAAGCAATTAACACTAAGTAGTGCTCGCCGATCATCCATCTCCAGACGAAGCAATCGCCCTTACACAGCTACGCTTGGCAGCGCTAACCCACCCATGCCAAGTCGGATATACCAGCGGCTTAAGATCTGCACCGACTGCGGTTCCCACGGACAACCTTTGCCAAGGACCGACGTCGGCCTCGGGTCGGACCCGGACGACGGTGCAATCTCCGCATGAAGCGTTCGAAAGGCTCCGCAGGGAAGTATGCGGCTTCGCAGAAGCAAGGCCACTATTGGTGGGAATAGCACAGCTACAGTACTTTGCGTGATACAACTCGAGCTAGCCTGGCAATTGATGCGTGACGAGCGCCGGAATACGTGGCGTGTGCCACCCCGCGCAGCCGTGTTTCACGCGGCTCGCCAACGCCGACTGCACTTGATTTACCGACAGGAGTACTGACGCAGGCGTTATTGGAGATGACTGATAGACAAGTGCTGCGACTAGCTTGACGGTGGTAGAGTCTGACCGTTGACCATCTCTTGGACATGGTAGGTTCCCCAAAGCGAGCTGCCTTTGGCAAGTCGACTTTCTCGACTCGCAGAACCCGGCTCACTACTTGCCAGTCCAGGCGAGATATCAAGCAGTTGGGGAGAGCTCAACATTTCCGGCTTATTAGACATCCTCATTATTGGTTGCAGGATGAACACGTCGCCGTGAGCAGTAATTAGGAGACTTCTTCACTGTTCACGACACTGCTTCACTACAGCCTATGCGACTCCTCTTTTCCTCCCGCCAAGGACGCTTAGTGTTGGTCCTTGACGGCCTGACCCTCCTTCTTGACATCAGTCGCCGCCTTTTCGACGTTGCCGCCAACGGCGCCAGAGTCGGTGAAGCTGAGGACGGTCAGCCCATGCACTCGCTAGAGACGGAGAGAGGAAACAACGCACTTCTTGCCAACAGCACCCTTGCTGCTGAAAGGCCCACCAACGGCCTCACCCTTGGAGCCGATCGCGCCATCAGCCTGGAACTCCTTACCGACGGCTAACGTGAGAGGTCAGCTAAAGCTCCCTGTAGAGCGTAATCGTACGCACCACCGTCAGACTGCAGCACCGTCAGCATCACCCTTTTCACCACATCTGACGCCGAGCTCACCTTGAAAGCGTCGCCAGCCTTCTTGAGCAGCTCGCCAGCCTTCTCACCGACCGTCTTGTCGGCGTAGCCACGGGCCATCATGGGGCGCGAGAGGCGGAGGGCAGAGGTGCGGATGAACGACATGGTATTGGTGTTTGGTAGTTGTTTGTGGGTGAGAATAGGGAGGGGCTTGCGTCTTATACGTCCGGGTGACGGGATCGCGGGCGCTCTGGATCACGGGAATCGAGCGAGGCAGCGTCATCGGCCGCACAGACTGGGGCGCCGCTCTGGGCGGTTGGGATGTGCTAGCGTCTCGCTAGCAATTTTCACCGTTGCCTATGCTAGCAGTGGCTAGCACGTCCTGACGTCCGCACTTTGCAGACGTGGATAGCAGCAACTCTACTGACAATCTTCATCTAGCTGCTGACAATCTCTTGGGATCCTGTCAGGGAAGAGCGACGCTCGGGATGTCAACGCAGCTCCCACCGCCGCCCTCGGCAGACGGGAATCCCATTCTCGCACTCGTCACCGCCGTCATCTACGCACTGCTCTATGTGCTGCAAGGGATCCGTTGGCTCGTGACGTTTCTGACTTTGACTGTCCCGGGGTGAGCTACAAACGAAAGGCCTAGTGGAAACACCGCAAGCTGATGAACTCAGGTGGCTCGTTCGCGCGCTGCAGTACTCGTTCACCATCAATCTGGGATTCTACTCGCTCGCAGCATTGTTCGTCGCTGGCATTGTCGCTGCATCCTTCTTTGTAAGATACAAGGTAAGCCAGGTCTAGCACTCTGCGCGCTCTCTTCTTACCACTTGAAGTACCTCAACACGTACGCAGAGCTCAAAGACAACCCCCTTCCCCCGCCATCACCGGCCTCACTCCCGACGCTGCCGGACATCCTGACCGAGTCTCTGACAAACTCGCGGTCATCCAACCCATTCCACAACTACCTGGATGATTTTCTATCGGCAATCAGGATCTTTGGCTTTTTGGAGAAACCGGTGTTTCATGAGCTGTCGCGGCACTTGCAGACGCGGAGACTCGGCGCCGGGGAGACGTTGGAAGTTGGAGGCGGGGAGTTTTGGTGTGTTGTTGAAGGGAGGGTCCAGGTGGTGAGCTGCGTTTACTGATGCGTAAGCGTTTGTTAACGCAATGACAGTTCGCTCCATCATCCGATGGACAACCGACCGGCTCTCAGGACGAGACAATGTCATACAACGGCTATCACCTGTTGAATGAAGTTAGCACCGGTGGCACACTGTCATCACTGTTCTCCATTCTATCCTTATTCACTGAGGATATCCAGCTCGAGTGGGACGCTCCAACGCCAGCTTCACCCTCGCTTGCAGGCGAAGGTGACGACGAGCCTGGACGCCCCCGCAAGCCTCGTACAAACTCCGACGTCAGCCAGATCGACTTTGCCATGCTCGGAAAAGCCCGCTCACAGACACCCGAAGTGCTATCACCCGCCGACGGTTCCGACTCACGCCCGCGCGAGAGGAAGCAGAGCAACGCAGAGTCCGAAGCGACCCTCTTGGCACCCGCGTCGCCTTCGCCGCCTCCACCGGCAGTCATTGCGACCGACTTTCTCACAACGTCCAGTTTGCCGCCTACCGAGCTCTCGTCTCCGGCTCTGAGAGCCGCCAACATCGAGTCGACAGCCCACTCGTCGCCGATCCAAAAGGCCACGTTGAAACCTGAACGAAGGAAAGCGCCGCCGCCGCCGTCCGCGCTGCATGGTACGATCGCGCGTGCGACGGTCGATACGACTCTCGCCGTGATCCCGGCCGAGGCGTTCAGAAAGCTCACGCGCAAATTTCCCAAAGCAAGCGGATCAATCGTGCAAGTTGTACTGGAGCGCTTCAGCCGGGTCACCTTCATGACTGGTACGTCGTTGCATCGCGGTGGAGAAGCGGTACTGACAGTGTACAGCTCACAAATACCTTGGGCTGACTCGTGAAGTGCTCAAGTCGGAATCGGCACTCAACCGCCTCGTCTCGCACCCGCTGCCTCGGTCATTCTACACGTCGGGTGGCATGCAGGCACTTCGCGAACGCTTTCAGCCTGAAGTTCGGGCTGGGCGCAGGTCTCCGCGCGAAACACCTAGTCGGCGAAGCAGCCGCGACGAGAAAGACTACTTCAACTTTGCACCTTCCACACCCGCAACTGTCAAAGCGCCGTCTCTACCGTCTACCACACCGCGCGGTGGCAACACGCCACTGTCTGCTACAAAGCACAGATCCTCGAGCTCGGCCTCGGCCACTGCCGCAGCTGCCGCCGGTCTGTCAATCACCAAGATCAAATCACCACCGTTTGCATCCAAGCAGGAACTAGCAACAGCGATCACCCCCTCAGTCTTATCGCCCAATTCGGCATTCACTCGGCGTACCTCTGCGATGCGCAAGCAAGTCGGCGCGGGTGACCTAGCCATGTCGAATGTCGGTATGCCGAGCGAAGGGCCATATTATCGTCCGAAAGCGCAGACGCCCGGTTTGGCGCGTATGGACACTTGGCGGGGACGCGTCAATTCTGGTATATCGATCAAAGAGGGCTCAGACCCTAGCGAGCTTGAAGAAGTCGAGAGTGGTGAAGACTCTTTCGACCTCCGCGAGGCCGTCATGCTCTGCATCGCAAAGTCGATCGGGCTAGTCCAGCCCCCACCACAGAACCTCGCAAACCCATCGGCATCCGCGTCGGCCTCGGCATTCTCCACACCAAACTCGCCCATGTTCCCGCCCGTCTCGAATCGATCCGGTCGTCAAGCGCCGTTTGGAAACGTGCTGGACATGATGAACGCATCGCGTTCGACCGACGGCGTCATTGGCGGCATGATGCGCGAGTCACTACTATCGGGCCAGCAGCTGTCCGGCATGGGAGACGATGAGAGCTCGATCCACGAATCCCTTGGCGGCATTACCAATCCGCGCTCGGTGCTTGCCGAGATGGAGGGTAAAGTCGAGATCTTGTACTTCGCCAAGGGCAAGCCGCTCGTCAAGGAGGGGGAGAAGGCCGCGGGGCTATACTATGTGATAGATGGGTTCTTGGATGTGAGTTGGGCTTCAAGTGCGTCGTTGAGCTGACATGAACAGGTGTCGATATCCGGCTCGAGCGCGGGTGCGGGATCGCCAACGGCGCCGCTTTCATCCAACCCTAGCCTCAAGCGCCGCGATGAAGCGCCCGAGACGCCATTCGGGTCGGCACTAGGCTTGGACTCGAGCGAGGAGCCATCTGCTCTGCCAGCACACCCGCATGCAACTGATGAAAGTCTTTTCACGATCAAGGTGTGCAATCCCCCCTTCTCATGCTCGCGTACGGCTAACGCAAACGTAGCCCGGTGGAATCGCTGGGTACCTGTCATCTCTTTGCAGCACCGACTCCTACGTCAACATCACGTACGTCTTGTATAGGCCTCGAAGACTAACTAACGCGACACCAGGGCCAAGACCGACTGCTTTGTTGGGTTCTTGCCCCATTCGGCTCTGGAACGCATTTTGGAACGCAAGCCGATCGTGCTTTTGACGCTCGCAAAGCGCCTGCTCTCACTGTTGTCTCCTTTGAGTGCGTTTCTGGGTCTGGTCAGACGTCATACTGACATGCGAAGTCTTGCACATCGACGCTGCGCTGGATTGGCAGCAGCTTGACGCTGGCAAGGTGAGCTTCGCATGCTCGAAGACAGCGCGCTGACATTCGCAGGTCTTGGTAGGCATCGGGTACACCTGCTGATTGATCGGAGCTGATCCAGAACAGTACCGCAAAGGCGACAAGTCGCGTGATTTCTTCATTGTCATTAGTAAGTCGAATCCTCATTCTGTTTGCCATCGCTCACTCAGAGCAGACGGGCGTTTGCGCTCGCTCAACGAGAAAGATTCGGGCGTCGAAGTGGTGCGCGAGTATGGTCAAGGCGACTCGATCGGTGAACTCGATGTGATCACCGCCGATCTCAGACCCGATACGCTTCACGCGATCCGTGATAGCGAGCTCGTGCGTATCCCAGGAGCGCTGTTCGACGCCATCAGTATCAAGCACCCAGTCACGACTATCCAATTCTTGCGACTGATTGCCGCCCGAGTACGCAAAGCCGTCAACGACAAGCTGCCACTTCCTGCACCGAGCATCGTTGGCGGACCGAATATCTCGAGATCAAACTTGAATCTGAGTACGTGCAGTGAGTAATGCTGGAGGAAGCTGATCATCGCAGAAACCGTGTGCATCCTTGGCTCATCGCGCCATGTACCTGTCGCGGCGTTTGCGACAAAGCTCAAGTCTTCACTGGAGGACCTTGGCGCCACCACGTCGTACCTTGATCAGAGTTCGGTCATGCGCCAGCTCGGGCGTCATGCCTTTTCGAGGATCGGTAAGCTCAAGGTCGCGGGCTGGCTCGCAGACCAAGAGGTGCGTTGCTTGTATGAATGACGGAGGGTGTAACCTAATGCGGTGCGCAGCAACGGTACCGCATGGTCCTCTACGTTGCCGATACCCCGGTGTCCAGTCAGTGGACGTTGACGTCGATTCGCCAGGCAGACTTGGTGCTCGTAGTCGGTACGTATTGTTGACGCCTGAATATGGTTGCTGACATCACAGCCATGGGGGATGATCCATCTTTGGGAGAATACGGTGCGTGCCAGAACCTTAACATCTACGATGATTGCTGACACGCCGCAGAGAAACTCATGCTGGCCACGAAGACGACGGCACGCAAGGAGCTGGTTCTGCTGCATGACGATCGCCACGTCGCGCCGGGTTCGACGAGGCAGTGGCTGCGGGTGAGTACGACCCACGGGGTTTACTCAGCGCCGCTGACGATCACCAGAATCGACCCTGGTGTCACGCACACCACCACGTTGAACTGCCCGGTATCGTGATCCCCACCAAAGCCGGCCCAATTGTGCATGATCCTGCCGCCGTCGCCGCATTCAAACACCTGCGCGAAAAGGTTGAAGGCCGCATCAAAAAGTATCGCGGGTTGCGCCCACTTGGCCGCCCACGTCGCCCACCGCATATGAACGACTTTGCGCGAATTGCACGAAGACTGTGCGGGAAGAGTATCGGGCTGGTCCTGGGCGGAGGCGGGGCGCGCGGGATTTCGCACATTGGAATGTTGCAGGCGTTGGAGGAGCTCGGAATCCCCGTTGACAGTATTGGTGGGTGCTCGATTGGCGCGTTTGTCGGCGGTCTGTATGCTCGTACGACGGACCTGCTCGAGACGACGGGTCGGACAAAGCAGGTGGGTTATGCCAGGTATGCGCGCTTGAACCTGATGAGATGGACAGTTTGCCGGACGGATGGGATCCGTGCTGAGGATCCTGAGCGATGTGACGTATCCGTTTGCAGCGTATACGACTGGGCACGAGTTCAGTGAGTGACCTGAATCTGTTCCCCGTTGCGTGGCGCTGACGTAGTGTAGACCGCGGTATCTGTATGTTGAGCAAGGTGGACGGTGAATTGGCTACTGACAAGGTGCCGTTCAGACAAGGCATTTTACGACACACACATTGAAGGTATGCCGCTGCGTTCCGGCTAAACACAAGCTGACGATGTCAGACTGCTGGCTGCCATTCTTTGCAAACTCTACCAACATCACCCACTCGCGCATGGAGATTCACCGGACGGGCTATGCCTGGTCAGTCTGATCCATAGCGGCCTGTATTCAAGCTGACTTTGCAGGCGCTACGTCCGCGCATCGATGACGCTGGCTGGTCTTTTGCCGCCTCTATCCGACTCTGGTGACTTGCTGGTCGACGGTGGCTACACCGACAATATCCGTCAGTCTTGGTGCGCTTGACTTTGCCGCGCTGATGGATATAGCGGCGAATGCTCTCAAGTCGCTCGGCATCCAGGACATCATTGCTGTGGATGTTGGTTCGGTGGACGATACCTCGCCGCGCGTGTATGGCGACTCGGTGTCTGGCTGGTGGATATTTTTGAACCGGTGGGTGGTGTGCGCTCGAGTGATGCATGTCTGACATCGGCAGCTTCAACCCATTTTTCAAGAGCCAAGTGCTGTCAATGACCGAAGTCTCCTCGCGCCTGACCTAGTGAGTCCCTGATCCCATACCAACCACCGCATTGACACCCTCAGCGTCTCGAGCGCGCGCTCTCTCGAAGAAGTCAAGAACACGCCCGGGTGCCTGTACATGGCCATGCCCGTGCAACAATTCGAGACCCTAGGCGGGTTCAAACAGTTTTCAGAAGTACTCGCTGTCGGGCTCGATGCTGCGCGCAGGCAGCTGAGCGAATGGAAGGAAGAAGGCAAGTTGCCGACGGGTCTGGTCGATGATGTGCGGGGCGCCAAGGCGATCCAGCGCGGGAATCGATTGAGGTCAGTGTGCCTTCTCGATGGCTGTGAGACCAGAGTGCTGATCCGCGCGCAGGCGCATGTCCATATAGATGACCAAGCAGTGGCTAGAGTAACACTAGCATTGTACGACCCTCTCGCCCTGATGCATGCACTCATGATGTCCAGCGCGGGGTGTTTCGGCGTTTCGGCGTTTTGTCCAAGGTGCCACTCGAAATTGCCACCCAAATTCTCCCGTTGCAGCTGCTAACCCCCTTTGCCCTCGCTCACCACCAAGTTTGGTCCAGTCCATCAGCGTTGCCTCAAGTCCTCTCTGCTACATCACATAAAAATGGGTACGTCTGGCTGCTGCTGCTGCTGTCGAGATGTGGTGCTGATTTACGCTTGTAGAGAACGACCAGGTTCGTGCACGTTGCTTGCTTTGATTGAATGGTGGACGGCATGAGGTTGGATCAGGGCGGCAGGGAGGCATCGAGAGGAGGGAGCGCACGCCTGGAAGCCTGGGTTTTCTCCTTGGCACCTTAGATGGCTGTGAACAGCGATTGGAGATGCTTGGACGAACCTGGGCCGGCGTGGGAGGAGAAAGGGACGATTGGCCGAGGTATCACGTTGAGACGAGACGGTACGCCGGTGTGGACTGGACGTGCAGCACAGCAGGCCTTGTGGCTGCTGTCGGGGCTCTCTAACGCGCCGGCGTCGAGGATCTCAGTATACACGTCAAGCTACAACCACCGCATCTTCCACATCTAGCACCACCGCATCACCAACACGCACTGACATCTTCTCAGGGTGTCCTCGTTGACCTTTACGTCCCCCGCAAGTGCTCGGCGACCAGTACGTCCCTCTTCCTCTCGCCTCGATGCAGATCAGCTGACCCTGCCCAGACCGCCTGATCACCGCCAAGGACCACGCGTCGATCCAGCTCACCATCGCCGACGTTGACGCCGACGGCAAGGCCATCAAGTCGCAGGGCACCACCATCGCCCTCTGCGGTCAGGTGCGGGCGAACGGCGAGGCGGACGACTCGATCAACAGGCTCGCTACCAAGGCTGGCTGTGAGTTGTTTCCCTTGACCGGGCTGGGTGTTGTGTGAGAGTTGTTCAACGTCGCGAGGCGTGCTTCTGCGAGGACGAGCCGAAGCGGTCCTCCGTTGAGAATCCCCGCGATGTTCGCTCTTCGCAACTACAGATCCCTTGGCTTCGTTTGCATCTGCTGACACGGCCCAGTGCTCCGGAACGTCTGGCAATACTCCAAGTAAACGATGTACGCGGGGTTAGACTAGCTTGGCGATGGATGGCCTACTTAACGGATCACTGTGCCGTGTACCGCGCGCACCGCCACTGTCGAGCACGCACTGTCCTGGCTTGTTCCGACGCTAAGCACTGACCACCGCCATCGCATCGGCGCTAGTCGGCGCGCTCGCCAGGCCAGTCGACGTCGATCCGTCTTGTGCCTGTATGAAACGAGGACTGATGGGCGCTCGCTCTCGGTGGCGGTGCAGCGCTGGGCACACGTCTGCCTGCGTTAAACAAGCTGCGCGGCCCAAACCCAGGGTTCTCTTGGCGGCAGTGTGCGTGTTGCCGATTAAGAGAATAGACCAGCAGCAATGCACGCACCCAGCGGCGGTGCGGTAAATTGCTGATTGGGTCGTGATCGGTCCTCGGCCCTTGCTGATCCTGGTCAGTCTGTCCTTGGGTGAACACCTCGTCTTCGGGCCAGGGCAGGCAAGCAGTATATAGTCTGTCCGGTCGGGACGGGTGGTGGCAACCCACCACCACCATCTTGACTCGCAATCACAATGCAGCCAGCGACCTCCGCCCCGGCCGATACCTGCCAAGTCTCTCAACCTGCTCCAGTCGTTCACGAGGTCCACGGATGTGGATGCACGCGGTGCAATTGCAAGGTTCTCGTTGATGGCTGGCAGCGCGTGTGCAGTCTGGTACGTCGAGCTGCTGTCAAGACTCGATCGTTGCTGACGGTCATAGTGTTCTGCCGGCCAGCACGCTTGACCCTCGCCATGGTATCCCACCCCAGCATAGCCATCCTGTCGATACAGCCCATCCATCATCATGCCCGTCGACTACCACCACAGCGTAGGCCGACTCATGCCATTGTACATAGGAACGAACACACCAATGTAACATATACAATCATGCATTGCACATTGTGCCTAGCCGATGGTCATGGCGTTGGCACCCGTCGGCTCCCATTTCCTGCCGCCGCCGCCGCCGCCTCGTCCTCGTGAGCTGGAGCCGCCACGGCCACCTCGACCGCCCGCGCCTCGTGCCGGAGCGACCGCTGACCCATTCCGTCCCGCCCAGCCAGAGAGTAGCAGCTTGCCCTCGGCGTCCGTCTTCTCTGCCGGTTTCTGCCAAACGTCAGCTCCAAAGCGTGCACGCGCCCAAGAAGCATGAAAACTCACCGGCGCATTCTTGTTCCGCTTCCCGCCCCGTTCGCGCTTCTTGTCCATGCCCGTCTTGGACTCTTCGCCACCGTCGGCTCCGCCCGTTTCAGCTTCGGCTTCTGCCTTCTTGTCGCGCTGGCCTCCCACACGATCTCTTCGTTCGGCAATCTTGCCCATCCGCGCTTCGCTCTTGCCGCCTCCGCCGGCCGTGAGCTCGACGTTGATCTCGCGGCCATCGAGCACGGAATGGTGGAGCTTGAGTGCGGCTTGCAGTGCTGTCGATGTCGGAAGCTCGATGAATGCGATCCCGCGAGATTTTGCGGTCCCTCCGGGCGTCGTAGGCTTTGTCGTCAGCAACCGAACAGGAGGTTCGTTGCCTGCGGTCGCGTTAGCCCACAACGTGCGGTCACCAGCGCACGGACCGACGGCTTCTTTAAAGTGCACTGAAATCTGCTTGGCCGTCGTCTTGAACCCAAGGTTACCTGTTCCGAGTCGGCGCCGGCGCCGCTGTGATACCTGCCCAGAATCGCTCACCAACGAAAAGAATGAATCGCTGCTTGATGTCCTTCTTGCTCTTCTTCGGCTTTTGCTCGCTCTCCTGCTCTTCCGGCTCGACCGCCTTCTCCTTGTCCTTTACACTCGCGTCCCCCTCGTCGCGCTTTCGCTTCTTGTCCCCCCCAGATGACTCTGCGGGCGCGATCGGTTCTTCAACGACATCATCTAGCAAATCTACCTCTGGCACGTCGTCATTCACCGGCGCCTCGTTCTTCTGCTTGGCTCGGAACGCGAGCGTCTTGAGCTGTTTCTTGGTCAACGGAGGCGCTGACATTGTCGCTTGAGAGTAATGTATAGCGATAGACCAAGCGAGGTTGGCTTAGGTATGTCTAGGTTGACGGAAATCTCAATGTCACGTGATCCCGTTTCAAACGGGATCGCTGGCTTGCTCCTCGCTCAATCGACAGCGGCGCAACGACCTGACTGTGTTGGATCGTAGGTATCCCAGTCTCCGCGCGATTGGAGGCCGCCTATTGACCAAATCAGTACAGTATGAGCTCCACACCCGCACCCGCGCCGAACCGATCCGAACGAGCCCACTGCTGGGATCAACGAGATCAGTACTTTAGCTGCCTGGACAAGATTGGCGTACAGCAGTCTGGGGGACCGCCGGGGTCTGAACGGAGCTGTAAGAAGGAGAGGGAGGGGTATGAGGGTGCCTGTGCGCGGAGTTGGGTATGTATAGAGTGCGATGGAGGCAACGGATGGAGCTGACAAGACGTCTTTCCCGACCGATGATAGATCGACTACTTTAACAAACGTCGAACGCTCGAGATCCGACAGCGGCTGACGGTCGAGGCGGCCGAACGAGCGCGAGACGAGAACAAGGCCAATGTCGGGCGCTAGCTCGCTCGTTCCTTGTACTGTACAGAGCCGACAAAGCAGATCATACATGACTCTATCATGGCGAAGCAATGGAGCGCTTTGCGTCCCCACCTAGGTTATCGGGGATGGCGTAGCGCGAGTCGACGTCGCTCAGGAGCTGGCCGCCGAACAAGACTTGGCCGTTTGCAGCGTGGAAAGCAGCGAGGCGAGCCTCGACTTCGGGACCTGTGAAACGTTAGTCTTGCGCGGTTGGCGTGCGAGTCAACGTACGGAAGTGGCGCATGAGACCTTGGATCGGCCAAGCGGCGGCATCTGACATGTCAGCCTCTACCCGGCTAGCCACGATCGCGACGTACCGCCCAGAGCACAAATCGTGTGACCCTCGACTTGTTTCGTCAACTCGAGCAGCATGTCAATCTCGCGCTCTTGAGCGCGGCCCTCGACCATGCGGTCCATCATGTTCATCATCCACGTCGTGCCCTCGCGGCACGGGGTGCACTGACCGCACGACTCGTGCTTGTAGAACTGGGTGCGATGAGTTTATGCGGGTGGAGACTGAGGGTCGGACTGGGACTGACCTTTGCGAACCGGGCAATGGCCGAGATCATGTCGGTCGTTTCGTCCATGACGATGACGGCGCCGGTGCCGAGCGACGTCTGTGCGTCCTTGAGCGAGTCGTAGTCCATCCTGGGATCGTCAGCAGTGTTCGATAGATGTCAGCAACATGAAGCTCGACCCCGCTCGAACGAGTTGAGGCGCCTAGACCGCTGCTGACTGTCAAACAACGACTCACAAGACCTCCTCGCAAGTCTTGCGCGGGATGACCGGGACCGAGCACCCGCCCGGAATGATACCCTTGAGCTTGTCCCATCCGCCTCGGACGCCACCACAGTGCTTCTCGATCAACTCCTGGAGCGGGATCGACATCTCCTCCTCGACGACACACGGGTTGTTGACGTGGCCCGAGACACAGAACACCTTTGTGCCCTGGTTGCGCTCGCGGCCAAAGCCTGCAAACCAGGCGCCGCCGCGACGGGCAATGGTCGGTGCGACGGCGACCGTCTCGACGTTGGCTACGGTCGATGGGCAGCCGAAGAGGCCGACGTCGGCGGGGAAAGGCGGCTTGAGTCTGGGCTTGCCCTGCTTGCCCTCGATCGACTCGATCAGGGCCGTCTCCTCGCCGCAGATGTAGGCGCCAGCACCGCGGTGCAGGTACACGTCGAAATCGTAGCCAGAGTTGCAGGCGTTCTTGCCGATCAGGCCGTCGCGGTAGGCCTCGTCGATGGCTTGTTGAACATGCGAGGCTTCCTGGTAGAACTCGCCGCGGATGTAGATGTACGCTGCGTGGTGTCAATCGCGTGTCGTCCAGGTCACCCAGTCGGCACTGACCAGCGGTAGCGTTCATTGCACGCCCAGCGACCAAGCAGCCCTCAACAAGCTTGTGCGGGTCACCGCGCATAATCTCACGGTCCTTGCACGTGCCCGGCTCGCCCTCGTCGGCATTCACGACGAGGTATCGTGGTCGGGTATCCTTCTCCCATCCCGGCTTGTTCATAAAGCTCCACTTGAGGCCCGAGGGAAAGCCTGCGCCACCGCGGCCACGCAAACCCGAGTCTTTGATCGTCTGGATGATCCAGGAATCGCCCTTGAGCAGGATCTCTTTCGTCTTGTGCCAGTCTCCACGCGATTTGGCGCCCTTGATCCCGTCTGTGTGTGTGTTAGCATCGCGCTGCGCTGGACGAGAAGAGGGCATGGGACGCACGGTCATGCTTGCAGAACAGGTTTGTAAAGATCCGATCTTGGTCTTTGAGCCCGCCGTCTGCAGATCGCACATGTCGTCAGTGTGTTTCAAGCTACCAGTGATCATGGGCTACACACATCTCCGTACGGGAGGGTCCGCGACCGTCGCCAGTGACCTCGATGGTGTCGCTACGACTGTCCGCGCCGTCGCTGCCAGTCGTGATCGGATCATTGTGGCGCGCATGTGTTGGAGGCGAGTCTGTGCTGATGTTGGATACAGCGCCTGCTTGCCTACAGTGATCGAATGAGCGCTTGGACCGGGATCGAGGTCAAGATGGAGAGCTGGCAGCCAAGAGTGCTATTGAGAGGTCGTGATTGGATCGGGATAACGTGGCGCGCAAATAGCGGAATTGGAACATTCACTTGGACTGGGCTCGCGGGCTCGACAACTCGCACGGTAGGACTGGGTTATGGACAGCTGTGTAGGAGGGCATCCAACGAAGCAGAGTCAGGTCAAAGAGCGTTGATGCTGGTAGCACGATATAACGCGATTGCAACGCCGCTGACCGGAGTCAACCTGTGCCACACTGGTCGCTCGAGCACATCTCACGCCGTCTCTTGCCTGTGCGAGGTGTACAATAGCGACATGTCAACTGAAGTACGGCTGAAACTGTGTCTGCCGTTAAACTGATGCTTGCGCTTACTGGCCTCGTATTGTCCGAAATGAGACGCTGCAGCTCATGCTATGGCTCCGATGAATGGATATCATGATGAAGTCTCTATAGTGTGGCTCTGACACATGTAAAGAAAGACACACTCTGCAACGTGACGGCATTGTTGCACAGCAGCAAAGGCAATAAAGCGCAGCGGCTAGTCCATCAGACTTTGGCTTGCGGTCGCGAGTCCATCACCACAGGACGACAGTGCCGAGTCTCGCGTCGAACCAGCAGGCGCGCGTCTCGTCACCTGTCAGCTATACGCGACAGAAGCCAGCCGCTTGTCAGTATCTCGTACTCATAAGATAGCAGGTGCATCCCGGTGCGGTGGTGATCCGTGGGTTGAGCTGATGCCGTCCTCGCGTTCCTGATCTCCACTATCCACTGCGACTTTCAAGTTGAAGCAGACAACGTTGCCGGTGGGAGTCACGCAGGTCACAACTACCCTGGATCCAGTCAGATCCATCACAAGGCTACGCGAGCTTGATCGACGCCGACGGTGATCCGCACATCACTCGCCAACCTGAAACACTCAGGAGCTCCGACTTTCACGAGCGTGCAGTGTCCACCCGGCCCCCTTCCAGAAAGCCACCAAGCGATCAGACAGATGATCACTCGCTCTGAGCCTATCCTCGGAGGTTTATAGACGTACAGGCCGGTCGTGAGATCAACGACGGGTGCGAATCGCGAGCTCGGGCAGGATGGCCGCCGCATTGTCAAACTACGTCTGTCCCCATTGTGCACCCCAGTCGGTCATGAGCTCATCCCGAGTCTACAGCAACTCGGCGACCTGCTGGGCAAAGGTGCTTCAGGCCAGGTCTTCCGTGCGTCTCTCACCTTATCATCCCGACCAAAGCCTGACATGCACTCAGGTGCACTGAATTGGACGACGGGCGAGACGGTCGCGATCAAGAAGATTCAACTGAGCGATATCCCAAAGTCGGAACTGAGTAGTATCATGGTGTGTTGATACCGCACGCCCAAGCACGCGTGTTGATCATCGACTAGAGCGAGATTGAGCTGCTCAAGAACCTGAATGTGAGCTAAGAGTGAGATCCCAAACGCCGTAGGTGACACGACCCGGCCAGCACGCCAATATTGTCAAATACAAGGGTACGTCTTGCCATGTCTGACCCATCGTGATCTCGCTCACAACCCAGGCTTTGCCCGCGACTCGCAATTCCTCTTCATTGTCCTCGAGTACGCCCCCTCTTCCCGCTGGGCTAGCCCTAACCCACCCCAGATACTGCGAGAACGGCTCGCTCCAGTCCATCTGCAAACGGTTTGGCAAGTTCCCCGAAAACCTCGTTGCCGTCTACATCTCCCAAGTGCTCCAGGGCCTAGTCTACCTTCATTCCCAGGGTGTCATCCACCGTGACATCAAGGGCGCAAACATCCTTACCAACAAGGACGGCAGTGTCAAACTCGCGGATTTCGGCGTCAGTTCCCAGGGTGGGGATATGGAGGTTGTGGGTAGTCCGTATTGGAGTGCGTATAGTGGGAAGGAGGACGGGACAAACGGCTGATGGGAGGATAGTGGCGCCAGAAGTGATTGAGCAGAGCGGGGCGACGACGGCGTCGGATATTTGGTGCGGACTTGTGGCTCGGCGCTACGGTGCAACTGATGGTGCAACAGGAGCGTAGGCTGCGTCGTGATAGAGCTGCTCGAGGGAAAGCAGCCCTATCACGATCTTGCACCAATGCAAGCTCTCTTCAGGATCGTTCAAGACGATAACCCACCCATCCCAGAAGGGGCTTCACCTGTCGGTATCGACCATGCCAGCCCAGCCGTCGCTGACATCTACAGATCGTCAAAGACTTTCTCTATCACTGCTTCCAAAAGGATTGCAACCTTCGGATCTCGGCGAAAAAGCTGCTACGGCACCCTTGGATGGCGTCGGCGCGCAAGCAGCTGGAAGCACCGGCCCAGAATGCAAACGGCAAGCCGAAGAGCGAACGGCCGCTGACAGTCTACGACGAGGCTGTGCAACGGGTGCAAGAATGGAACGAGGCGCTGAACGGTGCGCACACTGTCGTGTCAAGTCGCACAGCTGATCTGCACAGCATCGCCAAAAGCCAACCGCACCATCCGAAGGCCGACAGTCGGACACGCAGCAAGGCCAACAGCGCGCAAGACGTCCGATAGGCGCCGGTCAGAAGTGGGGATTGACGCGCTCAATGTGCCGACTCACTTGTCGAACGAAGCGCTCCAACATCTCCAACAACCCTCTTCACCGGGGCATGCGCATAGTCAGGGCGTTGTCGAGAAGACGCGCCATGTGACAGACGTCCTGAACCGAGCAAAGGAAAAGCCATTGGGCGAGGAGAACTGGGACGACGATTTCGCAGAGGGCATCAGTTTGACAAAGCTGGGTAGCAGCAGTAACAGCAATGGCGCGCCTTCGGGGTCGGCATCGGTTCCCGCAGCGGGTGAGTGTGGCGTCTTGCACGCCGAGTTGGATTGACGGATTCGCAGACGAAGTGGACAATACGCGCACATTGATGCCGTCTCGGGCGCTCAACGTGCCGCAGAGCCAGTCTGCGAGGACACCTAGTGCCAAAACATCGGGCAAGCAGCGATCGTCTCCTGACGATGACGATTACTCTGATCTGCTCGGTGAAGATGAGGGTGGGCTGGCTGCAAAGGTCGCAAGTCTCAAGGTGTGTTTTGTCACAGTCGAGCAAGCGGAACCTGACCTAGCCAGCTCAAGACGGGAAGCCGGCGCGGACTGTACCACCCAGACGACATCAAGCGCCTCGGCTTCCCGCCACCGTCAACGCAGACACCGACTCGACCGCGGCACGACTCGGGTCCTGGCGAATCGAGTTCACCAGGCAACTCGACGTTCCGCAACGTCAGTCCGAAACCCGGCGGGCTGTCACCCTCGGTTTCGAGAGAGAACTCGATGCGTGGTACACCGGAGAAACTGCTCGAGGCACGGAAAGAGCTGCAAAAGTACTCCGAGGCTGATGATGAGGATTACGAAGACATTTTCGAGTCGTTGCGATCGACGAATGGGGATGCTTGTAAGCTTGTGGTGGCAGGTGACGTTGAAACTGACGGCGAAAGCCTCGCACACGTCGTCGACCCAGACGCTCCAGCTCAATACGCGAAGATCGAACAAATCTTGGCTCGGGGACGATGATGGCGACGAGGAAGATCCTTTTGCCGAGATTGACGACAACTTTGACGAAGCGGACCTAGAGGCCAACTTGCTACGTGACAAGAAGGCTACGCTGTGCGCGTCAGTCACGCGCTTGGTGGAACAGCTGCAGCCTAATGCACCGAGCTTTGCCCTACGCGAGACCAGCGACGAGCTCGTGAGTGATTCGGGAGGTATCGACCGTGTCGCTGACGTGCTCAGCTTGCGCTGCTAGAGGGTCAGACTGAGATGGAGCTGGAGGAACACTTTGTCTCGAGCCATGGGATGCTTGCGTCAGTTGCGGGCTCGACTGTGTCGTCGAGCTAACCCGCCCAGTATACTCGAGGTGCTCGAGTCAAAGCTTAGTCGAGATGTTGTGCTCCGACTGCTCAAGATTGTCAACCTTGTGCGTACAGTGGTCAATACCCTCGACGCTGACTATCAGGTGATCTCGACTGACTTGGGCATGCTGGAGGCTTTCTGCCTCATAGGCGGTATCCCGGTTGTCATGGTGAGTCGAACGCCGTGATTGTAGGTATCTGACACTATCAGTCGTACACATCCAAGCGACACTCGCTCGAGACACGCCTTGAGGCGTCCATTTTTGTGCGGTACTTGACCTCCTCAGCCTTGACACTGCAAATGTTCATCAGCTGTCGAGGCCTAAAGGTCCTCGTGGAGCTACTCGACGAGGACTATTCGATGAACAAGGATCTCGTGCTTTCGGCACTCGAGGGCATTGGCAGTGTATTTGAACTGCAGGTGAGTGGATCATGTTACGCTAGCACCGGCTCATATACCCAGTCGCCGACGCCAAGAAACGACTTTTGTCGGATGTTTGTTCGCGAAGGCGTATCCGACCCGCTGTCTACGGCACTGCTTACCATCCTCAAAGATCGGGAGGCCGAGGTTGGGCCATCGCAGAGCAGGATCGTACACACCATACTGCTCTTCTGCCAAACGGCACAGGCGGACAAGCGCGTGCGAGACGCGTTTGGATCACGGAGCATTGTCATGCGTGGGTTGCAGTCTCGACGTCAGCTTCGTCACTTATCATCGCAGGACTGCTCAAGGCGTGCGACCTTCTTGAGCCGCAGCTGCTGGTCACCGCCATGAAGGCGATCAAGCACCTGTCTACTAGCCCCGAGCTTATCGACGTCTTGCAAAACTCCAACGCAATGGAGGTTCTTGTCCGACTACTCGGCGAAAACACAAAGGGGCCGTACAGCAATGTTGGTTCTCTGACCGGCCGGGCGACGAGCTGATATCGATCAGGACATTTGCTCGCATATCTTCCAAACAATCTTTAGCATGTGCCGCTTGAGTCGAGCGCGTCAAGAGGAGGCCGCTGCGGCGGGCATTGTGCCTTTGTTGAGACGGGTCATTGAGACGAGCTCGCCTCTCAAGCAGTTTGCGCTGCCCATCCTTTGCGATCTTGCAAACGCGGGCAAAGTGTCGCGCCGTATGCTCTGGCAACACAACGGTCTCTACCGTCAGTCGTGTTTTGGGTATCTGGATATGGCTCACCCTATCGCAGTGTATCTCGATCTGCTGCAAGATCCGTATTGGCGTGTCAGTGCTCTTGAAGCAATCCTCGGATGGTGCGTCATTTGCTGCATCACGGTCATCCACACGAGCTGAGTCTGTTAGGCTACAGGACGAGACTGCACGGGTGGAGGATGTCCTACTGGAGGGTAAAGCTTCAGCTCGTCTCATGGGTAGCTTTGTCAAGGCCACCGGCGTGTCGTTCGAGGGTGTGCTTGACCCGTACGCAGCTTGATCACCATCACGGATTCTGCTGACCCAACCCTATCAGGCTCCTCAAGATTCTTCGACTTTCATCCGGCATCACCCTGGCCATCTCCCAACCAGCCTTCTTCAAGCGTCTGGTCGAGTGGCTCGGAAAAAGAGCCAAGGCTGTTGTCAAGCTTAACCTGCTTCGTATCACTCGCGTGATCTGCGACAGCCATCCAGATCGAGCTGGTCTGGTCGAGCGCTTTGGTCTTGCCGAGGCAGTCGAAGGGCTTGCGCATCAAGACGAAGCGGTGCTCGTGCGCGAGATGGCCAAAGAGATCTCTCCCGTTTTGCGGTACGGCACGGCGCAGACGCAGGTTGCCAGAGCTCGAGCGCCGACGTCTTTGCGTCGAACCACGTCAGAGTCGGTCGTGCCGACGCCAAGCGTGAGTCTCACCCGGCCACCTGTGGTAAAGCCCGAGAAACCCAAGCACAAGCGCAAACTATCACGGAATCAGTTGAGGTCAGTGTCGTCCATCGCTCTGATACCCCGCTAACGCATGTCAGGGACGTGCAATGGGTGCCAGATCAGAACGGCCAGCTGAGGACTGTGCGGCCGTCATCCACCACTTCAAACTCTTGATCTTGCCGGTCCGCGGTCTCCGCTCGTGTACCCATGTTGCATGTACTCCAGGATTGTGAATGCGATGATGCATATGCAATGCTGATGCGTTTGATGCTACTGTGGTATGCTGTTTTCTCCCTGCTCCCGCGCCTCCTTAGCCCCAGCTCGCGCCGCACGCTGCGCCTTTGCCTTTCGTCCGCCTCTCGGCCTTGCCCGAGCAACCTTGCCCGGCGTCACCGCCTCGCGCACCAGCGACGCCAGCTTCTTCTTGATAGCCGTGACACCCCTGATCCCGCCCTTTTTCGCCTTGGTATCCCTGGCAAGCAGTTCCTCGGCTTTGGCTAGGGTCATGCGATCAGCTTCGGGCAATTCCTGCACTTCTTGCGCCTTGCGTAAGCGATTGCGCGTCTTGACGACCATTCGTCTTAGTTGACGATCGAACGGAGCTTGTGCCTTTTCGGCGAGTTCGAGCGCCTCGGTGGTGAGCCCAGCGTATCCCGCCATGGTGACGAGTGCTGGATCGACAGTCTCGAGCTTTGACAGGTGCGCTTGCGCAACCTCGATCGCGGCCGCCGGTCTGCCAGCGCGATGCAGCGCGTGCACCAGCGCCGTCACGACGACGTCGTCAGGGCTGAGACCCAAGCCCACGAGTCTGCGATACGTTCCAAACGCACGTTCCGGCCTCCGCTGTCGGCCGTAGCCAACGATCAAGATTGTCAACATGACGCGGTTCGGGTTGATACCGGCGTCTTCCGCCAGCTTGAGTGTATCCTCTGCCAAGCGCATGGCGCCGACTGCGGCATAGCCCTGCATGAGCGCAGCAAAGTGCATCGCCTCGGGTCGGAAGCCACGGGCGAGCATGAGTTCGAGAATGCGATTGGCGGCGGGGAGGTCTTTGAGCACGCTAGCGTCGAAGCGCAGGCGCGACGCAAACGTCTTGGCCGTGGCTTTGACGCGGCGATCCTGCAGCGAGGCAAGGGTCATGCGCATAACGCTGCGAAACGCCGTGAGAGCGTCGAGGCCGAGTGCGGCGTCGGGCGTGGAGGTGAGGGGGCCGAACTCGGGGATCTCGGCATAACGACCTCTTCGATCTCGTGAGGCTGCGGTCGGACGCTGTACGTCGTCGACGGCGACAGAGACGGCGTCGTGCACAACGAGGTCGAGCTGCTCGACCGTCGGGCGCAGTAGCGGTATAGCCGAGCGCAGCGTTGATACGAGGCTGTCGACGTCACCCGTCGACGCGCGCGTCACTTTGCGAGCGTACTCTGCTAGGTACAGTACCGTCGTGTCGTCTGGCTGGACGCTGCGCGCTTTCATGAGTGCCATCACTTGGCGGATCCCGGCGATCCCGCGAGACAGGGCAAGCGCTTGTAGCAGAGGGTTGAAATGCTGTGCTGTCGGTTGGAACTCTGACGGGATGCGCCAAATACCCGCTTGCGAGTCGGGTTGCAGTAGACCAGCTGCCCCATCGACGTCGCCCGTGCGCACCAGCGCTCGGATCAAGGCCGCCACCAGACCATGCTCATCCCCGCGACCCGCCACCGGTTCCAACTCGATCCAGAACCGGTGCCCAAGCCGTAGATCCTCCGGTGTCTGACACAATGCCAAGATCAACCCCAACGTCCCCAGATCCGGTCGCGCACTTTCAGACGGTCGGTGGATATAGCCCGCCTCTGAGCGAAGATCAAACTTGGTTAAGATGGCCATTGCGCCGATCCGATCTCCTGCTTCGATCCGAAGCCTGAGCAGCCCGTTGAGAAAGTCGGTCGGGGGGACGAGCTTGAGCGACTTGATGTCGCGTAGGACTTGGGCTTCAATGTTGAAGTCGAACCCGAGGGCGCGGTAGCCGTTGAGGATGGCGAGCTGCTGAGTGTTGAGATCGGTATTCGCCGTCTGTGCGAGCACGGCTCTGGCGGAGACGAGATCCCGGCGGAGGAGGTGGGCCTGGAGGAGGTGGAAGCGCGCTTGGAGGGTCGGGTCGACGCCGTGCTGTGCGTGGAGAGCATACTCTTTCAAGACGAGCTCGTATCGCTGTAAATGCAGGAATGCATTCATCCTATGCGTTGCGAGCTGCGGATCTAACGCCGGTGCTGGACGGGCCGAGAGGTCACCCGACGACAGCGAGAGAACGAGCCGCCATTCCTTTGCGCGCGCCAGTTCGGCCACGAGCGACAAGGTAGTATGAGCTCGACCAGCGCGTTTCTCGCCCTTGAGAAACGCAAGGAGTGTTGGGTACAGCCCACAGCGTGCCAGCGCGAGTGTGTATCGCTCTACCAACGCCGGTCTTGACGCACGATATTGCACGGGGGCTGAGCGGGAGAGAGCATGACGTCCCAGCCAGCCTAGCGAGGTGCGGAGGACTTCGTTGGGCCACAGTCGTGCGCGTGTGGGGTCAATCTCCGCCAATATTGATAGGAGGGTATGTATATCCTCGTATGCCAGCGACTCGAGCTGATCCGTAGCCAAGGTCGGTAAGAGCGCTAGAGCGTCGCCAGGCTCGTTTAGCGCGAGCAGTGTACGAAACCCAGTGACCGTCGCGAGTTCCTCCTCGAGAGCTGGCACCGTCTCGTGCGACGGCCAAGATCCTGCTGCATGCTCGTGTGCGACGGCAGCTGCTGACGAGTAGAGACGCGCACGGGCTGGCGCTTTGCCCTTGATAAGGCTGCGGTTGCCGATACGGGTCCGTAGGTGTGCAAATGATGCTAGCGGTATAGCGACGGTAGCGCAGGAAGTCGTGGTCGTGGGTAAGATTAAGGGTAGTAGCCTGCTGCTGCTCGCTTTGCAGGCGCGAGGCAGCATCGGGTCGGCTGCTAACGCGTGAGCTCGGGTCATCATTCGCCGTTACGACGTTGAGTTCAAAAGTTGGCAATACTCACGATCAGAGACTGTTCAGAGCTACCGGTGCAAGCGAGGGCGTCATGTAGGACCGAGCTTGGGTGGCCGGACAAAGTCGGAAGAGGTGCGATGCGAGCCGTCTGTTGGGTCTCGGCAAGCGCTCGCAGGGGTTGAATGTGGAAGAGCGCCAGTTGAAGCCAGGACGGGGCGCGTACAATACTTGGTGTTGCGCTTGCTGTCGCGCTTGCAGCGTCTTGTTGAGGATTGTCACAAAGAGGATGGCCACTTAACGCGAATCCGCGCTGTTACGACATAGTTAGGCGCGTGGCTCTATTAGGCATCCAACAAGGGGGGTTGAAGCCGTGGCGGCGAATCTCGGCGAAACATTGCTTATCCCGCCCCTCCATTTACAGTGCACCTGCCCCCGGCGCGCTGCCGCACTGATGAGCTTCTCCAACGTCCATGAACCTCATGGATGTCAAACATCTGTGCGGCGGCGCTACCAATCAACCTTCCCCGGTTGCTCAGCTCCATACGACAACGGAGCTTTGAGCGTCAATGGTGTGCTAGAACGACCTCCAGCGAGCGTCTTAGTCCCCTTCTGGTCTCGATGGTCCGTGACGGATACGCGTTCTGATGGACGCGGTGTGGGATCCGAGGGGCGGTGGCTCGTATATCTCTTTGGCTGTAGCGTAGCTTTGCATGCAGACGATCACAAGATGACTTGCTGAAGCCGTACTATTGGCGACTGCTTTTTCGACTGTACACGGCCGTTGAATTCTTTTTTTGCTTCCGCGTCCGTGCCGCCGCTCGGACCCTGAGTCACATGCGCACTTTGGTCTGTGCGCTTGGCTTCTTGCCCCGCGGCGCCAACCGGGGCAGACGACGATCCCCACTGCTGCAGCATACGGTAGCATGACGACCGCCATGGTCGCAGCCGTCGCCAGCCCAACCTCAACCTCGACCAGCTTCTTCTCGAAATCCGGATCAATCGTCGCGATCGGGTTCGGGTTCGTCGGCCTCGCCGTCTTGCTGATCACCGCGACGTTTTTCGGCAGGCTGTGGGTGTTGAAGCGCGAGCACCGGCGTGTGAACCCTTCTGCGGGTGAGATCACATGGCGCGAGGCGGTCGCGAGGAGTGGGGGCTGGTGGGGGTGGGTTGGTGCCGAGCGCGTCGATGCGCGAGACGAGGCCGCAGCGGAACGTAGGACGAGGCGGGCGGAAAGGAGGAGGAAGAGGGACAAGGCGCTCGGAAACGTGCCAGTGTTTTGGGAGGTCCAAGTCAAGGAGCGTGGCGAGGCTTTGGGCGATAGTGTGGTTGATGATGACGAGCTCAAGGTGGGTCTGGGTCGTGTGCAGGAACCAAGTACGGGTACTGACGGTACGCCACAGCCGCTTTCGACATCCTACATGACCCGTGCTCCATCTAGCACCCAAGCACAAGACCCTACCCTGACAATCAGCTATCTAATATGCATGCCCGAACGACCGACCGCTTCAATCACAGACCGAGAGAAAGACAAGCCAGAGTTCCAACACCTCGAACAAGCCGTCTCCTCACTCGTGAAACACCACCATGCGCACTTTGCCGACGCCGACGCCGACCAAGATCAATGGGCAGACTTGCCCTACGTCGAATTGGGCATTGCGCAAGTATATCCCGTCCTGGACGAGGGTGATGGTTCAGACGATGAGGATCAAGGCGGGGATCGCAAGGGCGAGGGAGATGGGCAGAGGAGGAGACCGGGCTGGACCGAGGCCGGGTTGATTCAAGGCTTCCAAGGCGTTGACAGGGTCAGAGGGGTTCAGATTGGGGATCCTTAGTGGATGGGGGTAGAGTGATACACGCTGTATACTATCTGAACATTGCGTTCGCGGCGGTGATTAACGGGAGCTGCTCTGGCCCTCACACCTAGCACTTGAACTGGCAGTCGCGATACTAGCACGCAGCGTCTGACTATCTCTGGCCTCTTTACACCGCGCTCAAGTGCACATATCCCTGCATACCCGCAGCAAGCAAGCTATCATACAATCGTGTCTGCCTAATATCATAACGTCATGAGCTTGGTCTCCAACCGATGCTATTCCCTCTCGCGCGGCGTCGGTGTCGGTGGCTCGACTTGAATCTCGAGCTGTGGCACGGGACTCGCACTGAGTGAGCGTTCAACGGGCTTTGCGAGTCCGAGGCGCGTGCGCGCTTCTTCCTCTCTGCGTTGGCGTTCCAGTACCTCCCAGCTGGGCGGTGGCACCGCCTCGGCGCCAATCTCAGACGTCACGATCGTCAAAGAGCTCGCCCTCCTCGATCGTCTCTTGCCCGCCGCGCCTTCACCTTCAAACGGCCGGCCAACGAGGCCAATCACCTCTGCGGAACCCAAAAACTTCATCTGTTGATCCGAGAGACCGGACGAGGGGAGAGCCGAGTGGTCTAGGCTTGCGCGGATGGCCGAGTGGGGAACGGGTGGGGAGATGGACAGGCTGGCGTTGGATGTGGAGGCTGAGGCTGAGACGGGGGCTTTGCTGCGCAAGAGATACGGGAAGCGCGCGGAAGCGGAAGCGGACGAGCGGGTCGAGGAGAGCATCAGGGACGTGAGGGATGGACCGGGGAGGGCCGTCATGGCCGTCGCTGGCTCTGCATCTGGATCTGCGACCGTACGACGTGGGTGACTCATCCGATTCAAGAAAGATCGGAAGCCAGAGGTCGTGCGGGTGCGCGGTTCACTTTGCCCACCCTGTTCGAGATCTCCCGTACCAGGAGCAAGCGGCAAGTCGGGGCTCGACATGGCTTCGAGGTAGGTCGGTGCTTGTCCCCAGCCGCGTGAGGCGGAAATGACCGTGGCGTCTGAATCGGTCGATCCGAAGCGCGTCGTTCGCAGTGGCGGTGAAGCCTCGCGGACCACGGGCTCGTGCTCGTGATCATGATCGTTGTCACTGCCTGATGAGCCGACAGAGGATGCAATCGACGATGAGCGTTTTCTAGGATCGTCAGCTGGCCGGTCTCTGAGCGCACGGTAGACGGACCTGACGAGCACCAACTCTTCCCCGCCCGGGTTCTCGGAATACACCGGCAAGGTGCGCACACTGCGCTGACTGTTCCGCCTGCGCCTCCTGCGGTTCGCCTGTCTCGCCTCATCGGTCGTCGTGAGTGCGCTCGGCGTGATCGTGGTCTGGCTCGGCGTCGGTTCCGCCCGATCAGCCGGTGGCGAGATGTGGTTCGGGAACCGGCGGTGCAGCCAGCCCTTGAGTTTTCGACGGTATCGTAGCTGTGACCGACATGTCAGCGATGTCTCCCTAGAGATAGTCTACGCACCCCAACGACCAGGACCGCGGCGAGGGCGACGATGGCCAAGAGCGGGCCGAGCAAGATTGCAAGGTTATCGTCCCCGGGCGGGGCCGTGTCCGCCTCGGTCACGACGTTGCTCATCCCTGTTGCGCTCGGGCCTGTGGGTTGGGCAGTGGAAGAGGAAGGGTAGACGAGCGGGGGAGCAAACTCGCCTACCATGTGCTCTGCAAAGGGCGCAGTCGCGGTTGCAGATGCGGCGGCGGCTGCCGGGCCTGGGGCGGTGGCCATGCCGTTCGAGGCGGTGCCGTCTACGTCGTTCGGGCGGGGGATGGTGAGAGGACGGTATGGAGGAGGTTGAGGCTGGTAGCCTAGGACAGGCCGGAGCGGACGGTGAAAAGTGTCCTGTCCCAGCACGAAAGGAGACAGACGCAGGCCAAAGGATGTCAACAGGCCGTCGACGTCGACGTCAGACGAGGACAAGTCTTGCACCGGTTACTTGCAGAGACGATGACTAGGTGAACACAGCCAGCACAACCTGAATGATGCGAGGACTCTGACACGCGCGAAGACTTTAGGGTCGGCACGGTGGCCGACTCGGGGTGCGTTAGGTCAGAAGCGGGCACTGGAGGACGCTAGTCGGGCTCTCGATCCGCCACCACGCTACGAGCTCGCTACCGCACTCGTACTCGACGCTCAGACCAGCCTGAGCATGGGAAGCGTCGGCTCGTGGGCGCAGCAACCAACAGTTACAACAGACGGGGTTCAGTGGAGTCCGGGGGAATTGGACGGTGGACGGTAGACCTGCTGCGGCGTCATTTGTTGGATAGTCTAGTGTCCGTGCGCCGAGGGGGTTTACAGGTGCAAGAGCAGAGGTGACTACTAGTGGATGTTGAAGGAAACCAACTTGGGAATGACGCCGTTTTACAGTGACTCACTGACCATGCCGCAATGTCCGGCCACGTCGGTGTGGAGAAATTGCCCGGTCGGACCCGGTGAGAGCGAGTTCTTAGTCGCGGGCAAAGTAGCGGGCTGGCGACTCGCTCTGCGTGTTCTGATAGTTGTAGAAAAATCATCAAACCTGGCAAGTAGTGTAGCAGCCATCAATTCACTCAGATCTCATGAGCGAGAGAGGCCAGCAAAGGCCGAACTGGATCTCGCGGGTCGTTGCCCGCGGGTCCAGATCTCCACACTGTCAACGCTGTTGACCCCCATAGCCCACCCATCAAATGTTGACGCAGTCAATCCATAGACCACAGACGACTACTTGCTAGTCCACTCAAACCCCACAGCCGACCAAGAACCCGGAGCCCATCTTGAACCAAGATGTGAGGACCTCGACTAAGCAAGTAAAGGACCGGGAAGAGCGAGGTGAGATCGGCGAAGATCTACCTCCTGAGGGCAGGACTCTAGATCGCGCAGCGGAAAGCGAGGTTCCGCACTACAAGGGATCCTGAGGATCGACGTGAGAGACTACAATATTCGAGCGATAAAGATACAGCAAAGCTCGCAGCCTGAAGGAAGGGCGCGCCGCAGGCGCACAGACTGGTGAGGTAATCATCACGTGACTTGCCGTTGCTGTTAATCGCGTCTCATCATCTCAGACGACCACACCGTCGAGCCGGACAAGCATCAGGGCGACAATGGCCACACTGACGCTGAGAGATACGCTCGTGTACCATGACATCGTCGACCCAGTGACTGGACCGACGGCACCCACAAGCAACGCTTTAACCAACGTGTCACTGAAGCCGACAGCCGTCTGGCAATGGCAGGATCACCGCGTGGTTGCCAACCCTATGGCTCACGCCAGCCTCTCCAACTACCTCAGTACTACCATCGATATGGACCAACATGTCTCCTCCAACTTTCACATCGCTACGTTGACCTGTGGCATGCAGGAAACCGTCGGTGGCGAACCCGACGTGGATGCGTGGATACGGGACCGCATCATTCGCTCCATCACCATGCTACTCTTTCACTTGCCTACGCAGCCTCCGCCTTTCCGGATAGCGGCACATACATCGACTTCTGCGGCGGTGGACGTGTACGTCAACGACCGGTTGCATTGGCTATACGAGGCCAAGCCAGAGGGCGCCGCCGAAGGTGTCTTTTCGGCCATCTGGTCTCATGCAGCCCAGCCCGGGGGGCTCATCATCAGGCGCAGCGGTCAGAGCGACGACGTCGAGCTCGAGGGCTTCCATGGTCCTGACGCACTGCGCGTTACTGTCGGAAACGTGCTCAAGCAGGTCGGGATCGCCGTGTTCGTGTTGGCGTCATATCAATCTAATGATGTACAGATGATCAAGTACCTTGGAGCCAACGCACCCAAACACGTCTGCAACCTGGTTTTCACCGACGCCAAGCACTACCTCCTCTTCACCAAGCACCAGGGCAGGGCCGTTGTGTCGGTGGCGCCAGTGATTGGCAACGCCGGGCTGCTGGACCCAACGAACCCACAGTCTGTCACGCCGATGCCTGTCCCGTTGCTCCCGACCCACAAGCCGCTGGGCCTGGCCCTTGCGCTCAGCCTTCTGCCCGAAGCGCCGTTGGACATGTTCATCCCCAAGGCGCCTGAACCTCTTCCCCTACCTGCATCGCATGTTGCCGAGCCAAAGCAACCAGAGCAACCTCACGAGCCGCCTATCGGTGATGGTCAAGGTGAAAAGAGCTCAAACAGGAAAGGCGGGTCGAAAGGTCAAAGCGCAAAGGGCAGTCGGGTCGCGAGTATAGACGTAGATCATTGGTCTTTACAACGAGTGGGAGCTGCGGTACGTTTGCACCATCGCGTCTAATACGGCTGATCACAGTAGTACATTACCCAGTCCGACATGCCCATCGCCGCCAAGAGTCTGAGCGTGAGGCTCTCGACCCATCGCGTTTTCGAGTCCACACCTCGATCCTTGGCACACCCGCTCAAGTTGCTTCCGCTCGCACCACTCGCACCGCTCGCAACCGACGCGTCGCCCAAGTTGCCGACCCTTCAAGGGCTCATCTTCACTATCGACAACGCGACAAGATCGGGTCTGGTCCACAGCGCTTCCGCCATTGGGGACATGCCGCCGAGTTTGCAGCCCTCAGAAATTGAGATCGACGCCGTCATCGCCTCTGGTCGCCTCTGGGACGTGTACGCAGGCCGGCACGAGACCAAAGGCAAAGTCGCCGTCAAGATACTACTGCCAACCTCGTTCCCGGAGAAAACCCGGTCCGACGAAGTATATGACGAGACCCAAGTCCGAGTCGCCGCGGCGAACGAAGTCGCCATCCTCACCGGCCCGCTCCAGGATCTTCAAGGCGTGTTCGTGCCGGTCGTGCACGGGATCTACGGTGGTCTTGCGGCCGGTGCCGGCCGAGGGACCCGTCGCGAGTGGCGAGGGATCAGCGGGGTCGAGCTGGAAGGTGTCGAAGTGTGGGCTGTGATCATGGAGTTGGTTGGTGGTGCCGTCGTCCCCGGCGAGCTGAGCGCCAGAGACAAGTGAGTGACTCGCTGGGACGAGTGACAGTCGACTGATAGGCCACAGGGAGCAGATCAGACTGGCTTATACGTCCATTCATAAGCGCAACGTGCTGCACCGAGACGTCTGTCAACGTCACTGGTGTCGGACGTCGACGGGCCAGGTGACCGTCATCGACTTTGACGTAGCTGTCCAGCTAGATCCGAGAGCGCAGGACACAAAGGTCCTGTTGGAAGCTGAGCGGACGTTGGTCGAACGGATACTGTTGGAGATGTGATTGTTCGCTGTTGTATATCTTTCATGTAGCATTCGTCCATGTTGCTATGCTACGATGGTGCAACTTGGAATTGATCAAACAAGGCCTCGGTCACGGGCTGGATCCGTCGCTTGAGCGCAGGATGGGTCACGCCCGGTTCGGGCTCCATCTCGTCTGCGTCGGCCTCGGCCTCGTCCTCGTCCTCGATAGCTTGGACGACCTCTTGCGGTCGACACAGCCGTCGACTCTCGACAAACGCCTTGAACGCTCTCGAAGGCGTCCAGCCACCTCTCTGCGCCTCCCAATCGACGCTTCCGGTCGGATCTCTCAAGACATCGACCAAAACCCTCGCGCCGCTCACGGCCCGATCATACCCTCCCACAGGGTTCACCTCGCGCCAATCGCGTTCAACGCGGAGCGCGACGTCGGTATCACCGTTGAGACCAAGGTGGACCATCAGTCTCCCAACGGCACGAGATTTCAGACTGATGCCGGCTCCAGTGGCCTGTTTGAATAGGTTGAGAGCGAGGGACAGGTGACGGTCTACTAGCCCGATGAGGAGGTACGAGAGGATCAGTGGGGACGGGTCGAGGTTGAGAGCTGAGAATCGACGGTAGAGGGTGACGGCTGAGCCTAGGTCTGCTGGGGCGCTGGATCGACCGTGGCCGATCAGGCTATACGTTGCTGCCTCCCAGCACGCGACGGTCGGTTCCGGTCCGAACCGCAGCATGCGCCACACCAGCTCGCTCACCCTCCTCTTCGAGTCGTGTCCGAGATCGCGCGCCAGAGCCTTCAATACGACCTCGTGCACCTGGACGGGGACCGTCCGGGATCCCCAAACACTCTGGCACAGCTCCCACGCGATCCACGTCCCGCGCGCGTCATTTTGTCCAGTTGGACCCGAGACGATCGCGAGACCGAGCCGGGTAGAGCGCGCATAGCCCGCGTACAGGTAGTCCTGTAGGTAGCGTTCGATGAACGCGCGCGATGATTGGGCGCGAAAGGTGTGGGAATGCGCTTGGATGAGCGCGAGGAGGGTGAGCCGGGGGATCCGGAGGCCGTCGGAGAGAGCGTCGGTGTACAGTTTGGAAGCGGCGAGCGTGTGGGATGAGCCGAGGGTTGAGAGCATGTACGAGTGCAGCGTTGCGGTGTGGGATTTGGTCCAGCGGAAAGAGGGGTGGTGGTGCCGTAGGAGCGTGTAGAGTCTTGATGTGGGTTGGAGTAGAGTTGAACAGGATGCGAGGGCGTCGATGCACGTGAAAAGTAGAGTGCGCGTAGTCGAGGCCGAGAGCAGGCTGAGATCCGGCAGGGTTCCAACGAGGTCGATCAAGAGTTTGGGGATGCCGTCGGGAGGCTTTGTCGATGCTACAACGTGCGCACGTAGCGCATCGATCAAGCCCGTATACAGCCTGCCATCGGGTCCATGCACGCCCTCGTCGCGCGCTTGCAGAGCGTTGAACGCGCCCAGTGCGACGCAGAGATCCTCCACAGTCAGCGCTTGCTTGTACTTGAAAGCGCGCTTCAAAGACGCTCGAACGAGCTCTGGGCTCGACTGATCTAGATCCTCTCGAACGACTTGGATCGGGCTTCTACGCTCCCGTTGGAGCGTCTCCCACGCGTCCAGTAGTAGCGCCGCGCCCTCGGTTTCGTCTCCCTGTCGCAGCTCGTCTGCCAGCTCGCGGATCGCGTCCTGTGCGGCAGCTATCTCCATCCGACGGAGGATGCTCACGATCGTACTGGTATCAAGTCGAACGTCGCGCGTATATAACCAGCCAATCCTCCTCACCGCCTCGCGTGGCGTCAACCGCCCCGAGAGAAAGACGAGCAGCCTGGCTGCGATCGGTTGTAGCCCGTCACCCGCGCCCGTACCAGCCTCGACGAGATCCTGCAACGTTGCCCAAGCGCGTTCCGGGCCGTAGCATTTCCACACAAAGCGGAGATAGTCTGTTCGCGTCGAGGCTGGCAGGCTCGCGGTCGTCGCTAGCCGTTTCCAGAGCGCTTTGAGCAGTGCGCGTTCTGCTTCGGTCGGGTGGGCGGTCGCGAGGCCGATACTCAAAGCTTTACCGATTCGCTCGGGACCGATCTGGATCCCTCGCCGTTCGCATTGAGCCAACAGAGTCTTGACTCGCGCCCAGCGCTGTCTTTTGACGGTGCATGGTAAGCCCATCTGCGCATCGAGCAGACTCAGCACCATGTCGACTGGGACGGCGGGCACGAGCGAGGCATGCAGCGCGCGGTAGATGTCCCATGGCGCGTCTGGGTCCGTATGGAGAAGGGCGAGTTGAAGGATGTGGAGGTGGATCTTGAATGGATGCGAATGAGCACTGTACGGCAGTGAGGGCGGTAACGGCGTTGGCGGTTTGAACGGTGCCGGGGTGGAGAACCAGCGTGAGCAGCCGGGCAGGTTTGGGTCTGGCGTTGCTGGCAGTGTGCGCAGGCGCGGGTAGAGTGCGCTGGGCCGAAGACGTGCGAGCATGATCGGAGCATTGGTGGCCTGTATGAACCGGGTGAGCGGTGGCTGGCTGGGCTGGTACGCTGATACAGACTTGTGCTAGACCCTGCCGTGTGCTCTGCGCATCCCGCACTCCAACTTGAAGCGCGTTAACCCACTGCGCTATCGTGTCCGTCGTGCGCTTTGACCCAGTACGGTAGTAGATGGTGCGAATAGTGATTGGATTAAATGCTAATAATGACCAAATACTAATGCTGCCAGTGGAAAAGTACCAGCCGCACGGGGGTTGGCCGTGCGCTCACTCTAACGCTCGAGCGCGTACAGGATCGCTCAACGGGTCATTGTCAGCACTGGCCACTCTGGCCTCGTCTCCCGCTCGAGACGTGATCAACAAGGCAGCGCAAAGGTATGACTCACCGAACCGACCTCGGCTGACCGTCACTGTAGACTACGTCCAAACGCACGAGCACAAAGCTACGCGTCACCCGTGCAGTTTAGGTCGTACTCAGACTGCAACGCGGCCAAGGATCAGGATCTAGCGACTGTACTGCTCCAACGCGTTGACAGCCTACATGTGCCGTTGAGACGAGTCAATGGCGCCCGCTCCCGCCAGCACCAGTACTGGGCACAGTAGCGTCCCCAAAGGCCCTCGCCTCGCCCCACCTAGCTCGCTGCCAAAGAAACCATGGACGAACCCACTCGCGGCGGTAGAACAGCCGGAATCGTCAGAGGCAGGCAGGAGGCGGTATTCGGCGGCTTCCAGCTCGGGCCCAAAGGCCAGGCAGAGGGAGCAACCGCCGCATCTATCTGCGCCGAGCAGCGTTGGGGAGCAAAGGGGACGGGAGAGGGAGAGGGAGAGAGACCGAGACTGGGATCGCGATAGGCGCTCGAGATCTCGTGAGCGAGAACGAGCGCGCGATAATAGTCGAGACCGGGACCGGGACCGGGATCGTGATCGTGATCGATACCAAACCAGCGCGCACTACGACCGCGACCGTGATCGTTATCGAAACCGAAGCAGGAGCAGAAGCAGAAGCAGAGACCGATACCGTGCTCGAGGACGAAGCCGGAGCCGGAGCCGGAGTCGGGAACGCTCATATGACCGTTCGTTTGCTCGTCCTTATACTCCCCCACGACGACGGTACGCGCCCTCGGATACCGATTACTCGACTGATACGAGATCGCCTTCGCCTGTGAAACGAAGGGTATCGCCAGTCAAACGGAGGGTATCGCCCCCACCGCGGTCTCTACCATTGCGTGTGCCGGTCCCAGCCGCAGCGCTGGCCGCGCCAACAGCGCCTGCGGCAGCACAAAGACCTATATCCATCAATCTACAAACCAAACCCAACGGTACGATCAACGGTAATGGCCATCGACCACTCCCACCGCCTCCAACGTCGCCACGAAAAAAACGACCGCAATCACCACCGCGCGAACTTGCACCTCCCCCTCCACCGCCTTCTCCGCCATCGAATTCACCGCCGCCACCGCCTTCGCCGCCTCCTGCACCCCCACCAGAACCACCTACGTCGCCGAGGCGGGTAATCGAGCCTCCGGCGTTTCATTTTCGCGAGCTGCCGCCGAGACCGGCTACCGTGTCCGACGAGGAAGAGGAGCAAGTCGAGCCGCAGCCACAATCACTGTCGGTTGCGAACACAGACGACTATGGCTTTCGGGCTTCCCCGCCGCCGCCTGGGCCAGCAACGTATATCTGGCCACAGCTCGGCCCGCCGACATGCTGTATCCCCGACTCGTCCCGCGGCAACTTTCGAGTCTTGTACGATCCCGCGGTCGAAGGTGCTGCCTCTGGCTCAAAGGGCAAGGACCGGATCTTGCGGTACGATGGGCTCGTGCGTGGCGTCGGCGTCGTGTCTGTCGAGGATCCGAGAAAGGTCATCGCGCACGCAGTGAGGATCAAGGGCGGTGGGAACCGGAAGAACCGTGTTGGGGCTTATGAGCTCGTTTACGAGGTCGGTTCAAGCGAGGGAGCGAACGAGACGGTGCTGATAGGCGCTTAGTGGGACGCCAACTCGACCGGCAAGAAACCGCCGCCACCGCCCTCGGCCGTCTTGTTCTACAACCTCAACCCGTTGACCTCGACCGACCAGCTCTCAAAGCATCTTCGGCCGTACGGCCGCTTCAGCGACATTGACGTCAAACTCGATCCGAAATCCGGGATGCAGCTCGGGATCTGCCGTGTACAATTCGATAGCGCCGACGTCGCCAAGACGGTCGTGGGCGCGTGCCAAGGCCAGCGCATCGGCTTGCTAGGCGAAGAGCGCGTCAAAGTCATCATGGATCCAACGGGCGCCAAGATGGCTAAAGCTGTCAAGGCCGAGATGGCGAAACGGTACCCTCCAAAGATCAAGCCAGTGGTCATTCCCACGCCGGCCACACCGGCGCCACCGCTTTCGCCTGTCAAACCGGCTGTTAGGGCTTTTGTCCCGCCTCCGAGACCGGCTCACCTACCGCCTGTACCGCGCTTCGCACCCCCGCAGAGGTTCCCACCGCCGTTCCGACCGAGCTTTGCCCCGCCTCGAGCTCGCGGAATCCCATTACCGCCTTCGTTGCCTCCACGACCGCTCGGCCCAACGTCGACGCACAACCTCTCGAGCTCGTTCACGGCCGCTCCGTTTACCCGAGGCCTGCCTACACGCCCGCGCTCCCGTTCCGGGTCCTCGATCTACTCGTCGGAAGAAGACTCGGAATCAGACGACGATCGCTACTACCGGGATCGGTACAAGCGCCGACCGGCCCCCGCCGCACCTGCACCTCCAAAGAGCGAGAGCGAAGACGTGCGCAAAGCACTGCTCGAAAACGGCAACGCCTATGTCGTGATTGACATCAAGAGCTTGCCGTTGCGCGAAGCCTCGGTCGATCACGTCCGAGATCACTTTAAAGCGTTCAAACCGGTAAACGTGCTCGGCAGCGCCACGGGCTGGTATGTGCTCTTTGGCGATCAGTCGACGGCCGTCAGGGCTCAGCGCGTGCTCGACAAGACGGCGGTACAGAGGCATCGAATCGGCGTCACGGTTCACAACCCGCCTTCATCGACCGCGACGGCCGTGCCCGTCGAGCCGGAACACGTCGAGACGGGCAAGAACTGGAAATACCTCACGTTCACCAAGAAAAACCGATCTGCGGTTCCGGCCCCTCGGCGCGGGCCATCGAAACTGAGCAAAGTCACGCACGCGCAGTCATCAGCCGATGAAGCTGCGCCGAAAGATCACCACAGGCCTAGAGTCGCGGCGCCGATCATTGACTCGCCGAAATCGGATGAATCGAGTAGTGAAGATGGCCTTCAGGCCGTGTTGGATCTCGTCAAGCAGCGCAAGGGTCGCACGATCGAGACCGAGTCGAGTGCACCGCCGTCGGAAGGCGAGGACGAGGTCGAGCGGGAACAGCAGCCAGAGCCCGTGCCAGCGCCCAAGCCGGGAAAGAAGCGGCCAGCACAGAAAGCCGTCAAGCCGCCCCCGAAGAAAAAGGCCAAGACGAGCAAGAAAGCCCAGGCGCAGGCTCAGGCTCCGGTCGATATCGCCGAGGTGTTGCAGGTCCCACTGGCTGCGCCTACAGTCGTCGACATTGAACCCGTATCGACGCCAGAACCTACCCCGCCCGTCGTCAAGCCCGCGCCGAAACCCAAAGTCGTCAAGGAGAAAAAGGCGCCAAAGGAAAAGAAGCTCAAGGTCGTCAAGGCCGCTCCAAACGTGCTCGAATCCGACTTGTTCCAAGACGAGGAGGACCTGTACTTTATGCGCGCCGCTATCGAGGCTTCGCGCGGTCCGGGCTTGCCGCCGCTGCGCGAGCCGACGCCCGACGACGAGCGCGAAAACACGCTCGTGCACAAGACTGGCTGCGCGCGAACCGAGGGCTACTACAAGGTGCCCGAGATCAACAAGTCGGCTTACCTCCCTCAACGGAACCGCGCCGCCGCCGACGTGGAAGCGTTTGCGGGGCTCGCCACGTCTCGCTCGGCGCGCGTCAATACGCGCCGCCTCGTCCTCGGCATGGAGCACCACAAAAAGGCCGTAGCGACGGATACCGACATTTTCCAGTTCAACCAGCTCCGCACACGGAAAAAGCAGCTCAAGTTTTCAAAGTCGCCTATTCACGACTGGGGCTTGTACGCTATGGAGTTGATCCCGGCGGGCGAGATGGTGATTGAATATGTTGGCGAGGTCGTGCGCGCCCAGGTCGCCGAGACGCGTGAGAAGCTGTATGAGAAAGTCGGGATCGGGAGCAGCTACCTGTTCCGTGTGGACGATGATGCGGTTGTTGACGCGACCAAGAAGGGGAACCTTGGGTGAGTAGCAGTGGCGAAGAGCGAGCCAGGCTGATGTCCCCAGACGATTGATTAATCACTGTTGTACGCCAAACTGCACGGCCAAGATCATCACGATCAACGGGGAGAAAAAGGTGTGTACGCGGCCAGCCCCGTAGGCGCATGGCTGACATTGCAGATTGTCATCTACGCAAAGACCAGCATCGAGCCCGGGGCCGAGATCACGTACGATTACCACTTTCCGATTGAGAACGAAAAGATTGTCTGTCTCTGTGGCTCGGTCAAGGTGGGTGCTGTCTGGTCGCTTGCACTCGCGTGCGCTGACAGCTCCAGTGCCGTGGCTTCCTCAACTGATTTGCATTGTCGAGTGTCTGTAGCATATGCACCCCCCCATGCCGTTTTGCCACTCGAGTTGGCCAGGAACGACGCAGCTTGTGCCACGTGGCATGACGATCCCGATTCCTCCGATTTGGTGCGTGCTGCGGTCGATGGCGGTTGTTGACCTGTTGATGGCTTGTCCACTGCAGACACTGGTGCATACTCCATCGTACGGTCTAATGCACTGCCTACCCTTCACCCACCGACCGCTCTGTGCATCCGGCGCTCAAAGGGTAGTGCAGTCAGCTGCGATGCGCGTGCGTCATAGCCCATCGTCATCGGTCGCCACAGGGTACCGCCCAGCACGACACGACGCCTTTAACGTCGGCTTCTCTTCAACACTTACCACCATCATCTACAGAGTATAATGTCTGAACGTCAGCCTCTCCTCTCTGGGTCCGTCAACGGCCCGTCCGTGTCCTCGTTGCCTTCGCAGCGTGACGTCCAGAACGCTCTCCCCTCGCAGGGCCAGCGGATCCAAGCCGCAAAGGTCCTCGGCAGCTTCAAGGCTGGCAAGCTTCCGTACGTGCTACTCGAGTGAGATGGATGTTCAGGCTCACACGACGCAGCTCGCAGCAACAGATCTCAAAGATCCTCGACCTCGTCCTCGAGTCCGAGACTCTCAAGGCGACGGGCGGACCCCACTCGCGCACGGCCCGGATCGGTCCCGAGGGCCAAAAGGTACTCGACAACTCCAAGAGCGTCCTCGCTGCGCTCAAGGCCTGGGGTGAAGCCAAGAACCAGGATGACCTGTTGCAAAACTTCTTTGTGAGTTCGGTTTAGGTTCGGCCGGAACTGCAGTTGACGTCGTGGTCTCAGTACAACGCTGCATCCGCCGATGTCGACGTCGATGTCAACACTGCCGACGCGCCTTCGGGCAAGGAGCTCAACGCCGACGCTCAGCGCGCGATCGACTCGTTCCGCACGCTCGGACACTTGCTGTTCACCAATGATGCGTTCCGCCGCTTGGGCTCGGACGCCATCTTGCTCACGCGTGACATCTTTGCCGATGCAGCCTCTAACGCTGCCGACGAGGCCAAGCGTGCGGCTGAAAAGTCGAGGCCGAGCGAGCGTGAGCGCAAGCAGGGCGTCGACTTTGAAAAGCTCGGCAAGAAGGGCAAGGCGACGGCCAAGGGTCTCGCCAGCGGCAAGCTTCAGGGTGAGGCTCGCGAGGGTGCATGGGACTCGCTCGCAGACGCCAAAAACTACTTTGACGAAAAGCTGCCCGAGGGCGAGGAGGCCAAGGACAAGCTTGTCGAGCGCCTCAAGGAGGTTTGTGACCCTGCCGGCTCGAAGCCTGACTAACATTCCCAGATCGTCACCCAGGCCCAGTCGAACGCGTCGTACCACCGCGCGATCAACACGCTCGTCGGCATTGTCAAAAAGTACGCTTCCAAGGCTCAGGACGCTGCTCAAGAGACTGCCGACAAGACCGACGTCGACGACGAGGATGAGCACGTGCAGCAGGCCGGGCGCGACCTCAAGGCGTTTGTCGAAAAGCTCGCCAACAAGTCGCTCGACCCGGTCCTTAGCGCGACCCAAAAGGCCGGCGAAGACATCAAGAACGATGACAAGCTCTCTGCCTACTTCAAGGAGCTCGAGTCGTTCCTGAACCGCGTCTTGCACCAGGAGGGCTACATTGTCTCGCAGCGCGCGTACCGCAAGGCCTCGTCGCTCTACGATGACGGTCAATCGCTGCTCGAGTCGAACCCGCAGTGGCGCGCCGACGCGGCCGAGCTGCAGAAGCAACTCGACAGCTTTGTCTCGGGCATCACCAACGACAAGGCGACCAACAACTTGATCGAGGCCATCGAGGACCTCGGCGATTCGCTTGCCACGGCCGGCCAGATCGGTCTTGGCAGCCTCAAGGTTGACGGCCAGGGCCTCTACCGCGACTTTGTCGACGTCTTTGTGCCCCGCTTGATCGGTCTCGTCAAGGAGATTCCGGTGCCGCGTGTCGAGTACAAGTCGGAGGACGTCGACCTTGTCATCGACGATATCCGCCGTGGGTAGCTGCGAGTCGAGGAGGATTGAGCTGACCGTTTGCAGTCGAGTCTGCGTCCTTTATCCCCGACTCGATCCGCTTTGTGGCCCACAACGACTTGCGCTTCACCCAGGGTTACGCCACTTGTGAGTGCTCAGTCTATCAAAGCGACCTTGCTAATGTCTCAGATGCCTCCGAGTACGACGCCTCTGTGCGCCTCCGTGTTCAGGGTCTCCACTTCCAGGCGAGCAACATTGCGTTTTGGTTCTCCAAGAAGACTGGCTTCCTGCCGTTCGAGGACACGGGCATCCTCGACATTGAGTTTGGCCCGCACGGGATCGACTTTGACGTGACGCTCGAAAACGCCGACGAAGACGACCGCGAGTCTTTCTTTACCGTCAAGAACGTCGACGTGTCCATCTCGGGCTTTGACTACAAGCTGTCGAAAAACTCGAAGTGGTTTGCGACCTGGTTCGCCAAGCCTCTGCTGCGCGCGTTCATCCAGCGCAACCTGACTTCGGCGCTCGAGGCCCAGATTGGCGAATACCTCCGTGCGGCCGACTTGCAGCTGTTTGCGATCCAGCAGCGTGCGATTGCCGCTACCAACTCGCGTCCGACGCCGCTCAACTTTCTCAACGCCGTCTTTTCCGACTCGATCTTTTCGGGCTCGAGCGGTGGACCGATCAAGGTTGGACAGAAGGGTGTGGTCAAGTATGGTCGCCGTGGCGAGTTTGTGCTCCACATTGGTGTGGACGAGGATGTGAGTGTCTCGTGCCGTTTCAGATCGCCTAGCTGACAATCACAGCTGTTCCCCGGCAAGCCGCCAGCGTCGATCGCCAACGGGCAACGTCAAAAGCTCAAGGCCAAGGCGAACGCTGTCATTGGCCAGACGACTGGCTCTGTGCACCAGGCCAAGCGCCAGGCGCAGGATGCGGCCGGCTCGGCCCAAAAGGAGGTCAACAAGCTCGACGCCAAGGCTCGCGAGCAGGAGCGCCGCGAGAGCCGCCAAGAGGGCTGGCGTTCTGACGCTTTCGACGCGTAAATGTGAGTGTGCAGTGAACAGTAGTATGTGTACGGCTATGAGATGTCATGAGATGCGACTCGTGCCACGGATTGCGCGCGCACGGTGGCAAACACTCCTTTGTGCGTTTGTTCACCTGCCGCTCAAGTTTGGGATCGTCAGTGGACAATGTCACCCGCAGCAGTCATGCCGGGCACGGTGGCGCCAGCGATCGGTCTGGAGATGAGCGATCTCGCCGTGTTGATGCGTACGGTCGATTTCGCCGCACGGGTCGGTCAACCTGACATCTGGTCGGTCGATGCTGACCAGTGAGATGTAGAAACATCGGAATCAACGACGCAAGGATGTGAATGAGACGCCCTAGTGAGTAGCTGCCGGTGCACATGTGGATCGATCTATCAGTCTGCAGCATGTCGACACGAGCTGACATCTATCAGCATCAATCACCCGATAGTCTGTGCTCGAGTGCTTCCAAGGGTGCAATCCTGACAACCCGGTTGCAGGCAGTAGCCACCTACCTCTCGACCACGGGCATCACACACCTCGCGACACTGCAAGCGGCTACACTGCACGACGTGGTCGAAGATACGGGCACGGCCATCGATGAGATCCGACAAGAGTTTGGTGAAGAGGTCGCCAAGATTGTCTGGGTGCGCTGCGGCTCTGTACACTGTGTGGATGGGACGCAGCTGATGTGGGATAGGAATGCACGGATCCCCCAGGGTTGTCTGGACCCGCTCGGAAATTGAAGCAGCTGCAGAGTGCGCCGTTCAAGTGTAAAGAGGCTCAACAGGTCAAGCTGGCAGAGTGAGTCGGTTGACGGTGCTGCGTCCGCTCCGAGGCTGCGTACTTGCCGAGAGCTCTGGGCTTGTTGGCCTGGCAGTGACATACAGTTGACGATACGACAGTAAGCTGCACAACCTTGAGACGGCGCGAGGATCACCACCGGTCGGCTGGGGTCCAACACGAGTCCAAGCATACTTCAAGTGGGCGAAACAAGTCACCGACGGTGAGTAGACGTCTCTGAACTCGTGCCCGCTGACACGGTACAGTGTGTGCAGACGCCCACCCACCGCTAGCCGCAATGCTACAGACAGTCTACGAGACGGCCTACTTTCGCGTCCCAGGCGACAAGCGCGACTATCCGTGTCATCCAGACGTCGCACTGCCCATCACCGACACGGAGCGCAAGCGACTCGAACGCCTGACGGCGCTCACGAGTAAAGGCGGTGGCAAAGCTTCGATCTACTTTTGAGCTGCTGTCTTGTTGCGTCCTGTCTGCCTGTCGATTACCTGCTGCCCGTGTCGCATTGCATGTATGCACCCTTTGTATGATATGCTAGCTAGATGATCGACCGTCACGCTTGGTCGCACATCGGCGGCACTGGCGGTGTTGATATGATTTACGCAACAAATTGGTATGTATTGAGAGATGGTTGCATCCAGTGTGGTGTAGATACACTCGTGCGTCTGTATGCTAGTGTGAATGCATCACAGGCGGTTGGCAGAGGATGCACAAGTACCCCGGCGCGTACAAGGACGCGACGGTGCTTAACCCCTCAAAGTCAATCCCTGCGCACCAAAGGACTGTAGCACGCCAGCATCAACGACACTGCGCACTGTACGCTGCGTGCCGAGCGAGCGAGTGCAACTGTACATTCGGGTACGAGTGCAAGCTGCGCCAAGCCGGAGCGCAATCACCTCGACGCGGTTTCACTCCTCAAAGGATAGGAGGTCGGATTGGCGTAAACAATCCTTCAAGCGGACGACGAGACTGTCGCCGAGCTTTATAAGCACCAGAGGATAGTGGAGAACACCAAGAGAACGACGGTGGTCGGTACCGAGAGATCCGCTGGACGACACGGCGGTCCACGGCCCGACTCGACATCCTTTAGCTTGCGAGCTTGCGAGTGCGGCTCCCATCGACAGCCGCGACGATCCCAGGCAGCACCTCGCCATGAGCTTCTTCAAGCGAAAAGAGTCGAAAGACAAAGACGTGGGCCATGGCTCGCCCTCGAACAGCCCGCCGACAGGGTGAGTACTTTTCCGGGTGGTGATCGAGCGCCACCGGTTGCTGGCCTCGATGGGAATGCTCGCTCGCCCGTTTCCAGGTGCTGACAAGTCTCATCCTCGTCAACAGAGCGGCGGCCACCATGCCGCCTTCGTTTGGCCAGCGCGTCCCGTCGGGCCCGCAGAATGCTGCCTCGTCCCTCACCGGTCCCCCGCGGTCTTTGCCCGCTTCGGATGGCTCTGCAGGCTCGCAACGGCCCCCACCGGTCGTGAGTCGTGCTTTCTTGCTGTGGGTGGTATCTGACACGGCCAGAACCCGCAGTTCCCATGGTCAACTCGGTCCCTCCGCTTACCCCATGTGCCCGGCGCACCCCCCAACGCCCCCTTCCCTCGCTACGGCCTCTCCCTATCACCCGTCGCGACCCCGTCAGGCCACCTCCTCATCTTTGGCGGCCTCGTCAAAGAAGCCGCCAGTAATGATCTGTACAGCCTTGATGTGCGCGATAGCTCGGCCCTGCCTGTTCAAACGAGCGGTGATATCCCCATGCCAAGGGTCGGGCACAAGTGCGCGCTCGTGAGCTCGGTCCTGATCGTCTGGGGTGGAGACACCAAGACGCGGCTACAGGACGAACAGGACGAGTCGCTGTACCTGCTCAACATTCGTCAGTGCACCGTCTGATGTCATCCGCGAGGGAGCTGACAAGGCGTAGACAGCAAAGAGTGGTCGAGGATCTCGACGCCCGGTCCCGGTCCCGTTGGACGCTATGGCCATGCCGTGTGCATGATGGGCTCCAAGTTCTTCGTCTTCGGCGGGCAAAGCGGCGACGAATTCCTAAACGATCTATGGTCGTTCGACCTCAACACTTGTGAGTCGCGCGCACGACCGTTTGGACAGATCTGATGGGGCCTAGTGAAAGAACAGCCAGTCTGGGAGAGCGTCAAACCCGTCAATGATCCGCCACCGAGGCGTTGCGCGCACATCATGGTCGCTTACCGAGACAAGCTCTACATGTGCGCAGCCGGCTCTCACCGCACACACAGCTGACTGTGACCAGGTTCGGCGGCACCGATGGATCGTACCACTACAACGACACCTGGTGCTTTGATCTCCCGACACGCACATGGACCGAGCTCTCGTGCATCGGCTACATCCCCGTCACGCGCGAAGGACACGCAGCGGCGCTTGTAGACGACACCGTGTACATCTTTGGAGGGCGCGACGTCAACGGCATGGACTTGGGCGATCTTGCCGCGTTCAAGATCACAAGTGGGTTATGGAATGACTTTATAGAGCGTAGCTGATGCAGGCAGACCAACGATGGTACATGTTCCAGAATATGGGCCCTGCGCCGGTCGCGAGGTCGGGGCATGCAATGGGTGCAGCTGGCAAGAACCTCTACGTGCTTGGCGGCGAGTCGAATCTGGTGCATGATCCGGCACACCCGCAGCCTGCTCCAGAGGATCCCAGTACGATCCACGTCCTTGATACTAGTAAGTGTGCACCAGGCATGCTCTGCAGTCTTGACGATCCCCAGCCAAGATCAAGTACCCGCCTGATCCGAATCGACCACCGGGACAACAGCCGATCGGTCGCAAGACTTCAATGCCTGCTATCAACGGTCAGCCACCGGTCAACGGGGGTTCACCGCCCAAAAAGGCATATGGCAGCGCCCCGCCTGCATCGACGGGCCAGCCCAACGGGTTTCCAACGTCTACCTCGCAGACGAGCTTGAATCGCGAGATGACGCCGCCAAGTGAGCATCAACACGCCGATCCATCACAGCAGTACCATGGAATCAGGTCGGCCCCGCCACCGCAAGGCCCGCCTGTGAACCAGCCTGCGCCTGGGGCCGCTCGGCCGCCTGTGGCGATTGCAGCCAATGGGCCGCCGCAACGACCAAGGCGTAAGGGTGACGATGCGTATGGTATCGGCGATCCAGAGCGTGCAATGTCGCCCAACGGTCCGTCGTCTCAGCCTGGCTCTCGCACCGTCAGTGCTGCAGGGCTGCCAGCGAGCAACAGCCCCACGCAAGCCAGCTTTTCCCCGCGAGTCACCTCACCGTTGGGTCACTCGCGCCAGGACGTCGTGTCACCACCACCAAACGCAGGTCCCCAACACCAGAACGCTGCCGCTGTCCGGAACGGCTTCAACTCGGCAGCGATGGCCGCGCGCAGTCCTTCACCTCGTCAACGCCCGCCTCTGGCACAAGATGATCGCCCAGCACCACCGCCCGATGCATTCTACTACAACTCGCGCTCACCGACTGCCAACGGCTTCAGTGGCCGGCCGGGCTCGTTGTCTGGCGCTTCGGATTTGATGCGCGACCTCAAAGCCAAGGAAGCGGATATCGATGCTGGCAAGAGGAGAGAGGCTGCGATGCGCGTCATCCTGTTGCGCGCCGTCAAGGCTGGTTTCGTCCCGGATGAGGGTGACGACGGTGTGGCTCTCGAGGACGCCGAGCGCTTGGAGGAGGAGAATGATACGACGCGGCGTCTGGCGGATGCTCTGGTACGGCTCAAGCAAGAAAAGGCAAAGATCCAGGTGGGTCACTCGACGGTCCTGACACTCTACTAACAAACGCAGTCCGAGTTGAGCGACCAAGTCCGCCAGGCCGCCCAACACCTCGACGAGTCTGATCGCTTGCGTGCTGGGGCGTTGCAGGAAACGGCGTTCTACCGCGCCAAGCTCGCCACGTTGGAGTCGGGCTCGACGGCGGATCTCGGACGCGTGGAAAAGGAGAGAATAGCAGACCTGGAGCGGCAACTGCAAGTACTTGCAACCGAACATTCCACCGTTCAACATCGCCTTGCTACCTCGAATGAGGCGGCGGCAGTCGCCACAGAAGCTCAGCAGGCGGCTGCAGAGCGCGAAGCCGAGACTCTGCACCGCGCCGAATCAGCCGAAGAAGCTCTCGCTCAAGCGACCGGCGAGCTGGACGAGATGCACGTCAAGCTTACTAGTGCTGAAAGTCAGCTGCGAGAGCACACGGAGCGCTTGATCAACATGTCGTCTGTTGCGCAACAGCACGAGGCTGATCGCGATCAGTACCGAGCTCAACTCGAGGAGGCCTCGAGTACGCGCGACATGCACGTCGGTCTGGTCGAGCAGGCGCAACAGGCTTTGACAGCTGCTGGTCTGCGCACGCAAGAAGTCGAGGGGCTGTACGAAGGCGCCAGGGAGCGGATTGCCGAGCTCGAGCATGAGCTCATCGACATGCGCGTCGAAGTCGAGAGTCGCACGCGCGAGGCCGAGCTCGCAAAGGAGAAACTGGCCGAGATTGAAAACGCTTGGACAAAGTCACGAGAAGAGTCGGATAGCCTGCGGGCAGTTACGACCGGGCGCCTCGGCGAGTTGCTCGAATCGCACGCCGAGCTACGTGCGGACGAGAACCGTGCGACGAGGGGTCACGCCGACAAGCTCAAGGCACTCGACCTCGAGGCCTCGTCGCTACGCAAGATGCTGCGTGAAGCTGGTACGAGGGTGGACGCCGCCGAAGCGGGCGCAACGACCCATCGGCAACGTGTTCGCGAGTTGGAGCACCAGCAAACGTCCCTGCGCGCCGAACTGCGCAGTCAGCGCACCAAGATGCAGGCTGCGCAGGCCGACGTGGCGCGCTACAAGGAGCTACAGACGAACAAAGACCACGAGCTGCGCGAACGCGATCTGACAGTATCGGAGATGGAGGTGCGGACTGGCGTGTTGCGAAATCTACGTAAGTCTCTTGGATCTGCTCATGTCGCGCTCACACCTGCAGTTGCGGATCATGGCATTGCAGTCGCCGACGGCGACTTGACTGGCAATGCAGAGTCTAGCTCATCGCGCAACCTTGAAGCCAAGCTGCGCGATCGTACGCGTGCCCACGAAGCCAGTCAGCGTGAGGTCGAGGAGCTCGGTAGACGATGCCGTGAAGCCGAGGACAAGGTCGAGTCACTGGGTCGATTGGTCGAACGGATGAAGGATGGTCGAAGTCCGACGTCTGCATCCATGCGCTCGCCGTCGCCTGACAGCGCCGACCGGCGCGGTGATGTCTTTGACCGTAGACTTGCCGAGGCAGAGGCGGCCCACAAGGAGAAGCTTGCCCAGCTCGAGAGTGATTATCAGTGAGTTATCGTCATATACGCTGTTCAATGCTGACCTGTGACAGAACCGCTGTCAAATGTTTGTCTTTCTGCGTTGCTTGATATCATCAATCGCTGACCTCGCATAGATGTCAAGGGCACCGAAAAGATGCTGCGCCGGATGAAAGAGGAGCTCACGCGGCAAAAGTCGACCAATGCCATGCTCCAGTCTGACCTGGACAGCCTGCGCGGCATCTCCTCGACCGACGCTGGCTCGAGGACGCGCGAGTCTGGACGGGCAACGCCATCTGGCGATGGCGAGCTGCAACGACGATTCCAGACCCTTACGACGCAACACTCGGCGCTACAAGCTGAGCTGGGCGCCCTCCGAGACGTCCTCGCTGCTCGCGAGCGGGAAGTCGAGGTGTTGCGGATGCGAAGCGAGGAGACGGAGCGCGAGGTCGAAGCCCTGCGCGAGGAACTGAACGAGGCGCACGGCAGGATCGCAATGCTGCTCGATGTGGGGCAATCGGGCGTACACTTTGGCGATGACGACGAGACGAGTGCCGAGTCGCACGGTATCAAGCAACGAAACGGGCGGGAATCTCTATCATCTGATGAGGCGGCGATGGCGTTTGACAAGGTAAGCTGCCCTTATGACGCCAAGACGCAAGCTGACACTGTGACAGTTGACGAGCGAGCTAAAGCAATGGGAACGCACACGATCACCGACAGGTGCCAAAACGTATCGAAACGACATCAAGCCGACGGGCCGCGAGAGCTCCGAGTATAGTCATGACGGCGGACGATGAGGACGATTAATGATGCGATGAACCTCGATGTCTGACCGGAACTCGCGGTCTAGCACGATCGTGTTGGCGGTTGCTAGCGCGATAAAGTTGACACTCGACTTGACTTTTGTGCTGTACTTTATGATACTTGAGCCAGGATGAGACCTACTCCCAGGCTACTCTCATCGCTGCCTCTATCGCTGCGCAAGCTGCTTGCTGCGCCGCCGTCAACAGAGCCTGTCACGGTGCAAGGTTGGCTCAAATCCGTCCGGGCTCACAAGAATGTATCGTTCTTGGAAGTATCAGATGGCACAGGCGAAGGGAGCGTGCAAGCTGTGCTCAAGGGCAAGGGAAGAGCAGACGGGTAAGTGAGGAAGAGATTGTGACGGTCGGGAACTCATCCACTAGCTTGACGACCGGTGTGAGCGTCAAGCTGGAGGGAACCATGGCAGCAAGCAAGGGCTCTGGGCAGGCTATGGAGCTGCTGGTATCAGACTTGCATGTGCTAGGAGCGTGCGATGCAGAGGTCTGTGTAGAGTGACAAGGCTTGTACTGAGGCTGACGCGCCGTGCAGCAATACCCAATTCAGAAGAAACACCTTCCAGCTCCGTACTTGCGAGACCACGCTCATCTGCGCTTTCGGACCTCGCACACGGGCGCTATGATGCGTCTGCGAGACGCTCTGGCTCGGGACTGGCACGAATGGTTCGAGGTCTGTCGTTGTCAAGGGTAAATGTACCAAGCTGACGATCTCAGGACAACGAGTTTATCCATGTACACACGCCCATCCTGACGAGCTCGGACTGCGAAGGCGGCGGCGAGGTCTTCACCGTATCGGCTCAGCCTCATGCTGCCGAGGTTGTAGCAGGCCCAAGCTCTGCCCCTGCCCCATTCTTTCCCTCACCTGCCCACCTCACCGTCTCCTCCCAACTCCACCTCGAAGCGCCGACTCTCGCCCTTTCGCGCACGTACACTCTCTCCCCGGCGTTTCGCGCCGAACCTTCTCTGACCTCGCGACATCTTTGCGAGTTCTACATGCTTGAAGCGGAACTGTCGTTCACCGAAACACTAGACGGTCTGCTCGACGTCGTCGAAGATGGCATTCGGTGCACCCTAGCCGAGCTGTTGCTGGGCGAGCACGGTCGAGCCAAACGCGCACGCGAAGACCTCGCCGTCTTATCCTTCCCTCTCGAGGGCGAAGAACTAGCAGAGACAACAAACAGCAGCCATCTGCACGACGTTCTGCAGACTTCATTCGCACGAATGACCTATACCGAGGTCATTGCGCTCCTCGAAGCTGAGCACGCCGAGACACCGTTCGATCACGTCCCCGAGTGGGGTGAATCGCTTGCGTCCGAACACGAGAAATGGCTCGCCGGGGTACATGTTGGCGGACCTGTCTTTGTGACAGACTACCCGAGTGCACTCAAGCCGTTCTACATGCTCCCCTCGGCTGAGCCCAATCCGCGTGGACCTACGGTTGCATGCTTCGATCTGCTCGTACCAGAGATCGGCGAGCTGGCAGGAGGATCTCTGCGTGAGCACCGATTGGAGGAGCTACAGCGCAAGATTACAGACGCTGGCCTTGATCCAGCCGCATACGAGTGGTACGTCGACTTGCGTCGATACGGCAGCGTCCCACACGGCGGCTGGGGGATGGGCTGGGAACGCTGGGTCTGTTGGGTAACAGGGATCACGAACGTACGAGACGTGGTCGCTTTCCCGCGATGGAAAGGCAATTGCAAGTATTAGCATGCATTCGAGATCTTCTACACAGATGAGATGGATCTCTACAGCTCGCGCAATCGCAACGCGAGATTCACCAGGACCGAAGCGACAAGAGACGCGGCAAGCAAGCTCGGACCCCACTTGTCGTGGTAGTTGGTTGCGCGACGCTTGCGCAGCTTGAGAATACGGAACGCGTACATGCCGGCGCTGTACGCGATCGCGGCGAGCGCTGTGAAGGTAAAGCAGCCAGCGGCAAAGAGACCGACGGTGTCGTCGGCGGGGATAAAGTTGATCAGGCCAATAGCGACGCCGGCGAGCAAGACGGCAAAGTGGGACCATTTCAGGAAGGTGCGCTCGGCGGCAAAGACGACCTAGGCCGATCAGTTTCCGGCTGGTGGTGATTGGGTAGACACACCTTTGGCTCGATCCGGATAGGCACCGAGACCTTCTTGCCTGCTGGAGCGTGGAACTCGTTGGTGTACTCTACGACTGGTTCACCCTCCTCTTCCTCCTCCTCGCTCTCCTCGTCGTTGTCCTTGCGTGGCTGTAGCTTCTTCATGCTGTCAGCGAGCTTTTGGTCAAAGCCACTGCTGCCCGCGAGCGGGTCGATCTTCAGACCGTCGGCATAACGCTGTTGCTTGAAGCGCGTGAACGAGCTTGTGCCGGGCTGAGCTGACGGTCGGTCCTCTTCCGACTTCTTGCCCGTGGCAGCACCCTCGCGCATCTTTTGCTCGCGGTACTCTTTCGCAGCCTTGACTTGGGCAGCCATGTCGGGCGGCAAGCGGAGCAGCGACTCTTCGTCGGCGGCAGCGTGCAAGAGATTCTCCTCGTCGTCTTCACCTTCTGAAACGGGCTCGTGGTATGACGGGTGGGAAGGCGCGGGCGAATCGGGCGCTGAAGTGTGAGCCGAATGCGACGCCGACGCGTTCGGCCTCTCGATCAGCACGCGCGAGCGCGCAGACACGGGCTTGCGGATATCCTTGTCCATTTGAGGCTACACTTGTCAGTATCGCACGTACGCTGTCAGACCGCGACCCACCAGCCAGAACGGCACGAGGTCCACACGCTCAGGAAGCAACGTGGCACAGCCGTGGATGAATTTGGAAAACTTGGGCACGGCCTCAACCAGGTGACTAGCGATCAGGTCGCGAATCCAGTCTGGAGGCTCCTCGCCTTGCCTGACCGCAAGCTTGACCTCGAGCACACCATACTTGAAGCGCTCGATATCGCCGGGCGCGACGTTGCCGAACGGCCAGTCGATCCCGACATCGGTCCGACGCCAGTTGCCGCCTGTGCGGTTCTTGCCGTCAAACGAGTCTTCGCGAATCATCGAGAGCTCGGTGTCAAGCGAGATCCGAACAGTGGCGTTACCGGGCAGCTGGAATGCCGTGCGGTTGTAGAATGTGCGGACGACTGAACCAGACGTGTCAGGTTTGCAGAGCAGCACTGCTAAAGAGACTAACCGGGCTTGAGACCGCGCGTGACGACGGCATACTGGATCTCGTTTGCCAAGTCTTTCATGTTCTCGATATCCTGAGCCGTCTTTTTCGAGTTGTTGAGCAGCTTGTCAAAGTCGTCGTCCATGGTGAAGCGACCGGCAAGGTACGAGTTGAGCTTGCTCTCTTTGATGGTGAAGCGCTCCTTGACCGACTTTTCACCCGTCCAGTCTTCACGGTGCGTTTTGCGCTCGACAAAGATCTAGCCGTGTCAGCAACGGCCGCATGCTTGGGTCGCTACGAACCTCGTCGTTTGTCACATCGCCATACCACCGCATACGGATCGCCTCTGCGCCTTCAGTCTTCTCCAATCGACCGAGGTAGAGCTCGAGGTCGTCATTGTCAAAGTAGATCGACGTGATTGCAGCGTCCTTGGGCTCGAATGCCTTCTTGTCGTTGAAAACTAGGAGGTGTCAGCAGGGCGAATCGATCGCGATCCTGCAGAGATCTGCTGAAGAGGCGAGATGTGCCGCGGGACGCGGTCTGACGAGTGGTGGAAAGACACCCACCGAGCACTGGCATGTTGCGCAGAATCGCAAGCTTGACCGGCACGATATTGTCCTCGTGCACCTAGCCCGATCATCAGTCAACGCGCCCTTCTACTACAATGGGCAACCGTCGCACAGACGTACCCAATACTTTGTCGTCGAGCGCACAAACGCATTCTGCGTGCCACCAGCCGACGAATCACCCTTGACGGGGTTCCCGCGCGTGCGCACGAGATCAAACAGTTTCGAGAGTTTGACAATCACGGGGTCGTAGTTGATCTGTGGGCGGTCAAGGCATGCGCAATGTGAGGACGCGACGCGAACTGACCTTGTAAAATGGGTGCTTTTCAAGGAAATCCTTGTTGAACGTCGGTTTGAGGGAGAACCCGGTGACTTTCTGCGCGTCCGAGGTCAGTAGAGGCGCGTTCATCAGCGACTGTTCGACTAACGTCGTGTTTCTGCAATCGTTGTCAGCTTGGCCTTGACTCCTTCCATCCACATACCTTGACAATCTTGATGAACCCGGTGAAATTGAGCTTGGTGAAGAGAGCAAGATCATGCACATCGGCCACCAGGTTGGCTACACTCTCCTCAAGGTCTCTGAAGTGATCCTCGTGGCTCGACAACGAGGTATTGTCGTCGTCGTCGTCAGCTTCGTCGTCATCATCATCATCCGAGCCGGCGTCATCGGCCTCTGTCCGCGCCGTCCTCGAGCCATGCTGGCCCTCTGCATCCTCCCCGGCAGCCGCGTTGTCCTCCTTGACCCTAGCAACGAGCTTGACGACCTCTTGCTCCAGTTGACCAATCTGCTCCGTGACCTGGTCCGCCTTGGACTTTTGGAAAGTCTCGCACTTTTCGAGTTCTCGCTGGAGCTGCTGCACAAACTCTGACTCTGCGACGTCGTCCCACGGTGACTTGGCCTTGAGCAGTTTCTTCAGGTTGGAGTAGTCGACATAGTGCGGTGCCCACTCGGCGTACCGGGCGTCCTGTGAGGCCAAGGTCAGTAGGGATCGGCGGCTGGATAGGGGCTGCTCGACCTACCTTGATCCTTTGACCAAACTTCATGCTGAGGGTGTAGTCGTTGGGTACACTGCGGGTACAGAGCGTGCAGACGGCCAGAGTACGCAGGGCGTTGCGGCAAGTGACCTTTTGGATTGGCCACTGGGCGTTGCACGTGTGTGAGGGGAACAAGGAGAGATGAGCGCGCCAGGCACGGCTCACTGTTCACCGCCATCACCACCTTTTCCTTTCTTGGACCGTCGACGACTCGCAAACAATGTCAGCCGCAGACCTCCCACACGATGTGCGTGGTCCTCTGAACACACTGTGACCACCCATACTGAATATCACCAGCGTACCAACGGAAACGGCCATGCGACGCCCATCGGCGACGACTCCAACGCTTTCACCCGCGGGATCCGTGATGTCGCAGAGACGTTTTGGCAGCCGTCAGTGTGGTGACGGCTCGGATACCGCTCGAGTCGGGGAGAACATGGGATCATACTGATCCACTCGTCACTAGGTTTTCCGACAACGCCCTCAAACTGCTCCCATCTCGTGGCCAGGGTCTGCGGGCAAAGCACAAGCGTGCGGACCGGATCCCAGAGTGAATCAAGCGGTTGTCAACACCAGAATGAACTGACTTGCTCTCGCGTTAGACTCGACTCGGACGCTCGCCCCCTCGTGCGAGACTACCACGCGATCAACGATCCAGACCTCCTGATCCGCGTACCCAGTTAGTCCCATTCCCGCCCACCGTTGGCGTCAAAAGCAAACACTGACATTCCTCAGAGAAGAAACAAACGCCCATCAAGGTCGAGACCAAGGTCTGGTTCGCCAACGAACGCACCTTTATCGCCTACCTCGCCATGGGCCTCATGCTGTCCACGATTGCCAGTGGTCTACTGTTTGGTGCACGTGATGGGCTCGCTAGGAAGTTTGCAGTCGTCTACGCTGCCGTGTAAGTCTGCACTGCCGATCTCTAGTCTACGACGCTAGGCTGACGCTGCCGTCCAGATCAATCGCAATCTTGGGCTATGGCTGGGCTGTCTTCCAAAAACGCATCACCATGATCTCATCCCGTGTCGATGCCGCCAAATTCGGTCAGTCCTGTCCTCCCCGCCGTAGCAGCCGCTGAAGCGTCCAGATCTTCTCGTCGGCCCGCTCCTCATCTCGGCAGCGCTCTTCATCGCCATCCTCGTCAACTTCATCCTCAAAGTCGCCGATGTGCGCGAGAAGACTGGCGTCGATCCACTGAGTTTCACGACGGCGTGGGCCGTCGCGGGCCAGAAGGGCGGGTGGTAACACCGGTCTGCATTGCGTTTGCTGATGGATGCGTCATGTCATTTCATGCTTGCGTCATTCAGCGGGACCTGCATCGCAGCTGTGACAAGTCAAGACACAGAGCCCGCAGCCCGCTGTGAGAAGTGCGCTATACATGACGCTACCGTATCGTCCACCACAAAGCTACATTTCAACATTCATGCAACAGTGCAACAACTACTTCCGTCGTCCACGTCTTCCCTGTAAGGTGCAATGAACGGATTCACCTGCGCAGACGAGTAAACGTGAGTTTCGCTGCGTATCCACAAGTCGGGTGTGACGCCGTCGACGTATTCCGGACCGTCTTGGGCGATCCTCAGACGTCCTTCTGTCTCTGTCTTTGAATGGTTTGCCACGAACCTGAGCTGCTCTTCTTCCGACAGATTGCCACTGGTTCTGGGTGAAGTTTGGCTTGATCTGCAAGTGGTCTGCGTGCTCATCAGACGAGGCCACTTTGAAATGATATAGTTCAGCTGACATGCTGTACAGGAAGATGATGGGTGTCAGTCACCCGAGCAGCGCTTCTACGTCTCTGCAACTCCTTCACCGAGAAGGTACCCCGATCTGAAGACGTGCTGACTCACTTGAGCCGACCGAACGGTGTCACCGCGCCACGGCCATTGAAGACCATCGTCCACCTGCGGCAATTTAAAGGCGAGGTAACGGGCGATACATAGACCACAGTACGCGTACTTCCTTGAAGACAACCGTCCGCCGGCGGAGTTTAGGTGGCGGACTCGCGATACAGTGTGCGCATGTTCATCTCTCGACGCGCAGGTTTAGGCGAATCAGGCGCTGCCATCACCAAGATACCGAGTCTTGACCTCCCTTCCAGCTCTACCTTTCACATACACCTGGACCGACTCTTCCGGCATCAGATCGATCGCTTGATCGGACCACTCGGCGCCCTCTTGACCCTTGACATCCAAGACCACACCCTTGACTGGCACGTCGGCCTGCAGCTCGATCACCTCTTCCCATTCTCCGCTGGGTACCGTGCCACTGTCGGTGCAGGGGCTGATCCTGATGCGGAGCGCAGGCCAAGGGAACGTCAGATACTTGTATGGCTCTGGCCAGCTGGTACTGCGCGCAATGGTCTGACCCTTGTCGTCGACGAGTTTGGCGCCGAGGACGATCGGTTTCGGGACTTGGGCAAGAGATGTGCGCAGTGGTTGTCCTACGTGCGTCAGCGATCCGCGTTACCTCCAACACATCGAAAGTAAGGGGCATGTAGACGAACCCGGAACGAGTCCCTTCCAAATTTCAGTCGATGAATTTGGCGACAATACGACTTCATAGGTCACCTTGTGCAGCGGCTTTGTTGGCTTGCCCAGGTCGTACGCGACGAGTTCAGCCGTGAGTTTGATCGAGTCAAGTGTGGCGTTACAACCCCAGATCTCGACCTGTGATGCGTGAGCTCCCAAGTGGACTAGGATGTGAAGCCGACCTCTTCTGTGATCTTGTAGAATGCTGCACTAGCTGCGTCTTGCGGTCGCTTGACTTCTCTGCGCGCCATCTACGTTTGATCAGCTATCTGCGCACGTCGGCCGCTGGGTACCGGAAACCACTTACGCCAATAGTCACGGGCGCGAGTTCGCGCGCAATCGCAAAGTAAGCGGGCCTATCATTCTCAGTCCTCTCCGGGGTCACAGACACAGAAACGCACTTCGGTCGCAAGTAATAGTCCACGATAGCCCATGACACGCACGGCCAGCAATCGTTCAGCTGTACACTCGGTCAATGGCGCACGGTCACGGTGCCTCTCGACCTACCTGCCACACGAGTGCACCGGCCGTGTATTCGCGACCGCGGCCTTTCCAGTTGCGTCGCCAGAGTCTGCAGCCCCGTTATGACTCGGTGACAGTGATGAAATGGCACATACCGATAAGCGGCCGATAGGCACTCAGCTTGCATGAGCTGCGTGTAGTACACGTAGCTCTCAATATCGAATGCGTGGCGAAAGTTCTCTGTCAAGTATAGCTCAATTCTCCGCTCGAACCCAGTCTGACGCTTCTAGTCAGCGCCGTAAGGAGGCTGCGATGTTCGCTCACAGCCTTGTTGTGGCTGACGCTAACGCGCGACTGCGGAAAGCGCTGGGAGCCATTGTCCTCCTTGTCTTGCCAGGCGTCAACAGTACGGATGTCGGGATAGCCTGAATGAGATCGTTAGCGGCTTTGGGAGGGGGCGAGCAGCTCAAACTCACCTTGCATGCCGAATTCACTGCCAGATATATATCAGCCCAGCGCACACATATCTCTCCGCTCACGAAACAAAGCGCCCGGCCAGTTTGTCCCAGTTCGACCACGGCTCTTGCGACCCGTGCCATACGTTCCACTGATGGATATCACCAACTGTAGGATCACGCGAGTCCTTGCCTCCATACGGGCTTCCGCGGTGGTAGTACACGTTCGACAATCTTTTGACCACATCAGGAAGCAGGATCTCGTAGATGTGGCGACTGGTAGGCATCAACCAAGGCGGTATCAGAGACAAATCATCCTCACGCTGGAAATTTGGTGTTCAGATAGTCACCCGACTCGTCGGTGTAGTCGATGGCGCCAATGGCTTCAGCGACCTGATAGTCTTCATTGTTGCCAGCAAAGATGACCACTGATGGATGAGGCTGTAGTCGTTTGACGGCTTGTTCAGCTTCTTCCTTGACGCTGTCGAGGAATTCTTGATGTGCAGGATACTGTCAAGTAAATCGATCAGCGCGGCGTGATGTCAGGCAGGGTGACATACGATACCGCAGCCGAAGGCAAAGTCTTGCCATACGAGAATACCGAGCTCATCGCATGTACTGCAGGCAGTCAGCTGAGCGCGTACCCCCAAGAGCTAAAGCGCACTCGTAAAAGACCTCCGGCTCATAGATCCCTCCAGCCCATACGCGTACCATGTTCTGATTCCCGTTGGCCTAGATAGTTTATCACTGAGGTACAGAAACGCTCAATCATCGTACCATCAAGCGCAACCATTTGCGATATCGCTCATCGTCGACGTGTGTGAGAAACGAGTCGGCCGGGATCCAATTGCTGCCTCCGCAAAAGATGCGCACACCGTTGATCTGGAAGAGAAACGAGGTGCCCTCTTGTCCCTCGAGTGGTTCTTGGATGACCTGGCAATCGCGGAACGCGACGGGAGCCGTGATGCGCGAGAGCACATTGCCGTTCTAGTCAAGTCAATTCCGCGGCACTGGCAGAGACGTCGAGCTAAAACTCACCTCGGTAACAAGCTCTACCTGAAGCTCGTACAGAGCCTGCTTGCCGTGACCGATAGGCCACCACAGGTCTACCTCGCCCTCATCAAACTCCCACATCGACTCGACGTCGGCAGCTCCAGCCGCCGAGATCTGGGTGGAGTGTATTAATCGACCTTCCGGCTTGTCGAATAGTGTCAGGACGAAGCGCGAGCCGGTAGGCGCCTCTGGAGTCACTTTGCAGTTGATTGCAAGGCTCTTTTGTTCGAAAGCTTTCCCTGAAACGGTCGGGTCCGCACGGAGGCTGTGGATCTTGTAGTTGTAGAAGCGTAGATTGATTGGTTCTGATATCATGTCAGACTGCGACGTGCGTGTTCATGTGCTGTGTCACGCACTCCATGGTCCGACGGTCATCATCACCGGGCCCTAAGCAGCACTATCAGTGAATTCGCGCAACGCGCATACCGCTCACCCAGTCCCAACCTATCTCGTGTCAACTCGTAGCAATCACAAAGTGAGACTCACCCCAGCCATACTGCGCCTTTCTCGAATACAACCGCGAGCTATCTCCCATCCCTCGCTCACATCAGCCCATCACCGATCCATCACCCGTTTTGCAGCTTACAAGTGCCTCTAGGCCCCCCGTGCAGTTCCTGCTGCTTCTTCGCTTCGTGCCAGGCCGACTTGAAGATCAGGACTAGCTCGTTGAAACCGACTTGTAGCGTTGAACGGCACGGGATCCTATGTGAGATGAACATGTTTGACGTCTCTTTGACAGTTTTGCCATTCTATCCTTGTCAGTCCTTGGCTGCAGCCACTGTGCTCTGGGAGACACACCAAGACGACTTCGCAATACGTATCCAAGCCCTCACAGACCAACTCGGCATATCCCCGCTGTAGATCCTCGAATGCGACATTGAACGTCGTGCGAAACTGCCAATCGGCTTCTCCGACCCCTTCCCAAGACGTATCAGCTTGGCTAGCAGTCAATGAACTACTTGGCTCACACTGTACATCCCATTCCTTGAGTCCCCTGAACGGATCCGGGATCTTGCCGAGCTTCAAGAGCTCGACGTGGACTGAAGTTGGGACTCTCTCAACTGGGTACCACGGCAGAGTGCGCCCATCGTTGATCTGGGTAAACTCCCAGCCTTTGCCGAGGTGTATCTCTCGCGACATTGTATGCTCGGCGACAGAGCATCTCGCTGCGGTCAACTATAAGCAACCGACAGTGGTCACGCGCACCGGGTGGCAAATCCGAATCAACACCGAGGATGATCCGATCCTTCGGCCGAACCAAACGCGAATGCTCATGCCGCTACATACGGACGGTCACCACCCCTACTCGTCCTCCTCGTCTTCCGACTCTTGCTCTGAAAGGAACTTGACGAGGGCTTCTGTCGCCTTGAGAAAGTGCTGCTTGCCTTGCGGCTTGGCGCCCTTTGCGGCCCAGTAGATGATGGCCTGGTCCGACACGCAGTCCTTGTTGTATAGGACCTGCGGGTCAGGTCAGTACGGAGACATTTAGACGGAGGAACGACCGACCTTGAGGATCTGCGGGAAAGCCTTGATGATGCGCGTGTCGGTGTAGCAATAAACTTGGACGGCGTTGATGAGACCGACTTCAGCCTTTGCGCCGTTAGAGAATGGCTCGAGCACGGCGGTATATGTCTTGTCATGGTTAGCGATTGGCCACGACTTTGATCTGTCCACACACCGTCAACTCCTTGACCACGTTGCCTTCGATTTGGTCGGGACGCGCTGACCAGTCCATGCTCTGCATGATTCCGAGCCAGATCCACTCGACGAGGTCGGCCTCTGGGACCGGCTTTTCGGCTTGCTGGTTGCGCAGGTACTCGACAATCTGGATGCGTCAGCCTTATCAACCTACACAGTGTTAAACTGACCTGCTCCGGCGTCTCGCCTTCGGTGATCAGACGTTCAATGTTGGCGACCGTGTCCTCCTTGACAGCGCCGAGCATCTTCTTGGAATACCAGTCGGCGACAGGCGTCAGACCGGCGTCTTTAAAGTGCTTTTCGAGGTGAGCGCGGTCGCGGACCGGCTGCGGGAAGACATCGAGCAGGTCTTTGAGGCCCGACTTGCGCAAGTTTGCGCTCAAGTGGTCCATCTGCTGCCATGACAGGTAGAACTTGAACAGCGCCGTGATAAAGTCGAGGGCGCAGTCTGGGTGGTTAGTCAAGAGGCCGATGGTGACGTTCATGACGTACCATCCTTGACGACTTGCTCCTTGGCGAGACTCTGGAAGCACTTGGCGCTGGCCTGACCTTCGCTGATCAAGCGAGCAATCACGAACGCGAGCTTTTCACGCGCGAGCGCATCGTACTTGGGGATGCTAGCGATAGTCAGCACAAGCAGGTCGCCAGGTGCCAACTTGCTATTGTACGATACCGGGAAGGAAAGTCTCCTCAAGAGGCTTCTGCAAGTACTTGTACCTATCACTCCATCAGCTCGGGTTTCGACCCACTTGACCCGACTGACCGCTGAATGACCTTCTTGAGGACCTCTACAAAGTCCTTCACCTCCTGCTTCCAGTCTGCGCCATCTTGACCTGCGCCAAAGACCGAGACGGGGCTGCGCTTGTCATCGAGGAAGGAGCCACCCGGCTGGAGGAGACCACCGACAAAGAGGAGCTCGAAGAGCTGCTCAGAGTACTTGAGGAGCTCGAGTGTCGAGCCAGCGAGCACGAGTTTTTGAACGAGCGCTTCGACCGAAGGCTTGGGCGGAAGCGAGTTGAGGTGGAGAAGGAGGGCGTCGCGGAAGACTATCCGATATCAGCTGGGCTCAAGGGGCTCATGACAGGAGGTTGTCGCGTTGTATGAACACGACAGATTGCCACCTGCAAGAGCACAGCGCTCACCTTCCGGCTCAAACTTGGCCGTGGCCTTTGCCGCGCCCTTGCGCTGCCTGATGCGAACGCCGGTGAGCGTCGGCTTCTGGTTGGTGCCACTGGTGGGGGCCTGTTGGGCTTGCTGCTGCGAGTAGAAAGACATACAACGCTGAATACGGTCCTGAGTGGTGAGGTCGGTACGGACTGAGTGGTGAAGGGGGTGAGAGGAGGGGAAGGAGCTGGCGAGGGATCCAGTGACGGTTTGAGTTTGCGCGCGTCGATGAAATGGTAAAGTCGGCTGCCAAACCCCCGCAAACGTTAACACCGCGGCGTTATACCAAAAGTGGCGAATAGGAGAAAACAAGATAAACCACCCCAAGTATATTCAGTGCGCTCCCAATTTCCGTACTTCCTACTCCTGCAACCGTCTCCCACTGACAACTCGTCCCACTTTCACTCATACCAACTCGCTTACTGACGCTACTGGTGAGTCTCGTCTGCGCGCTGCCGGTTTCCATCCCACAATCGGCTATGACGATCCCATGTCGCCCCAGTCATATTCAAACGCCTCTATCCCATTCATGGGGGACGCGCTGATGACTCGACCTTCAGCACTACAGCCAATTGATGCACACTGAGCCTCCCACCATCCTATTCGTTGTCCACCCAGCCGCGCGCTTTGCTAACACCAAGCAGACAGAACAGACTTCATACTCGACCTCAAGCGCCACCCAGGTGATTACTCTTTTCTTCTTCTCCAATCGCACGCACGCAGCACACGCGCCAGAAGAGCTCGGTGATGATTCATATTTCCATGCTAATACTGTAGACTCCGGTCGCTGAACGAATCGAAATTGCTCTTAAGAACGGCCAACTGAGGGCTCTTCTGGTGCTGTGTGCTTGCCTATCGCTTGGTCTCGTCTCGTGAATGCAAGCTGACGCTGCTCTACCAGGCTATCTATCATGCGAGTATGGAGTTCTATGCATTTCCTTGCCGTTTCATGCACGCATTGTTTCCTGATTGTCTCGATCGCTCGACTGGTGGTCCATGACGGTCCACACCAACTTTCAAAAGTGATCTCGTACTCATAAGGCGACAGTTATCAGGCTCGTTGCATCTTGCGCCTTGTAACACCGCGCGCAAGTCATACACGTCGTCACATCATGTCATGCTAGTTACGCACCTCCAACGCTCGAAACCGTTCACTCATCTCACGATCTTCTATACTGCCCCTGCGCGATCTCCGCGTCGGCGTGTCGACGCCCGCGCTTGACCGTGTTCGCATCTTCTCACCCTGGATGCTGAACTGCACGGGCGCTCGCGTCGGTGTAGTAGCGCGACCACGTTCGTCTTCTTCAGGCTGACGCTCCGCCCAAGACTCTTTGATATCCTGCCATTCGTCCAGGACGCCTGCAGGAGTACTGTCTCTTCGTTTCCGATCCCGTTTCGTCAACGCCGCTGGGGGTGACGGTGACGGCTGGACCGCCTCGTCTGCGCGTTCGGTCCGGATCTCGTCGGATGAGTCTGGTCTCCGTGCGGGAAATACAACGCGGATCGTCTTGGAGAGGTAGTAGGCTCGTCCTGTGGCTGTGGCTGTTGCTGTGGCTGGCGGCGCTAGTGGTGTGGTGGTGAACAGAGGCGTCGGGGAATAAGCGCGTCGAACTCGACGACGGGTCGACGACTCGCGCGGATGGGTTGGAAGCACGCGAGAGGTCGATGGCCCATCGACGCAGATGAACTGTACTTCCACGGCGTACCGCAGCACTTCTCTCCGTTCGCGTCGACTCGAGGGCGAAGGTGATGAGGCGGTCGCCGTCGTAGTCGTATCCGATGGCAGATAGCCCCGTTCACGGACAAGTAACCGCCCCCCAGGCTGTAACGATCTAAGATCATACGGCACCAAGAATATTTTGAGCGCCTGCGTCGTATTCTTGACAATCAACTGCAAATGCCCGCGCGCATTGACCCGATAGCCCGGGTATGCCGGGGGCGAACCATCGCACCCCTGCGCATATTCGGTGAAATAATACCGCTCTAGATCAACGACGCCGACCCAGGGTGTATGGCTCGGACCCGCTTGCGGCGAGCCACCGCCGCCAGCTTCGTCGTAAAGGTCGTAATACCGCGCGTCGAACGGCACGTTCAGATGCGCAGGACATCGCAGCTCGGGCGGGCAGCCTTTGCCGAATCCAAGCGAGCCGATAGCCAGGGTAAATGTGGACGGCACACTGTGAGGCCTGTGCGCGTGCGACATGCGCGAGTGAAGCAGTGATAGGGGGTATGAACCGGCTAGGGATTGTGGCCGGCGCGGGTTGGCCGTGGGGGAAGTAGGTGAAATGGACGCTCGAGTGGTGGTAGTAGCCGAGGTGGACTTGGTAGGAGTGATGGGTATGGGTAGAGGTGAAGCTGGGCGGGAAGAGGCGAGCGAGGATTGGCACAGAGGTGAAGGGTGCGTTGGGGACCCTGCGGATGGGGGAAGTGAGCTACCGAAAGGGATTGTCGAGACGTTGACTGACCTGCATGCCGCGCAATGTTGACCATGTTGGCACTCTGAGTCTGTAGCTGCTCGCGAAGATCCTGTAAGTAGCACACGAGCTGCACGAGCTCCCGGCCGAGTTGGAACCAGCTTTTGATTGCGACCGGTGGCGATAATCGGCCAGTCTGTAACGTGACATGCCGTCATGCCTGCCGTAAGGGTCTTTACTACGCTCCCACTTCGTCCCTCATAAACTCGGCCACATCCTGCCAATAGCCCTTGGCCATGCACGTATTATTATGCTCTCCTTCGGGGTACTCTTTCCACCGATAGTTGCCACCTAGCTTCTCACGGAGCGCACGGAGCATTGGCATCTGGCTGACGTGCACGAGCGTGTCTTTGAGCCCTGCGAGGAAGAGGATCGGGGTGCTGGCGGGGATTAAAGGGAGGGCGGCCGAGGCATCCCATTTCTCAGTCAGCAGTCCGGGGATGGAGACGAAAGGACGAAGTGCGGGGAGGATGAGCGGGATCAGAGACTCGAAGCTGTAAAATGTGTTTTCGACAATGACCGCCGAGACCTGAGCCAGAGTCAGCGTGAGCTTAGGGGCACGAGCGGTACTGACGGCTTCGGGATGTTTGGCTGCGGCATCAAAGCATACAGCTCCGCCGATTGACTGGCCGTATAGCTGCATAGGCTGTCAGTGCCGCTGACACTTGACAGAGCCAACGCACCACCAGCTTGGTCTGGCCGACCATGGGGTGTTCAGTCACGTATTGCAGGGCAGCCTGACGCAAATCAGCCAGCTCCCGGTCAGCATCGCACAGACCGACCTGCGCGTCGATGCTGATACCTAGCAGGTGTCAGCTCCGTCCTTGTTCCGTCGCTCTAACGCACCCTTCTGCGACGGCTTGCCCTCCGACTTGCCGTACCTAATCACTTTCAGCTGCCATCTAGAAGATCGCCAAACTAACCCGCGGTAGCTCAGCATGAACACGTTACACTTGATATCGCGCCAAAAGACCTTTGCGAGCGGTAAGCGGTGGCCCATGTTCCCTGCGTTGGCATGAAAGATGATGACGGTTGGGCGCGACTTGACAAACTGTCGTGACGGATCAGCAATTTGCAGTCTGGAAGAAGCGAGCGAAAAGCTACATACCGCCGTTGGGTCCGCAACGTCCTTTTCGGCAGTGCCCCTCGCGAGGATGAGATACGCTTTGAGCTTGATGCCGTCCCGGGTCGTGAGCTCGACGTCTTGGTAGGGCATGTCGAACTTTGCTGGTGTCCACACAACTAGCATAGATCAGTTGGTGTCGTCTACGTGCATACGTAGCACGTACCAGTGCGCGAGCCTTCAGGGAACTTGGCCGGGTAGATCAACGACGTCTGGAAATACCATAGCGCTCCAGCCGACAGGCCGAAAGCCGCAGCGGTGGTCCCGGCCAAGTACTGATCATGATCAGCGAGCTGTTATCCGGCTGATTGCCTACATACCCACCTTCAGTACCGTGAATGCGGCGCTCATTGGTTGTTAGCTTCCAGCAGCGCTCAAAGGAGTTGCGTTCCTGATGATCCACGTGGCGAGCAGCCGTGCACATGAAATCAACGTCCGAGCTTTTTGGCGTCACACTGACTTGCCACATGTCTCTGTGTCGGCCTAGCAGCTCTGCATCGTCTCTGGCTCTTGCACAAGCCGGTCTGCGCAGTTCCGTGTTGAATGGCCGCGCAGGACTGCATGACGGTGTCGGCCGGTGACTGCTAAACCCGGTGGAGGTCTCATCAGTGCGTTCGGCCTGTTCGGCTCAAAAGAAGCGACGCACGCATCGCACCATCGCACAAGTTACCATCGCATTCTGTCCACAGCACAAGTCGGCAGGGCTTCAGCGATATCGAGTGTATAATCACGTCGGACACGGTACCGACGGGTCATCGGGTGCGAAAGACGCAAGACGCCAAGGCTTGGCTTGGCGATAAGATTACCCATCGGCCGTGACCATCTACCACTCGACTGGCTCTTCCTCAGCGACCGTCCGGTGCGCTACAGTCACGCAACATGTCGACATCATCAGCAAGTCCGAGCCCAACGAACGGTAACAGCAATAGTTGGGGATCAGGAGGGTTCGGCTCGGGCGCCGGCTACTTTCAAACCATCGTGATCGGTCTTGTGGCGGGTGGTGCGTCCATCGCACCCATTACAACGCTGTAGCTGATAGAATACGATAGGCGTCCTAGCACTCGCCGTCATGTCGCTACTGTATCGACGCCATCGACGCCAGATGCTGTTGCGAGGCCACACACGCATCACGACCCAAGGCCAGCGTCGGAATCGGGGTAAAGTCGAACCGGATTTCGGGCGCGAGCCGGAACTGTGGGAGGTCAAAGTTGGAGATGGGGTCGTGACTGCTGAAAATGGGGGTGTTGATGTGAGGGAGGGTGATGAGAAACAGGCGATGCGCAGGTGGCAAGTGCGTTCGCATGTGTTGCATACCGGGCGTTGTGCTGATGAGGTACAGCCACTGGCAGTGTCACTGCCGCCCAACGCGGTATCGACACCAACGCCAACGACGATGGAGAGGCCGGGCGTGCAGCTGTCATTCCTGATCGCCATGCCGGATTCCGCCGTCCAACACGCATACAACCCAACTGGCCAACACCAATCTACCCTTCAGCTCGAAGACGATCTCGAAGACCTGCCAAGCCTAGAGCTGGCCGTCGCGACCGTGCCAACGGCCGCCGTGTCGACAGAGCTGTTTGAGCTGCTGCCGCCTCTGACCAAGAAGCGACTGTTGCTGGAAAAGCGCGGGATCACGGCGTCGTCGTGATCAATGTGCGGGTACACTGTTGTATGCATCTACAATGAAACACGCAACGAGATCGGTTCTCAGATGACCTCGTCATCGTCATCCGCCACTTCAGAGTCCGAGTCTGTCTCGCCGTTACGCGCTTGGCGGCGCTTGTACTCGTCTGCACGCTTTTGTAGCGCCTTGTCGGCCTGTACACGTCAGCACGCGCGCATGTCCGACGGAGGCGAGTCACGGACCTGCAGCACACCCATTGTGAGAATCTTGTCGCACCCTGCGACGGGACACTTTACGCCGCCTCGATTCTGTTGAACATATTCCATCACGGCTTCTTTCGAGTAGGAATGCTTGCAGACCGAGCTGGGCGTGTCAGCGCGGTCACCGACGTAAAAACAGACGGACCTTGTGTACGCGTCATCGAGCGGCGTGAGGCTGATAGGGCATCGATAGGTTTGCGTCTGCCCACCCATCTCAATCTCTTCATCGTCCGAGACGTCGCCGTCCTCTGCGTCCTGTCAGGTCCGGGGCACGGTGTAGGTGGGAATTGGACAGACCTTTGTCGAGAAAGTGCGACATGCCGGGACAGGGTTCGCTGGGGTTACTAATCTCCTGCGTGGACAGTCAGCGTTTCGCCAGGTTGTTGGTGGTGACACAAACCCAGAGCTCTTGGCGGAATCGAACATAGCGCTCGTTGGTCTTGACTGCACTCGTAAGCAAGTATGCTGACCCCGAGCAGACGAACACTTTTGCCGCTTGGTGAGCTTGAGCCGAGCTTTTTCAATCGCGTTTGCTTGCTTTTCATAGTCTGCGACGATGCCCTCCTACACCGTATGAATCAGCGTCAAGCGACGGACAAGTTGAGCGCGCACAATCTCCTCCATGTCCTTGAGCCGCTGCTGATATACCGAGATGATTTCTGAGCGCGCGCGGAGGATCTCGAGACTATCGATCAGGCTGAACAGGGATTCCTCGAGCTGGCCGATGAACTGGGGTCTGCTCAGCACCGACTCGGCTGAGTTGTACCGAGTTTGCTCACCTCGTCATCGCCGTTTGATTCAGCAATCAGCTTGGCCGTGCTGATCGTCGCTTCCACACCATACTCTGCTTGCTCGTACAGCTGTGCGGCCGTGTTGGCAAGCTTGGTGAACTAGATGGGTGGATCAGCCGTTGAGACATGGCGATGATAGATCACCCACCGTCTGCAGCACCTTGCCGTCGTTCCTCACCGGACGCTCCTTGAAAACGCCATAAGGCTTGAACTGTTTCATAACGTCTGCATCCTCATCCTCGTCTGCCTGCTCGGTCTCTGCATGCGACATCTGGGATTGAGACGCTGCTTCGCCCTGTTGTTCTCGCCGCCTCGGCCGACCGCCTGCGCGTGTAGGCGTGTCCACTACAGACGTCTGGGAGCTCGCAGCAACAGGCATAGCGACCGGTGAACGCGAGAGACGGTTGATAGTAGCGGTCGAAGGCGATCACGACGCGTACAGTGATTGCAGCTGACGCGTCTCTTGCTCCCGTTCAACTTGAACATCCATCCTCTTTGTCATCTTCTCTCTTCTTCACAAGACAGTCTATAGACGATGGCGAGCCCTCTCACAGCAGGCGCGTGCCAGCAGCTGTACTACACCAACCCGGCACCCGACGCGAGCGTGCTGCAGCCGACTCTCCAAGTGCTCAGCGTCAAGAAAATCAATGCTCAACCGAACCCAAACAGCACCGCGCCCCCAGTCGACCGCTACAGGTGTGTAGAAAGCTGATCATGAGGAGAATGCAGTGCTGATAGGCCAGGCTCATCCTCTCGGACGGCAACTACTTTATCCAGTCCATGCTCGCCACCCAGATGAATGCTTTGATCGAGTCCAAGGATGTCGATAAGAACACGGTCATCAAGCTCAATAGCTTTGCGTGCAACGCTGTCCAGAACAGACGGTCAGTGCAATGCGCGTCAACCTGAAAGTTATTGATGGGTTGCAGCCTTGTGATTTTGCTCCAGCTCGACGTCGTGCCCTGGAAGGGAGAAAAGATCGGCTCGCCGCAGAACATTGAGACGGCACCCAACCCTTCGGGTGATGCGGCGCCGGCTGCTGTAGCTGCTGCTCCTGTCCCGGCTGCCGTTGCACAGACATCAAGGAGTGCTCCTGCTCCTCGGGGACGCGGTGGGGCGGCGAGCAGAGGTGGGCGTAGCGGTGGTGGTGGAGCACCGCCTGGACCTCTGTATCCTATCGAGAGTCTCAGTCCGTACCAGAACAAGTGCGTATACTGGTCACTCGGTCGGGGTTGACTAATTTGGACAGGTGGACCATCAAGGTCCGCGTCACTCAGCGGTCCGAGATCAAGCACTGGTCCAATCAAAAGGGCGACGGCAAGCTGTTCAGTGTGACTTTGATGGATGAGACGGTATGTGAGCGAGCGATCGAAAGGGCCAGCTGACATGAATAGGGCGAGATTCGCGCGACGGGCTTCAATAATGCCGTGGATGAGCTGTACGAAAAGTTGCCGGAGGGCAAGGTGAGTCCACGCCGCGTATACGTAACAAGCTGACATGCCAGGTCGTCTTCATCTCGCGTGCGAGGGTCAACATTGCCAAGAAGCAGTTCAGCAATGTCCAAAACGAGTACGAGATCATGTTTGAGAACCACACCGAAGTCGAGCCGGTGAGTGCTCGCTCTGCCCTAGGGACGACAGCTAAATCCAGCAGTGCGACGACGAACAAGCCGTGCCGCAAGTCAAGTACAGCTTCAAGAAGATTGATGAGCTGGCCGAGGTGCAAAAGGATGCGGTTGTTGGTGCGTGTACAGGTTCAGGTGGAGTTGGCCGCTAACAGCATTGTAGATGTTCTCGGTATCGTCAAGGACGTGCAAGAGGTCGGCTCGATCATCTCCAAAACGTCGCAAAAGCCCGTCCGTCGTACCAGACTTTGCCTGTGTACCATTGACACCTGCAGTTCTCCAAGCGCGACATCACGCTCGTCGACATGTCCCAGCAGAGTGTGCGCCTCACGCTGTGGGGCAAACAGGCAGAGACGTTCAACGCAGAGGGCAACCCTGTCGTCGCCTTCAAGGGTGTCAAGGTTGGAGATTTCGGCGGTCAGTGTGCAGCATGCGTCGAAATCGGCAAGGCTGACGATCACAGGCCGATCCTTGTCAATGTTCAGCTCGGCGACCATGACATTCGCACCCGACATCCCTGAAGCGCATCAGTTGCGTGGCTGGTCAGTTTCCGCACACCCTGTTGAATTGCACTAAGTCTTCGCAGGTTTGACGCCCAGGGACGCGATGCGACTTTCAACGCCTACACGAGTAACGGCGTCAGCAACGCCAGCACGACGCGGACCAACGAGCTCAAGACGCTCGGTCAGGTCAAGGACGAGAACATTGGGATGCAGGACAAGCCCGACTTCTTCACGTCCCAGGCGACCATCCTGTTCATCAAGAATGAGACGTTTGCATACCCGGCGTGCCCGACCGACGGCTGTAACAAGAAGGTGATCGAGACAGGTGACCAGTGGCGTTGCGAGAAGTGTGACCGCGAGTACCCGGCGCCGGTCTATCGGTATGTTTGCTCTCGAGGTTGGCGGGTTGTTGACGATGGCAGGTACATTCTCAACATGAACATTATGGATGAGACATCCAACCTCTGGGTCACGGGCTTCAATGAGATTGGCGAGCAGATTCTCGAGATGAAGGCGGATGATTTGCATCGGTTGAAGGTTGGTCGCTGTGGCGCGTCATGGTCCCGCTGACTTGCTATAGGAGGAGGATGAGGGCAAATACCTCAAGGTGTTCAGTAAAGCGTGCGCCAAGCAGTTCACCATGGACATGATGGGCAAGCCTGACACCTACAATGTCAGTTGCTCGTGCGCAGCCGAGATGCCAGTGGGGCTGATGCCGAACAGGACACGGTCCGAGTCCGTTATTCGCTCCGCCGACTCGGTCAGATCAACTACTCGTCAGAGTGCGCAAAGCTGGCCCAGCAGATCAAGGAGTTTGGGCTGTAGATGTCTATACTTTGATTTCGGATGTAGGATCAGCTCGACCTGTGTTCACTCATAACATCACACTGATGGATGAAGCATACAAATATATCAGGCTACATCCTGCTTGACGTCGGCTGCCTTTTCCGGGTCGACCTCTGTAACAGCGGCGGTTGTTTTCGGCACCCAGCTGTGCAACGTCAGCACTGTCCCGCCCTACCAGAGGCAACCCACATCTCGGTATAGCGCCACCAGTCGCCCATCTTGCCCTGGTACCAAGCCATCCCCGAGATGGCCGCGACGCCAACCGGCGCCGTCAGCATGACCTGGAGGGCCGCTTCATCCGTGATGGTGCGCAGCTGAGGAAAGATGGCTGCCAGCACGTTACCAGCCGTGATGGTGAGAACGGTCGAGGTGATGCCGGCCCAGAAGATAGGCGTCTTGATCGAGGGAAGTGTGGCGGGGATCTCGACGGGCTCGCCGTTAGCGTTGCGCGAGATGGGCTCGCCGAGCGATTGCGAGTATTCAAAGCGGAGAGCGAGGGCGGACTACGACGTCAGCGTCGGCGTGGACGAGGGGGTGGGAACGACATACAATAATGGCTGAGGGGTAGTATGGATAAACTTCTTGAACGCTCATCATGAGCACGAGGATCCAGTCACTGGGCTGGTTGAGGACGTCGGAAGGCTCTTCGGGCGTGTCGTCGTCGGACGACTTGTTGGCGAAGACAAACACAAGAGCGCCAATGATTACCATGAGCACATAGAACAGTACCTGAGGGATATCAGCAAAGATCCGGGTCGATAGGTCGACGCACCGTCAAGCCGAGGATCAGCTGCGTCGCGCGCCTTGTCGACATCCTCGGCGCCGTCAGGGAGAAGGAGAATATCCAAGCGGCAGTCACGATCGCCACGAGGCCGGTCAGACCGAGTGAGAGAGAGTACATGATGGCGCTCGTGACGACGGCCGAGGCAAAGACGCGGAAGCGCAAGCCGTACACGAACGATCGGGTCGGTTGAGGCACCTCGTCCATCTTGAGAACCAAAGGAGACTTGATGTCGCCCTTCTTCTGGCGGACGTAGCGCACAGTCATGGCAAGGGGGAACACGTAGGTCGAGACCTGCACCGTCGTCAGTCTGAGCACGAAGAAGCCGAGCAGACGCACTCGAGTCATGACCAGGGTCAGGAGGCCAGCCTCAAATGTTGCCCAAAAGATGTTGAGGAACAGTTGCGAGGTGAAGCGGGGCATGACGTAGCCAAGGATGAAGACTACGAGCGCGTATACGGCCGTGAGGGCGACGACGGTGAGTGTCGCAAACACGCATTTGTTGGCGCGCAATCGTCGCAATCGGGACTTGCTGACTTGCGGCGGCGGCGCAGTGGGCTTTGCTTTATCCACCTCTGCATCCGCTGCATCGAGTGTAGCTTCATCGGGTGATCCAAGACAGCGGACCGCGTTCCAGACCTGAGAATCGTCAGCTTCTATGTAGTGCCCAGCGTTGATACACCCACCTTGACGGAGCGATAACATGCTGCAACGACAGCGGTGGTGCAGATGGCTTCGGCAAGCAGGCTTTGCGCAATCTGGCTCGCTGGTCCGAGCTGCATGGTCGTTGCTTGGCGGTGTGAGAACGGCGACGTTGCCAAACGCAAGCAGTGCTCGGCATCAAGGTTTCTGGCGCCACATGTCGGTCGGCACGCCTCGCTGCCGTCATGCCGACCCAGCAGCGATCACATCAACTCCAGCTTTGGGATCTTTATCATAAGTGCAACCTAAGTAACAACCTGCTTGCATACCATTCGCGGCCAGACCTATAGTCATGCGCGATCAAGAATGACGATCACGAGGTAAGGCGTCCTTCATGACAAAAGCGACTGGAAACCATCAATCAAAGACTGCAGCTTGGCATACTGCCATGATTCAAGGCATCGCTGCATCACGAGCCTACTCCTCGTCCTCGGCCTCGTCCTGGTCGACCTTGAAGTAGCGCAGGGTGTAAGTGTCCTTGCTGGTCGCGACGACGCGGAGGAAGTCGGACATGGACTGCTTCTTGACGTAGCGCTTGGTCAAGTACTTGAGGTAGCTGATTGAGGTCAGCATTTGTGACTCGGTGGGTGTATATCTGTGAGCTACGTGGGCGCGACCGCACGGCCCGATGGAAGGGTGAATATGAGGCAAAGCCTATGCAGACCAATCGATCGGGCCGCATCTTGCGAGCTACACGAGCCTGCACACGCTGGTAGCAGGGCACGAACTGCGGTACACAGTGCCGCATACTAGTCGGAAGCAAGAAAGACTCACCGCTTCGAGAAGGGGATGTGGCTGATGAGCACGAGCTTGTTGCCCTCGCGAGCAACAGCGACGCTCTCGCCAAGCTGGCCAGGCTTGCCATCGACCTTGATGCGGTCGTGGAGGTACTTCTCGAACCCGGCCGGGTCAAAGACGTTGTCGCCGGCCGGGACCGAGAAGTCGACAAAGAACTTGTGCGCCGGCTTGGCGTTGGTTTTGGTGGGAGCAACCTTGGGCTGGCAGGTCAGCCAGCAAGTCGACAACGGCCACAGCGGACGCTACACACCATTGTGTCTACAGGCTATATTCTGCAAAACGGTGTGGACAAGACCAGGGGGATGTTCGAAATTTGGTTCGTGCGAGCGGGGGGTTCGGAATGGGCGACGGTGAAACGCCGCTATTTCCGGGGGTTACGAGATTGTGTCACGTGTCACGCCCCCCACGCGAGTCTGTCCCGGATCTTGGATCTGCAGATAGAATCCGAGAAGCCTTCGTGAAGCTACGACACTGCCTCAGGCCTTCTCCTTCTGCTTGGCCTTCTCTCCGAAAGCGTTTGAGAATCTGCATTGTTCCACTGTCAACCATCTCGATCGCCTGCAGAAGGCTGGGCTAGTACACATAAAACCCACCCCGAAGGGCATAGTACCCACAATGTCCGAAGCAGTGCTTGAAACTCTCAACGAGTCTGAAGAACATCGCTTTCAGCTGACAAAGTCTTGGGATGAGGCGACGCAGCAGCAATTGATGACTGCTCTCGGTGCGCAGTGGAACCTACGCTTGCTGTCTTCGACGGGAAAGGAGGACACCGTTTCCTACTTTACGAGCGCGTACGCTGCCGTTCGGCCGTATGTCGATGCCGAGTTTTGTCGTGAGCTCGCCGTACGGGTGATTGATGCGCGTGACACCCTGTTTCCTGTCAGCAGTAAGCGAAAGCAGGGCATCAGTGAGGCTCTCAGCAGCACGAACACCTAGGCAGACCAGTCAGTGATGATTCTCAGTGTTCAGGAGCATCAGCCAGTGCCTTTCAGCATGCTGCGGGCTGAGCGGGTCTGAGATTGAAGGCTACGAAACATGCAGGTTCATGCGAGTGTATGTCCGGGTACAAGTGGCGACTGTACAGATGTGTCTATGCAATGGAAACTCAGGCGGTTGCGTACTATGATACATCAGCAACCGATGTAGCCGCACGCGAGCTCACCTTGGCCGTGTATGATGCAGCTTTATCGTTGAACGCCTTGCGGTCCTTTGTGTATTGCTCGGCCTACTCGTCGTCAGCTCGTCCAACGCGGCACAGTCAAGGTCACACTCACGATAGAGGTTACGAGCGGGTCATCAGGGTTGGGTGACTCGAGGAGCTCGTACAACGCCGACAAGACTGCTCATGGTCAGCTAGAATACGATATCCCAGACCGATCCAAGTCACCCGATGCCATCTTGGTTGCCGGCTTCCAGTTCTCCGTCTTGAGCATACCAATGCAGATGCTGGTAACGTCAGTGCTCGATATCGACATAGAAAAGCGGACGACTCACTTGCCATCGCTGTCAACGTTGGGATGATACGTCTTGGTCACGAATTTGATCTGGCCAGTCAGCCTGTCCTGATCGCCAGATACCTACGATTGGCGGCTTGAACGGATAGTCTTGCGTAAACTCGACATTGACTTGGAACACGCCGTGTTTGTACGGCGATGAATCCTGCAGACGTCAGTCTGCGTTGGCTTGGATGCGGCGACACTTACAGGTCCGAGTACCTCTACTGCCCATGACATTAGGTTGTCTTCGGCAGGCGTGACGACGATGCCCTTTGGTGGTTCGGACATGATGCGAGCGAGCTCCTAGACGGAATCAGCAACGGTCCGCTGATTGACAGTTGACGGAAACCATAGCTGAAACGGTGCAGACCGTGATCGCTGGCCTTCGCTCCGCATACGTACCTTCTGGATCCTCCTCAGGGATGTCGCCGACATGTTCACGCCGGTACCGCACTCTGCAACGGTTGCGATGATGAACCTGGAGTGGTTCACGTCACGTGGCTGCCGTTTCCAGGATGCATATGTCCCGCGGCCCAACAAACACACAAGAAAGCTACAGCATACACGCGGGCCGATCCCGTCTCTACGAGGTAGCCGCAGCAGCGGCAGCCTTGGCCTCCTTCTTGGCCTTTTTCTCAGCCTTGCGCTTGGCCTTTTCCTCCTTGGTCTCCTCGGCTGGTGCCGCCTCGTCGCCACCGTCCTCGGTCTTGATCTTCTTCTTCTGTGATGCGTCAGACATGATTGATGTGAACGACGCAGAGCTCACCTTCTTTTCGCCGTCCGCCGCCTCTGGGGCTACGGCCACAACGGCAGCCTCCGACTTGCGCTTGCGCTTCTTCTCCTTCTCGTCTGAAGCGGGCTCGTCGGCGGCAGCAGCCGGTGCGGGCGCGTCGACCTCCATGGCGGTGATGGTGGCAGAAGTGGAAGCAGCAGGTTGGGTCTGGGAGCGTCAGTTATGCACTTTACAACACCAGCTTCGACTCACAGAGACAAGACCGCCCTCTTCGGTCTCGGCGTTGTAGTCGACGTACTCCTTAGTCCAAGTCGAAGGAGTGACACCGGCAATTGGTTTGCCGTACTTGTCAAGCTCGCCCTTCTTGACCATCTTCTTCTTCTCCTGAGCCTTGGGACCCAAGCCCCACTGCACGGGATCAGCCTGGCCTCGGAGCAGTACCATCCACTCACCCGCCGGGGGTACAGGTCGCGGTTCATGATACACCGCTTGACCTTGGCAACAACACCGTGGTCACAGCTCGCGAGGTCGACAGTGGTCATCATGGCGATACCGATGGCAATAGCCTCGCCCTTGGTGGTCATGAGGACAACCTCCTCGTTGACCTCGATATCGGCCTCGTATCGGAGCAGACCAGGAATCATGAGCTTGGCACCGTAGCAGACGGCGTTGACGGCCGAGTCCTTGACAACGATACGTTTGAAGTTGGTAAGAAGCGACTCGAGAGGGCGGATGACGCGGCGAAGGTACGATTCTGTTTGGTCAGCTCGGGTCACGGCACCAATGGCTAGCCAGCAACTCACCATCCCGCGTGTTGTCGTAAACCCACTGGGCGTCGAGCACATCGTGCATCGTCACCACATCGTCGTTCTCGCCAGTGATACCGCTCCGCACTCGGCGGAGTTCTTGCATGTGCGCACCGACACCAAGCAAGAGACCGAGGTGAACACAGAGCGTCCGGATGTACGTACCAGCCTCGCAGCTGACCCAGAAGACGGCCAGGTTGCGCTGGTTGTCAAACTCGATGAGCTTGGATTCGTAGATTGTGCGCACACGCAATTGACGCTTGACGGCACTGATAAGAGGAGGGCGTTGGAAGAGAGCACCGGTGAGGGTCTCGAGCGCACGCGGGAGTGCCTTTTCGTCGGCGAGCTTGTCGTGGAAGCGGACGACGCAGACGTACTCCTTGCCTGTTCGATGTCAGCGGTTGCACTTGCGAAGGTATGAAGTGGATTGCTAGTAGATAGGCTGTTCTGATACTGGGCAATCTGAACACGACACCCATTCGGCGTAGCAGTACAAGGCTGCTGGCGGGCAGGACGTAGTGTTCCGCACCAAAACTGCTGATGACTGATCCCAACTTGGCAGTCGGATGCTGCCCTGCAGCGTGCGCTCAGGGCCGGTGACAACGCTACACAGCTCAAAGCTGAGGGCATGCTCCGACCCTGCCCGTTGTATACTGCGAGCGCAGAGACTACTGTGGTATGCTCACACCGAAAAGGAGACTGGACGACGCCGGCAGGCGACGGCGCATCCAATCGACAGGAAAAGACAAGTACCGCCTCGTTGTTCCTACGCCTGCGCCTACGAACCGTTCTCGAATGTTCAAAGTGAAGTAAATCCAGTGGGGTCACGAACAGGTACTATGGTATGAGAGGGAGGACTATATCGTCCGCCGTTCAGCAAGACCACGTAGCTGCACTTTCTTCGCTCGTCTTTGCAACAAGCACGGCAGATAGTCAAAGGTGGCTGCAGTCGTCACCGCTAGACGAGCGGGGTGGAAACTAGATGGGCTATAGCTCGCATCAACACTCCAAGCACCTCAAAAGCCGGGCAGACCTTGACCGATCGTATCTGTCAGATACCAATGTGTCGGCGCATGCCTGGAGGATGCTGTATGTGGCGCTGCAAGGGTGCGCCAGGAGCGAGAGATGGAGACCGTACTCACGGCATCCGACCCAAATGCAGTGTAGGGACTCAACTCTGACATCTGCTGGGACGTGATGTCGCGCATGGTGACAAGCTGATCAAGCTCAGGCGATCGACACTATTAGAGCGCTATTGATATCCTGCCCTCGAGGTTCTGGCGCACTAGCCAGACTCTCGGGGAAGCGAAGTCATCAAATGCTTGTAAGGATCGTGTCAACTTCATAAAGAAGTCTTAGCAGCAGTTGGAGGCCAAACGGAACAAAAGCTGCGCAGCAACACCGTCACGAGCGCACACGTCCGTTCCGACTGACACGATCGCATCTTGTTCAAATGAATCCACACTGCTGTGTGGCTGCGGTCCAGTCCAAGCCAATGATTCGCAATGAGCGGCGAGGTCGTCAAGTTAGATGGATTCATCTAACATTCGAACCCGCCAAGTCAACCACGCTGAGCCATTGCCGGTTGAAGACATCACTGGTGCACGACAGACTGCATATCTGTGATAACTGTCACTCGTGCTAGAGGATGGTCCGCGCGATGCACGCGCAGAGCGGTCACGGACGGAATAGTGCGATTGAGCAGCTGGATGGTTCACCGCTGAGATTTCGTTTAAAGCAGAGCTTCCACGATCGCCCGTGTACGGACGACGGCTGGCGTTGGCAGAGCCACGGTTGCGCACAACGACGATAGTTGTACGATGACGACGCTCACCAAGACGCCTGTGCCACAGGTTCAGGAACCCGCAAAAGCGACTTTTATTGAAGCGTCGTCGGCGCAACTGCTCAGACGTGTTTGCAATCATCACTCTCCGATCCGTCCCACGCTCGATTCTATCCAACCCACACCCATCCCGATCCCACACCTCAACCAAAAGCGGAACAGCACTTACCGGCGCCCTGCTGGCTCTTGACCAACCGCGTCGCACGATCAATGCACACAATCAGACAGCCCGTGACTTTTGGGTCGAGCGTGCCAGAGTGACCCGTCTTTTCGACGCGGAGGATACGCTTCATCCACGCGACGACTTCGTGCGAGGACGGGTTGGACGGCTTGTCGAGGTTGATGACGCCGGATTGGATGTATGTCTTGAGGTCGCGCTTGAGCGGGGAGACGCCCTAGAGGGGGCGTTAGTATGGGTGGGCGTGGCATTGCATGGGGCGGGAGGGATGAGTGGGCATGGAGGGTGTGTAGAGACAAGGGCTGGCAGACGCGCGCGCTGGGCGGACAAAGCGGCCTGGTGCGTTCGTACTGGTGCAGCCTGGGTCTCAGACTAGCCGGTGAGAATGGGCGAGTGTGCCCAGCAAACCAAGCTCGCACATAGGTCACGGAGGTTGATGCGATGTAGTTTCGATGCAGTGTGTGGGCAAAAACGGTGCGACACTAGAGTCAATCCTCTGGTGATCATGTCCGCGTTTTGCCCACCACGGCCATCCAGCTACAGCGCGTTTGTCCACTGGTTGCGTGACTCCGAGTCGGCCCAATGCTCGGTCTATCCTGCCCATCCTCTGCACACATTCCGCTTCCTCGCAACAAGTAGACGACCACAACCAGATCTCGACTCACCGTTGGGATGGGGGTAAAGTGCGACGAGCGGATCAAGAGCTTGTCATAGTTTTTCAGCAAGAGCGGCCATTGCGACGTGTCTGTAGGGTCTCAGCTCGGTTCCTGTGCATCGAGCAGGGTTGGTGCAGAGCGGGCCATCGAGTCGCAGCGAGCGTGCGTGTCCGTGGCGGAACGGGTTGTAACATGACCAGCTCGGCAGTGAGTTGCATGCAGCGCTTGGCAACCCCGCTCTGCTCTGCTCGGTCTTGCTCCAGACTGACCAAGCTTGGGCGTGACCGTCTCGCTCTTGATCGCAAACTCTCCCTGCTGCTGCAGCTCTGCGACCTGTGACTGTGAGAGCAGTGCGCTCGATGTGGATGCCATCTTGCTGCCTTGGTGCTTGGTGCTTGGTGCTGGCTTGAAGTCGATCGTCGCGGTTGTGGTGAATTTTCGCAGGGCTCTGATGTGGCAAGCCTAACGTGCGGCCCTAGCGTGTATAGGCATGCGGATGCCGCGCTGATCCGCGGTTGTCTGGCGAGACTATCTGCCATTGCTAGCTGGTGACGTAGTCGTGTGCCCCCTCTCGTAGGTGCGCTGATAGGCCCCCAGCTTCCCCGTTCCCCGCGGCCGGGCCGGTGACGTCTGTGCTCGTGTTTAGCTCAGGGCGTACTTTCGGCTGTGTTTAAAATCCAACGGCCGTGCATTCGAGGGTTTCAGCGCGACGCAGGGGCAACTGCGGAGCTCACTGGAGCAGTCAACGACGACGACGACGACGATCACAGCAGCAGCTCGGCGAGCGACAGTCTTCGTAACACGGCAAACGAGAAAGAACATATCAAGCATGTCACGACCGAACCCTTTCGCAGACGCATTCTCCGGTCAACCGTTCTTCACGCCGATACCGGAGGATGGAGCGACGGCGGCCAACACGGCGGCGAATGCGCGCCCAGGCGCACCCCGCTCGACATCTTCTGTCTTTCAGGATTCAGCACCGTCCTCGCCCATGGCCTCGCCGGCTCCGTCACGACGAGGCTCAATCACAGGCTTTCACCCGGGGTTCCATTCCAACGGCCCATCCCGCCGGTCAAGCTTTGCATCAGGCAACCTGCCTATCCGACCTAAAATCGACTATTCAGGCCCCAACACGCCCAGTCTGCTCAGTCGTGCTGGATCCCCAACGCAGCCGCTGCAGAATCAGCAGACGAGAAGTAGGAGCTCGAGCTTTGTCGGGGGCGCCACTCTCGGTGGGCTAGGCGGCTTCGCGAGGGAGAAGAAGGAGGGCGAGTTTATCGGCAGTGTCGATTGTGGGACGACGTGAGTGGTGCCGGGCGCACTTGGGACGTGCGGTGGGCTAGCTCGAGTCGGCGCGGGCGGTGTGGCACGGTCACACGAGGTGTCACTCTGTGACGCGCAGCTACTAGTCGTCTACAGAAGCTACGATGTCGCTTCAGACGTGCCAACAATGGAGGCAGCACACTCAGGACATGCTAGCCCGTGCACGACGAACGCACACGCTTAAAGTGCTTGCCCGGGTGCAGAATCGTCGTCGAACCGTCACAGATCAGGATTGACAGTTCAACCTGCAGTGAACCGTGGCGCGCTTAGCGCGTCCTCCGTATCTGCACGCAGAACTGCCTAGATCCCGCTGGGTGGTCAACAGGCTTGGCATGGCTTGGTTTTGATCGCCGAGACTAGACTCGGACTCGTACTGGTACCAGATTGACGAGCGGCCGACAAAAGCGTCTGGCCGGGACGGTCACGGAGCTACGCCGACCGCGACGACGTACACGACTAGCCGAGCCTGTGGCTAGCAGTTGGAACGTTCTCGCTGTCGAAAGCGGGCAGCGCTGCAACAGACTCTTCAAACGCATCACTACTGCTTGCTACCCTGCCGAGTAACATTGTATCATGTCTTGATGGTGCATTGGAGGACGAGTCCGAAAACCGACGAGCAACACAGATACCGCGAGTACCTATTCTTGTTTTCGGTGCTTTCAGACTCGAAGCGCTAGTGTATACATGGGCGCGATCAAGCCGGAAGAGGGACGAGTCGAGATCTTCAAGAGATCGAAGCCCTCATCCCTGATCCTGCTATTCCTGCTGCTCATCAATCATGTCCCCTCCCGCCTCCCATTCATTTCAGATCCAGAGCTGACGCCACCAGCTCGACCCGGTTCATCATCTTCGATTCTTCCGCCAACATCGTCTGCGAGCACCAAACCGAATTCGAACAGATTTTGCCACACGCAGGCTGGCATGAACAGGATCCAGAACATGTGATTGACAGCGTCAAAGAGTGTATCAGGCTTGCAGTCGAGAAACTGGAGTTTATGGGCTGGAAGAGGACGAGTCTGAAGGGGATCGGTGAGTGCTTTGGATTGCTGGAATGGATTGGAGAGGAAAGGAAAGGGTTCGGTCGAGGGAGGTGCTGTTGTGTACTCGAGGCCGGTGCGCGCACGGCTTTTGACAGAGCCGACGGTGGCTGTCATCAAAGTGCACCTGCACTCGTGACGCACGACTTGTATGCGCCAGTGTTCGTCGGCGCACGGTTGTGTCTCAAAACAGACCTGCTGGCTTCGGAAGTCGTTCATGGCGCTGCGATGGCTCTGTCCCAGCCGCCCAGGCTACTACTGGAGCTGTGAGCGTTGCGCGTATGTTTAGAGTCTCACCCTCAACATGGACTCCGGCCACAGGCAGGTCGAGACGCCTGTCTGTCAGTGCAAGCAAGTAGAGCTTCTTCACAAGAGCAGAGTATTGCTGGCGTTCCCCGCACTGCTTGTAAGTGATGATCTGCACTATGCCGTACTGTCTCGCGCTTAGCATCGGGTCATGTTTTTGGTCTAGCGAGTTCCCGTACTCAGACGTCGGTTTGCTGTGGCCCTCAGGCAGCTCAAGTAGCTATGACGCGCCTCCAGGCGCTCGACGCGAGTAGAACGGCGCTTTGGACGTTGGCCGCACGAGTACAGAAGAGCATCAGCTATATCGAGCTGTCCTCGTTCAATAGCACCTCGCCGGCCGTGCAAGCCTGATACAACAGTTGACAGCCTCGTCACCAAAGCGCCGATGGCGTCAAAGTGTGTTGACTGCCCAGCTGGTTCAAAAGCTAAGCTGGCGCACACCTGCTTATGGAGATGATATCCTTAAACGTTGGCGCTCTGGAGCAGGATGCTCGTTCAGAGAGTCAAAGGAAGCGACCTGGCAGTGCTCACGGCTTCAATGTCAACCTCTAAACGTTGCCCGCCGTAGAAGCGCTGCAGCCACTGTCTCGTACTGCACTATCACGGCGAACAAGCCCTCTGATCGTGATCTAGTTATTCGGAGAACTGAACGTCCCCGTACAAAATAGTTACGTCGAGGCTGACACTGCCAGGCATCACCAACCAGCGCGAAACAACCCTCTGTTGGTCGAAAAAGACCGGCAAGCCGCTCTGCAACGCACTCGTATGGGACGACACCCGAACGGTTACCCTGGTTCGACACTACGAAAAGCTGCTCGAGGAGGTCGGCATCGAAGTGGATGATGACGAGGAGGCGACTGCCGAAGCGCTCGGTGTGGCGCCAACTGCGGCTGCCGGCGAGCTAGACGGTACCGAACCGAACGGCGCCGCATTCGGTAGCAAGGGCGAAGTCGTCGTCGAGGGCGAGGAGGGTCTTGTGGCCAAGACATTGGCCGCGCTCAATGTCAGCTCGGCGGAAGGCAAGAAGCGTTTCCGTCGCGGCAAGGAGAGCTTGATAGATCTGTGAGTTACCGCGATGCGTCTGGGGCCGTTACAGCCGCAGTGTGGCTGTTGCACGCCTAGGGCCATGGCTGACACTCGTACAGCACCGGCATCCCCCTCTCGACCTACTTCTCTGCAATCAAGCTGCGGTGGATGATTGATCACCATCCGGCGGTTCGTCACGCCGATGAAACCAATGATCTCGCTTTTGGTACCGTTGACAGCTGGATTGTCTATGTACGTGGATACAAAGGTTTCGACGCTATAGCTGACTCCGCCAGAACCTCACCGGTAAAGAGAAGGGAGGCTTGCACATCATCGACGTCACCAACGCATCGCGTACCCTACTGCTCTCTTTACGAACACTGGCGTGGCACCCGCCACTGCTCCGTTTCTTCGGCATCAAGCCGGAATGCCTGCCCCGCGTCGTATCGTCGGCAGAAAAGTATGGCGCGATCGCAGAAGGCATTGACTTGCCAATCGCTGGCGTACCGATCGCTGGCATCGTGGGTGATCAGCAGGCTGCGCTTGTCGGCAACAAGTGTTTGCGCAAGGGCGAAGCGAAGAACACTTATGGCACCGGCGCATTCGTGCTGTTCAATACTGGTGAAGAGGTGGTGCGGAGTCAGAACGGTTTGATCAGCACTGTGAACATGTTGAGCTGGAAGCGAAAGTCGAGCTGACATGGTACAGGTCGCCTATCAAGCCGGTCCAGACTCGAAGCCAGTATACGCACTCGAGGGATCAATCGCTGTTGCCGGTTCAGCTATCAAATGGTGCGCTATGGGCGGTACTTCACGACTTGCGCTGACAAGTTCAGGCTGCGTGACCAGCTCAACTTGATCGAGGAGTCAGCCGACATGGACATTCTTGGCGGCTCAGTCAAGGATACTGGCGGCGTCTACTTTGTCACGGCGTTCAGCGGTCTGCTTGCACCTTACTGGGACCGAGACGCGGCGGGTATGATCATTGGCATGACGTCGTACACAACTTCGGCGCACATTGCTCGCGCTACCCTCGAGGCTGTTTGCTTCCAGACGCGGGCGGTGCTGGACGTCATCGAAAAGGAAAGTGGGGTGAAGCTCGAGGAACTCAAGGTGGATGGCGGTGTCACCAACTCGGATGTGAGTGATTCTGCGTTCACTAGCTCTTGACGCTGACCGATCTTTAGTTGGCAATGCAGTTGCAAGCGGATGTAAGTTGACAGCGAGACTACATGTCGTGAACCAAGCTAACCTGCCCAGATTGGTGGCTTCAAAGTGTGCAGACCATCCATGCGAGAGTGAGTTGCTTAGCATGCCACAGATTCAAAGCTAACGCCGCAGATCCACCGCCCTCGGATCCGCCCTGCTCGCCGGACACGCCCTCAAACTCTTTGGCTGGGATCTCAACGAGCCCTCGACCCTCGCCGAAGTCAACATTGCCGGCACCAACATGTTCGAACCGGAGCTTCCAGAAAAGAAGCGGTTATCAATGGTCCGAGGATGGGAGCGCGCTGTTGATCGAGCCAAGAAGTGGCACACTGTCGAAGAGGAGGATGAGCGGGAGAAGGAGTGGGAGACTGAAGCTGAGGCGCGGGAGAACGGGGCGGCAGAAGAGAGCGATAAACACTAGATGATGTATCCCTTGCACATTATCTGGTGCGGCTTGACCTGCAAGACCTGCAAGGAGTTACAACGGTTGCGGTGGCTTTAGCACCCTCGTGCTGCGATGCCTTGATGCTCAGCATCGTCAATAGGTTGCAGTTGGCAGCCATGAGTCACCTCACGACGACGGAAGCAAGAGTCCGATGGTATCTCGTTGCCTTCGCAGCTCGAGTCGAACGAGATCGTCACCTGCTTTGGAGGCGTGACGGACTGATACCGCCGATGCAAGGGACTTGCGGCATCGAGCCCAGAGTCAACCGCAAGTGCAATACAGTGGGAAAGGCCGTTGGTGCGCCTCGCACGAAGCCCGTGCAAGCAGGCTGTGTCCTTTTTGATCGCCTTCGCCGGTGTCTTCGGTGCAGACATCGACATGGTACGTTGCTTGTGTTGAATGCAAGCATACCAGCACAACACAGAACACATGAGTGATGATGTGACTTCAATATGCACCAGCAACAAGCGATTGGCTGAAGCTGTCAAGATCAAAACAGCCGGCGGTGATGGCAATCTCACGACAGTGACAAGTAGCATTCGGGCCCATGCAGTATCGTTTTCATGTCCTGGTTCACGTCGGTCCGTCGCCATTCTCAAGCTGCTTTTGCCGACGTGATAACCTCCGATTCTGGCCTCATAGCGTACCCCGTCCAGCTCTGTGTACCACGCGTCAGTACTACTGCAGGACTACCAAAGTACAGCCATCGCACCTCATCATACAGCGCCGCAACGGCCGGTCCCCATTCCCTGCCTTCACTCTCCAACACCAACCTGAGGGCCAACCAACCGATCGCGGCCGTCATCCCGCTCCCACAGCTGAACACGACTTTTCGATGTCCTTGTGCCACGGCATCCCATTGTGCTGATGAGCCGACGGCGTCGCGGAGAATCTGACGGAGCTCGGGCAGTGGCTTGAGCGTAGTGTAGGATGGGGAAGTGGACGAGGTCGTGAGGAGGGCAGTGAAGGGCAGTGAGTTGGAGTGAGGGATGTGGCCGGATGAGAGACCTGGTCGGGGTTCGGGCGCGGATGAGGTATAGCTACGTTGATTAGTGTGAGCTCGGAGTTGTGCGTGCGACGGACCGCTCGTATGAACGCGCATCAAGGACGAGCTCGGCGTCTGCCTCACGTGGGTTCCTCTGCGAGTTGGCGACGACTTGCTCATAGCCTGTACACGTCAGATCTGTGAACAGAATATACAAGCGGGACTCACTCCGCACGACGTCCGGAATCAACTCAATACCCTTCCCATACGAGCTCTTGCGGTCGAGCGTGACACCCGGCTGCGCAGCCTCCACCGGACCCGTCTCAACCTCTCCGCCTTCCTCGATCCACCTTGGCAACCCTCCATCGAGCACCGACGCGTTGCCATGCTTGAAAGCGTTGAACGTATACAAAGCACGGGGCGAGGAAAAGACGCCGATCGAGTCGTAGAGCAGGACATGCGTGTCGGCGGTGATCTCGAGCGATTCTGCACGGACTATCAGCACGGACCGTGCGCAGCTGATGATAAGAGATACTGACCGAGAGCCTCGCGGAACTTGTCAGCAGATGGCAGCATATGGCCGAGGCCCAGCGGGTTCTTCTCGGGCTCGAGCTCGGCGACAGCATCGAGGTCGAATCGCTTGGCCGTTGGGATGCGTGGGCCGGCGAGGTACTCTGCTGAGGGCGAACGCGGCGAGTTGGGCATGTGCCAGGACACGTCAAGTGGGAGCACCTTGTTGTCCTTAGGAGCTGAATCAGCACCAATCTGCTGCAGTGGGCTAGAGTGACGCACCGCTATCAGACGCTTGACATCGCTAGGAGCAACAAGCAGAGGCAGACGTGATGCCTGACTCGTCGAGTAACGGGAGACATGCTGCGGGTACCTGATCGCTCTGCTGGGGATAGCATTAGTAAAGGAGAACATTGCGAGTGAGTGGACGTTTGCAACTCACAAGTATGATTATAGCGTTGGACGGGAGAGCAAGTGATAGCGAGGCGCTAGGAGCTTGCTAGCTGCCTCCGCCTTTTGGCAGATCTGGCTGGGACGGTTTCGAGATTGGCTCAATCGTCTTTTTGCCATCATCGAGGACGGCTGCAAGCTCAAAGGTTCACCCGCCATCCTCCCCCTCTTCCTCCTCTTTTGCCTTTTTTGTCTGCGCTCCGTTTCAGTCGCCTACGAGTTGTAGTTTATGGCCTGTTGGAGCCACGTCTTGCGCCATGCATCACGTGTCTGCCGGTGCGGGTGGGCGGGAACACCTTCGACACGACGGCAGCCGAGCTATCTGAGTAGCCCACGTTACGAACAGCTCATACTCGACCCTGACCCTGTCGAGCACAGACGATCTGTTGACCCGAGGCGGCCAGCGAGAGGAGCGAACACGCTGAACGCGCGTCAGGGGTCACCGCGGGGCATTCTTCCGTTTTACGTAAGTCAGTGAGTCACCGCCAAATCGTATTGCCTAGCTTCCTTTAATGCCTGCATAACTGCGACAAGAATGCTGATCGGTGAAGGGCCGCCGCGGCGGCTGACCTGGCGAGATGTTTGGGAGATCGCAGAAATCGAGACTGGTCCGCATGGTGACTGGCGCAGAGCCGAGCGGGAAGTTGAGGCCAAAGAAGCGCAGATGGTGAACAGTGTGGGGTTGGGACAATCCATATTCGATCCAAGGATCTACTTCCTGGATGTAAGTGCGTTCAGAGCATCACTAGCCTCGTGCTCAGTGTCGGTTGCAGTCAGAGAATCGCACTGCCGTTTTGGCACGGGACACCATGCTGCTCGTGCTTCACCTCGCGGTGGCAATGATCATGTGCGAAGCCGGACCGAATAGCGTGCATGTACGCCCGGTCATTGCTGTCAACCACGAGTACAATGTCAACGGCAAGGACGGCAAGATCCTAAGGGTACCTGTCGAGTTTGTCGCCCGCATTTGCACGGACGGTATGTTTGATCATCACTTTGTACAGCGTCTGACGTGATCAAGAGACGATCCTCACACACTGCAACTACACCAGCCGATGGGACTTGGCTGTTCTCGTCGCCACTGCTCCAGTCGGTGGCAGCTATGTGCCGGAACCCTGGGAAGGGTTTGACGAGTCGCATCAAGAAGGCCGCAGTGTGTTCCGTTGGGCTCAGACCTATGATGAGCCTCGCGCGGCGATGGCGGCCATCGCCCAGCTTCAGAGCCACGGGTAGATGGACTTTCATCTTGAATCTCTCGAACTGACCCGACCTACCCTGCAGCGGAGAGCGCGGGTTCTCAGTCCTCGGGGACGATCGTGTTGCCTATCTCTACATGGCCTACAAGTATGGATCATCTACATGCGTCAGGCGTTATCCACTCACAGAGGGCTCGCTATACGAATGCCAGCTCTTGGTGGTCTCCCAAGACATTGTGACACTGGTCAGTGCTGCGGTCAGCCGCGCAGTTGCCAAGCTGAGCAGCGAGGATTCCAGCTCCGAAATCCTCATGACCTGCTCCAGCGTCTGTATCCTCTTCCGGCACCACCCCGCGATCATTTTCCAAACGACCATTCCCTCCTCGGTACCCCGCTCCGTGACAGCCAGGGCTCGTCGTCGAGCTATGTGACTGCGCAATCCAATGCAGCGTCAACTCGATCGCTTGCCAGTCGGCAGAGTACCAATGCAAACGGTCAAGAACCTTCATCGACGAGCGCACCACGTGCCAACGGCGTCGATCGCGCGGTGCCATCGTATACCGTCGATACTTATGTCAAGTTGCACAACGGACATGGGTCTGCAAAACTCGATCCAAAGGCGGCCAATGGTGCTCTACTGAACAGATCAACCTTGCGCAAGAGTCTTTCGTCGAACAGCTCCACCGATGGCCGTCCATGGGCGAGTCTGAAGCAAAGCGCGTCTACTGTCTCGCTTCGCGTGCGCAGTGTCCTTCGACTGAAGAAGTCATCAAAGTCTTGAGGTGCATGTCGGTCATGTTTGTCTACGAAGTTACGGCGGCTGTCCTGTTATCTTGCCTTGTTGATACTATACGTTGTTCTGTCGCCACACGAGCCTCCCCGCGTTGACTTGCCCATCTTCTTTGATGCCTGACCGGGCCTCGCACCAAGCGCAACGGCAATTGTACGGTAGGCAGGCCTAGCTCGAATCAGTGCAAGGAAGGACGGGTAGTAGAGGTGAGATCCATCGTGTTGTAAACAGGTTGCAGGTGGCGCGGTCTGCCAGTGGGTGCGCACCATGATAACGACAACAAACGGCCGCCGGAGAAGCACCATTTCGAGAGTGTTCAGCCCAGACGGAGTCAGCCTGTCCCACGGCATGTAGTCCTGGCGTCAAAGCTCCGCCGTCCCAGCGATCGATGTCAGGCAGTCTCGAAAGATGCACGGCGCTTCGCGATTCGCAGAGCCGCCAACTCCCTCGTTGATCCTCCAGATTCCTCGGAGTGCGGAACCTCGCTTTCTGCTGCGCGATCCAGAGTCCCGCGTCTCGGAGGCAGATCTTCGCCGATCTGTGACGAGGGCGTCACAAGTGCCACTCTGACCTGGGTTAACCGTTTGGTCACTGCCAAAGTCGCCGGCAGGAGGCTGTTGCTGAGTGTAGGAGATGGTGGTCAAGCTTGTTTTGGAGTTGCAATTATTCGTTCGACGGCAGTGTTGAGCTCGAGCATGAGCTCGAGCCTTGCCTACACTGCACCGTGGACCATCTCGAGCGCACGCTAGTGCACCACGTGTCAACATAATTTAACCGGCTTAAATCAGCATGCCTATGACCGGCTTCGGGGGGAGCCTAGACTGTGGCCGGCAGCGACGTACAACTACCAGTAGGGGTGCCTGGCATGCTTTGACTGCATAACTGCGATAAGCAATGCTGATAGACACCCAGCCGGCTCCATTGTTGACGTGGCAAGACGTCTGGGCGGCCGTAGATGTCGTAGAGACAGGTCCGCACCATGATCTTCGCCAAGCCGAGCGTGCAGTTGCGGCCAAGGAGGCACAGATGAAGCCGTTTGGTGCAGGTCAATTCGTTTCCGATCAAAGAGTCTATTTCACAGACGTAAGTACATGCGGAGCATTCGCAGCCTCGTACTCAGTATGCATCTCAGTCAGAATACCGGACTGCCGTGTTGGCAAGGGACAGCATGCTGCTCGTACTACAATCGGCGGTATCAATCATCATGAGCGAGGCTGGGCCAGACAGCGTCCATGTACGGCCTGTGATTGCTGCTGATCACGAGCTCAAGGTCTTATGCAAGGACGGTAGGATCTTGAGAGTTCTGGTCGAGTTCGTCGGCCGCCTCTGCTCAGATGGTACAGATCAAGTCAGCAATCTGCACAGCGTCTGACGCGTTAAAGTAAACGTTCTAGCACACTCCAACTACACCAGCAAGTGGGACCTGGCGGTTCTCGCCGTCACCCCAGTCGGTGGCAGCTACATACCGGACCCTTCCGACGGGTTTGACGAACCACAACAAGGTCGCGGCGTTTTCCGGCGCGCTTCGGCCCACGACGAACCTCGCGCGGCGTTGGCGGCGATTGCTCAGCTGCAGAGCCGTGGGTAGGTGCTACGACCCTTTGGATCAGCGCATCAGGCGAGCTGACGTGGTACCCACCATAGTGGCGGGCGCGGATTCGCCGTGCTGGGGGACGATCGCGTCGCCTATCTGTACGTGGCTCACAACGAAAAATCTACCACTTGCGTTAGGCGCTACCCTCTTACCGAGGGTTCGGCCTACGAAAATGAGCTCTTGGTGGTCTGCGATGATGTAGCAACGTTGGTCAGTGTTGGCGTCACCTGCAACTTGATTCAGACCTAATTCAATTAATCGTAGTTGCGGCAACCTCATGACCTTCCCAAGCGTCTACAGACAGACCACACCTCGCAACCTGTTCTCCCTCTTGACGACCCGCCAATCCACAGGGCCCCAGCCATCCTTACACCTAGCTCCAAGACGTCTTCAACATCGTCCTACTTCACGGCGCGTTTTGAGGCCACATCGGGCGCGTCGCGGGCCAGCGATACAACAGCCTCCCATGGCCTCGCCAACGCACTCTTCTTGCTTAAACAGGCTGAGCTCAGTGGCGAGGATAAGCAGCAGGATATCTTTGTTCAGACCGTCAACGAACAAGAAAATGGGAAAACGGGGGCAAAGCGCGCAGCACAGGACGCATCCCGACCGGTCAATGGCTTCGAGGATGGCAAACGCGATTTGCGGGAGGTGTCGCCAAAGGGTGAGTCTTGGTCTTGGCTGAAGCAGCGGGCCTCGAACATCTCGCTTCGTTTTCGCGATGCGCTCTTGAAAGAGAAGAAGTCAGACGGGTAACGCGGTGGGCTACTGAAGCATCGAGGGGACCGTCACATTGCTGGAGTGTGCAGCTGTGATCTTTGAATGACATATATCGAGCTGTCTATGCAGTGCGTGCTACCATGATTGCCAGCGACGTTTGCTCTCACGATATCTTCAATAGGCACTTCTCGAAATATGCACGGCGCTTCGCGATTCGCAGAGCCGCCAATACACCAGTTAGCTCGGCTGGCGTCGTGCAGAAGGGTGTTCCCGCCCACGCCGGCGGACACGTGATGCATGACGCAGGACGTGGCTCCAACAGGCCATAAAGTACAACTCGTAGGCGACTGAAACGGAGCGCAGACAAAGAGGAGGAAGAAGGGGAGGATGGCGGGTGAGCCTTGAGCTTGCAGCCGCCCTCGAGATGGCGAAAGACGGTTGAGCCAATCTCGAAAACCGTCCCTTTGGCGATTCTGGCGAAACTGCCAGAAATGCCAAAAGGCGGAGGCGGCTAGCAAGCTTCTAGCGCCTCGCTAACACATGCCCTCACCGTCCATCACTTATGCGCATCCGGTCATGCATAAAGTGACAACGTTTTGCCTATCACCGTCTTGATGCCTTCATCGCTGTCAAGATCTTTGACTTCTGCGCCCAAGTCGCTGATGCTACAACAAGCAACATTTGGCTGCGTCCCCCCCCCCCCCCCAACTGCAACTGGCCCTTCAGTACGCCAACATGTCATATCGCCCTGAACGCAGCGCGGCGAGCCGTAGATGAGCCCGCGGTGCAGTGGTCCGGAGTTCAACAAGGGACTAGTTGTTCATACTGCGAAGAGGAACGGCGACAGAAAGGCAGAATCATATGGGACTGTGAGCCCAAGCCTGACTACTCGCAGGTTGACTAGCTCCTCGCAGATTTGTGAGGGTACTTGCTCGTACGCTTCTACATGAGATAGCCATGCGGTTCCGCTAGTCTTCCTGACGTCTGCCAGAATAAGACTGCACACGGCAGAGTCATATTCTGGGGCTTTTGCTGCGAAGACGCGGAACGCTTCGGTAGCCCAGTGTCAGCACGGGCGTGCACATTGCACGCCCTGCTGCACAAATCGCTCCATGCTATCGGCTACGCACACACGGTACGGCGCTGGGCATCGCTCTTGCTGGGCCGTTGTTGGCAGCAAGGCGACATCAAGCCGCAGCCGACTGCAGCCCGGAGCGCTCATCCGGGCATCGGTCATCGACAAGCTTAAAGCCAGCAAGCGATTTTGTGAATGCCCATCGCAATGAAGGTGGTTATCACAGGCCCGACAGGTAGCATTGGCAGCGGCGTGCTTGCCCTTTGCCTACGCCATCCTCGAATCACCGCCGTGACGGCGTTGTGCCGACGAGAACTCGAACCACATCCGAAACTCACTACTGTGATCGTATCCGACTTTTTGCACTATCCCGAAGAGGCCTTGGATGCGGATGCTTGCTTGTGGTGCGTACATCTGCAATGCTAGTCAGCGAGCTGAGGGAGTAGGGCACTTGGCAATGCTTCCAACATGTCAATCAGCCGGGAGGAGAAGAAGACGGTGATGTACGATTATCCACTGGCGTACCTCGACCAGGCTGTCAAGTACCGAGAGGCTCGCGGTGTTGCTGGTCAGTTCCTTATCGTCGTTATTGGAGGGCAGTTGGCGGTACGAGACCAAGCGGCGAGCTTGTGGGTGTTGAAGGAGGCCAGACTATGGATCGTGAGTCGGGGTCTGTGCTGAGAGTTTGTTGACATCTGTAGGGTCAGATCCAGAATCTGTTCTTCGAGATGGTCGCAAAGGATCCTACCATCCTTGACGTTCACGTCTTCAACGTCGGTACGGTTGCAGACGACTCGAGCTGGCTCAACTCGCTCTCGCCGTTTCCTACAATCTCCAAGAGTGTGCTGGGAGCAGCCATGGCCGATGTCGCTCTCAAGGGCGACGAACACAAGATGTGGAAGAACTCGATGATCAAAGCTAGAGGCGAAGCCGTGATCTGGCAGGAGGGCCTCTGAAGCCAAGGAATTGGTAACACGGAAGGGGGTTCCAACGCAGGCATCAAGAGGCGATGTTCATCATACCAGACCTCGTCTACACCCATCTACACCCATCACGGTTATGTAGTATGCTTTGTATCCAAATCATGAGATACAAGCTGTGATCAACGTCAAGGCGGTGAGTATCGCCGCAGCTGCACAATCTGCTTGACGAGCTCGTCGCGCCTTTTTGGGCTGACATTAGTCGTCGGATTCAGTTCACTTAACTACAATGTTGTAGCACACCTGTTGGCAACGCCAAGCTTTTCGGAGACTGCAGTGACTATGATCGCTGGGACAACGAACGAGCGATGCAGCTCGCGCTTGTGAGGAGCTGGGACAAATTCGAAAACTCAAGTGAACTGCACGCAAGTATACAGCGATCAGTGCGACCCGTCTTCAGCATCCCCAGCGAGTTGGCAAAGGCAATGATGCATTCACACACAATGAACATCAAGTCGTCCCCTCCCCTTCCTATTCCTTACAAATACATTGGTTTGCATCAAGATCTCGACGTTTTTCTCCCTCGAAGGAGGTTTTTCACCTGGAAGGAGACGCTTGATGTGCGTCTTCTAATGAGATTCCACGATTGGCCTTCATTGGTCTTCTCCTTTTTGCCCGAGCTGTCGTCGGCTCTCGATGCACCTTGATCAACTTGCCTATCTGCCGCCAAGCGAAGCCGTGCGATCTCTTCTTCTGCGATCGCTTCTTCTTCGTTGAGCCCGAGTAGGTCCTCGTGCTCCTTCACGCCGGTTGGTGACCCTTTCGCCGTCGAGCTGGGGCTAGGTCGACTTGATGAGCCGAACGTCGTGGTCAGAGATGACGGCGCGGTGACGTAGAAGGATTCTGCACCTCCTTCTTTGGCTAGGGGCGAGGGAGGATGGGGAGACAGCAAGTGGTCACTCGAGCGCGTCACCGATGACATCGACCTAATTTTGGGTTGGGGGAGTAACCTGTCGAGCAGATCATTTGGGTGTTCAAGCTGGACCATTTGTCAGCCAGCACCCAGCTACATGGCTGGCAGCTTGACGTACCAAACACCTGATGTCGTCGGCCACGAGGAGCAGAGAACGCATGTACCTCGACCCTTGCGTAAGGGGATAGCGAGCAACGCAAATTTGGCCATTGGTCGCGTACGCCCGATAAAGAAACGCGTCCTGGTCGTCGCCGAGGATCGAAAACGCTTGTTCAGACCTGCAAAAGTCATCATTGGCATGCAAATCGTCTGCAAGATTCCCGGGGCTCACCGACGGTGCTGCAGTAGAGAGATAGCTGCCATGACGGCTCTGGGCTCGTCATGGCTTGACGCGTATCTGAACACGTTGCAATACTCCCCCGGAGGATTGAAACCGTCACCGGGGTCCGGTGTATAATCATCACCATCGGGCGATGTGACGGCCAGAATGGCGAGATCCCAGGGTCCGACGTGGCGCTGATGGGTGAGAATGGTGACTGCAACGCGTCAACGGGTGGCAGAGTGCTATAGGAAGATAACTCACGGTCATCACACACCCGGACGACCCAGTCGATGGAAACCTCGTCACTTTTGCCGTTGGAGTATGTGACGGTCATTTTATGCGCCATAGCGACGACGGGACGGATCCCTCTTGAGGGTGGCTGCGGGGTGCTCAGCAATGCCGAGATGGCCGCTTGCACGACCATCGTCATGCAAGCTTGAGATAACGCCCCCGGGCGGGCGTCTGACTAGCGCGCGGGCGTCAATTCACCATTGAGATCCGTCCTGGACGTTCACTCACATCGACGAACAAGATTTTGTCGTCGCCAATGCACAGCCCCCGCCCGAAGCCAGCCCGCAACTCCATCTCTCTCTTGCCGACATCGTCCTCGGCCCTGGCGGTATCGTAGTCTGGAGCTGTCTCTATCGACCCCACCGACCAGACATGCTGCCAAGTGAACAGCATGGGCTCCATGTCAAGTCGCAGCATTTTGATGGTGGCCTGTCTTTACAAGCAGCAGGTGAGATCAAGTCGAACTAGGTGGTGGCTGGAGTGGTGGGTAGTGAGGAAGGTTACTGGTACCTGGGACGTCGTCGGTTGTTAGTTGCGGACAGTTACGAGTTGCAGACACTGCGACAACAGAAACCCGGATGTTCACACGTCTATCTGAAACACTTACGTAACGTCTGAACAGGAGCCCCGCAGTGGGGTGTACATAGTTGAACCGCTCGCTCCCTGTGTGTCAACAGATCGTCGCGACAAACACGTAGAAACGGGCATAAGCTGTCAATAACGTGCACACTTTTTCTCGTGAACTCTCACTTGGCAGCTTGAGCCTGGTTTGCGCCTAAAGTCGACTCAATGTCAGCACCAGCATCCGTACAACATTCCCTCTACCAGCTCACCCAGCTGGGCCGGCCACCGACGTATGCCGAGTTACTCGTGCACTTCGAGCTTGAGGTCGCCGCGGGCTTGCATACGCTCGAGGCTGACCTGGTCAAGTCAATCGCTAAGGTTCCGGTCCTGAAGTCATCAAAAGACTTTTCCCGCTTTGAAAAGCAGATCCTGGCGTGTTTGGTGAGGAAGGGCCAAGGGAGAGGTACGCCGGAAGTACCACTCGACTATTATCGCGCCAATACCTCCGCGGAGACCCGCCAGCGCATCATCGACAGCATCCTGGACCGCGCAGTGCCCGACGCCGGCAAGCAAGCACAGTGCCGCGCGAGCATATCGCATCTGCCTCATGACGAGTGGGATCTGGTCAGTGTTCTCAATGGCTTGCGGCGTTATTTGGGGGATTTGCCCTTTGGCGAGGTTCAGTGGTCCGTTCTTTGCGATAGACAGATTTTCGTCGAGACGCACTGCCTAGCAGTAGCCGTTGTCGTGGGTGAAGAGTTGCTCGCTGCCTGCCAGGAGGATCAGCGACGACTAGCAGCTGCACCAGCTCTCGCGCAATGGGAAAATATCATGTCGCACTGTCGTAAACTAGTGGCCGCAAAGGTGAATCACGAGGCGCACACAAGTTGGTCGCTAACAAGCTACAGGGCGAAACCTCCTTTCGACTCCATCTGCATGTCTTCTTCCTCCAAATGCTCAACCTGGCTTGCTCCGACAGGCGTCCCCACGGACATGCCGTCCTTGCCCAAATGGATGTGACTACGAGTACGGCGGCGGTTCCCACTACCCCGGAAGCAACATACTTTTTCCATGGCCGAGTAGACTCGGCATTTTTTGCCGTGGGACTGGTGGGCGACAAAGAGGAGTGGTGTTTGTTCGAGTACAAGGGATGGGAGGCGGCGTTGGACCTTCGAAGTCAGGCCTGTGCTCAAGTGTGCAGTGCTGCGGCTACAGCCATCATGAAACCGAGGCGGCAGTACGTCTAGCAGTCCAGCATGTGCTTCAGCTGACATATGTGCAGGAAACCGGGCATGGGCGCCGTCGTCGTCACTGGGGCTGGCTTCATCACTCACCTTCTGTGGAGGCCGCCTGGCACCGTCTACGCTTCGGATATCAAATGGTGGACGTGGACACTATCACTATCTCAGCTTCGACATGTCTCCCGAGTGCTCCGAGAGAGTATCGATTGGCTGAATGCCAATGGTCCGCTGCATGGCCCCGTTCCTCCCCATTGCATGCAGGTCCCTGCTCCGGCTCTGTAGGACGACATCTGCGTTCTCGGCAAGATCCGGAAGTCCGTTGTGCAGGGCGTCGGGTGTGATGCGCCGCAGCACCCACCAAACCGTCGTGAGGGTATGATGACTAGTATCCAAAACATTGTGCCAAAACATTGTGCTTGTTGTGAGTGACGCGCATGCGCTTTGTCCGTCAATGCTGATCACCCATAGGACTCGTGGCTACACACTCTCCATTACACCTGGAAACGTGCTCTCGGCTTCGCTCACAGTCGTATCTTGGCGCGTACCTGTAAGGAGGGCGAGTGTATCCTCCCTTTCTTCCTCCTCTTTGTTTGCGCTCCGATTTCGTCGCCTACGAGTTGTACTTTGTGGCCGGGTCGAGCGTCATGCACAACGTGTCTGACGGTGCGGGTGGGCGGGAGCACCTCCAACAAGACACCAACCGAGCTATCTAGTACTTGTACATAGCATATTCCGGTGGCACTGTTGCATAGCCTGTTCACGATTGGCTGTACTTGCCCGTTACGCTACAAACAGCCCCCAAAACAAGTCTAACCCTCGACCTTGCGCTTCTTCCAATCACCCTCATGCCCGTTCGCGTGCATGCCCGGCTGAGGGCTAGCGCTCCCGCTCGGACTCGCATCAAGCAGCGCGAGAGCGTTGCGCACCGCCGAAGTCTCGACTTCGAGCCGGCGTTTCAAATGTGGATGGGAAGTGTGGTGTTGCGCTTGGTTGGCAGCGGCGAGGTAAGGCGCCTGGTAAAGTGTCAGTTACCTTTCGACAGACAGAGGTCGTGGACTCACGCCCGCTGTTGATGCCACTGCGTCTGCGACGCGGGCGACTTGGGGCTCAGGCGAGAGCTCAACCCTCGGTCCTGTACATTTTGTCCGGCGCGCTACAACGTCTGCCAGGAGCGAGAGCGAGGCATGTGTGACGTTCGGATGGGCCTGTATGCCTGATCAGCATACTTGTACAGTCAAGCCGTACCACGGACCTTGAGCGCACGCCAAGCTTCATCGCACCGCATCGTCTCGCCCGTCTCGGCATCGACCGTCATCTCGACGGATCCGAACCGATCCTCGTTTACATCATCGCCCATAGCAAGACTAGAGTCCATGTGGGTCAATGTCTCGCCAGAACACCGGCCGCCGCTACTGCCGCAAAGCTCGGGTGTACCGCAGCATGCGAGCTGTAGAGGTGCAAGAGAGAGCGGCGAGCGTGGCGACTGTAGCGACGGCACGCGCGTCTTGGACGAGCTTGCCTGTGTTGGAGCTGTGGTCGTTGGGGGTTCGGACATTGAATGTGGGATCGGGCACGTCGAGCAGCGATTGGAGGGATCGCCGGTACAGACCGAGTCTGCTAGGCGTTCGCAAAACTCGCGACCTATCTCACATCAGCAAATAATCTCGCATCGGTGCAACAACCCACCAAAGTCATCATCTCTGCAAGCCTCGCAGTTCCCAGGATCACCGCTACAGACCGGACCCGAGACCATGACCTCCTTATGCGCATCCCGGTGCATCCCCACCGGCGGGCTGACGCTCGCACTCGAGATCTTGAAGATTGGGACCGGCTTGACGCCATCGCGCTTTGGCCTCAGGCGGATCCTGACGGGCGCTTCAGGCGGCGGGCAATTGCTTAGAAGACTCGAAACGGAGATCGCTGGTACCGGTGGCGAATTGGAGCTGGTAGCTTCCGGGTCGAACCCGGCCTCTTCGTGTGCGATGCGGCAGACACAGACTGCGCCGTTGGCTGGATCGTCACAGAATCCGCACGGGTTGATGACTGTTCTCGGCTTGCAGCCGCCTGCTTGTGATGGTGGTCCGGCACGCTCAATCTCGATTGGCGGTGAAAAGTCGAGATATGGACTCGCGACGTCGGGTTTGCAGATACAGTCGTCTGACGGGTTGGAACAGAATGAACACAGCGAGGGTTGATGTCGGCATGCGCAGTTTGGGTCTGGATCGGGACAGATCGGACATGGGCCTGCCGCTGTCGCACGATAGATGGGGTGGATGTAGCCTCTTGGCGGGCTAGCGCGGGACGATGTGCTCGAGCGCGCACTATCGGTCGGGGACGGAAGTGGCGCCGGATGGGGTTTGTACGACGGCGGTCGAGCGATCGGTCGGCCTCGCGACGTGTACGCGCCTTGGACGATCGACGGCGCCCTCGCCCTACCCTTGCCCTTGGCATGGTTCATCATCGGTGCACCGTCATCCCCGATCTCGAGTTTGACCTTGACGTCGCCACTGCCGGTCCGGAGCCTCGTGATCTCCGCTTTGGCCTCTGCTAGCTCTCGCTTCAAGCGCTCATTGTCATCTTTCAAAGCCCGCGCAACGTGCTGTAGCTGCACGTTCGAGCTGATCTCGTTTTGTTCATATTGCCGCAAGCGATCCTCGAGCGTCGTCAGGTAGCTCGACTTGCGTTCCCGGAACGCTCTCTGCGATTGACGATTCTGCGATTGACGTCGCTATAGCGTCAAAATGAATATGGCAAGAGTGAGAAACGGACAGATCGGACGACGGTCAGCCCAGATCAGCCTGGGACAGCGAGCGCACGCACCGAATCCGGTTCCTCTTTTGAGATCTTCCTGCCTGGTTTCGCGCGCTCGGGCAGGACCCACTCCTTGGTCGGTTTTGCAAACAGGGTGCCAGAAGAGGACGAAGTGTCCTTTGGTAAAGGCTTGACGTTCATCTTGACTCGCAGGGATCGGCCGAGAACGCGGTGGCCACTAGGACGGTTGCGGCTTTTTTGTGCGGTTGTGCTCTGCGATGCTGATCGAACGTGCGATCCGCGCTTGCAGACTTGATGCACTGGGCCTGCCCTGTACCCTACCCCGATCTGACCAAGTGCGCTGCTGAGGTTTGCTTGATAAAGAAGGCGGTTGGCCCGTGCGGTGCTATCTAATCTTTTGCAAATCGCAAATCTCACGGCGGAGCAGGAGGGCCGATTTAAGGTCCTCATCCTGGTGGCATCTTGGCGTCGGTTTCTTCTCCCGACGCATGCCATCTCAAGCAGTGACCTCTGATCGTACCATGCTGCAAGCACTCTCGCTGTACTCTGCTGTTACCTGCTGCCAGAGTCCTCACCGCTCACAACGCATCGCAGCTCAGCGCTGCTCACTCGGCTTTTTCGGCACTCACCAGAGAGTGGCACGCTCCGTCCAGAGTAGCTAGCGTTTGGCATGCTAGCTCTGTGGATCCCGGACGGAGCTTGCTGGCTTGCCCTCTCGGGCGGCAAAGGGCCCGATGTGTGTCAACACTCGGGACACTGATCAACGCTGCTACCATACACTCGGTTCTCTCGGCGCACGGCCCGGGTTAGCTCGCGAGGCTATAAGGCGTGGGTTGGTGGAGCTGTCGAACCAGCTCCACTACCACCAGCACCATCACTTGAGCAGCATGGGCCTTAGACCAGGAGATATCCGTTACCCACATCCTGATATCCAACCATTATCACCCACGCCGAAACAGAGGCAGTCGTACACTTCGGGCTGAGGCACAGGCTGGAGTATAGAGGCAATGACACAAGCATGAGAATCCGACGGAGGCGGTTGAGCGGAGGCGGATGAAGCGGAGGCGGATAACGTAAAGACGACATCAACGAAAACGCAGGAGAGGATCAGAGTGGGCAGGACAGGGCAAGGCAGGATGGGTCGTACAACATGCATTGTGATGCACCACCATTGCTCACTGCTTGCCCTTTGGCTGGATCTTGAGTGAAAAGTCGACGTGCTGACAGCTCTGCACCATGCTGCGTCAGCATCCCTTCCCATGTGCACGAACCCGTCCTCGCACTCACCTGGTGCACGGCCGACGTGCTCAAGATATCAATGTCGGGACCCAGGCGCGCGCGCATCCCTTCGCCCTCCACGATCCCACCACTCGTCTCGATCAAGAACTCGCGGTTCTGGCCACGCCAGCGTTGTTTCAGGCTGCGCGCGGCACCGTGCAGCGCGTCGCCCGTCAGGTTGTCGAGCATGACAATGTTGGCGCCGGCAGCGATGGCTTCGTCCGCTTCGGCTTCAGATTGGCACTCGATCGTGACGAGCAGGGAGAAGCCGGCGGCGCGGCGGAGAGTCTTGATTGCTTCGGTGATAGACCCTAAGGGTGTCAGCTGGCTTCGATCAAGGGGTCAAGAGCAGTGGCAGTCAAGGGTGTGCCGCCATTATCATCCCGGTCAGTTGCTCGCGTGCGCATCGCAGGGGATAGCACGCCTCTGCGGAAAAGCCCTGATGTCCTAGTAAGGTTCTGCGCGACTGCCTGATCACGAGCTGTAACAGCTCGGACATCTAGGAGAGACGCACAGACAGCCTCTTGCACGTATATGGGCGAAGCAAAGACACCCTGTTACTGTCCATCGAGCATCACAAAGCATGTTTATTATGAAGTGACCGTAGCACCCACAAGTCTGAACCCAACATCTGCTTCAACTCGCGATCGCATCATCGCCCGTCTCGGTTGATCAGATAGCTGTCTGTGTAGCTACAACCACTCTCGATGATACGCAGTTTGCCAAGCTGACGCAGGTAACATCGGTGTCGGTAAGAAGGTGGGCGAGGCATCGGTCATCAGGCTGCGCGCAAGCCTTCCACGACGGTAGCGGTCGACCGTTAAGCGATGCAAGGAATTGCGGCGCGGCTGATCGTGTGGATCGGCCAGTAACCCGTTTCGCCAGCGACATGAGGCATCACAACTGAGCAAGCGGAAGAGCTCGCGGGGAGCTCAATGCTGAACTCCAGTGTGCGCCGAAGAGGACGCGAATTCACCAGTGGTTTACCCTGGCACTGACGATACGATGCACTGCTTCTCGCGTCGAGTGAGGTGCAACTGTCACCTGATGACTAACTGAGCAGACCTGCATCACGCGCACCAGAGGATCGTCCAGGAGCTCGTGCTAAGCTTGTGTACTGAGACGCGGTGTGCGCGATGCATTGTTATTCGCGTAAATGTCTGCAGTGACGTCTCCAGAAATAAAGAATTATGTCACGCCGCTCCAGTATGGTCACACGCAATCACTAACTAGCACCCCGGACTATGCGGTACAGTGGTAAAGCAGTCCAGATCCGAATCCAAAGCCTTGAGAACGGGCGTTCGAATCGGGTCGCTCGCATTAAATTTGCTCGGTGTATGAAGATACCGCCGCCGAGTTGCGAGTTGTAGAAAACACAAAAAGCGGTCACCCAACTCGCCGAGCTTGCGAGGCTTTCAAGAGGTCGGTTGGGATTTCCTTTTTGCCTTGGGACAATGAAAAGCTGCTTGTAGGCAGTGACATCATGGTGCTCCTTGAGGAGTGTCCAGACCGTTCGAGCAGCTTGTGCACCTCGCCGCGCATCACGGAGCTCAACAAGAGCTCGTGTGCTGAGTCGCGGTGTGTAGAATAACAGTGCCTTCGCACTTTTCTGTGGCACTCACGACCGGAAGCGCCTTGCCCTAGCGCCACGCGTATCCGCAAGAACCGGCTGCGCGTCTGCCACATGTTGCTCACGCGGTACACACTGTGGGTTAAGCACAAGAGCTTGCAATCAGCTCGTGTACTGGAACACAAGGTGTAAACGCGACCAGTCGCTGTCAGATCTCGGCGGCGATGTTGGACCGGGCGTCATGCTGTCCTACAGGATCCCAGCGTCGCCCTGCTGAAAGACCGAGAAACCCCGCGCACTTCGTAACTCGCAACCGAGAGCTCGTAGAAAGTTCGTGGGCTGAATCGCCGTGTGCGCGTGATTCTTTCATGAAGTCATTACGGTGATTCAGCTAAAAGCGGAGGAGGCGCTTGTGCAAATCTATCTCCATACGGAGCTTCTGAAGAGCTAGGCATCGGAGCGACCGCACAAGCATTGTCAGGCCCAGACCAAAGTTCATCGTCGTTTCCAAGTGGTCATACGGCTTCGCAAAGCACGGCTACAGGTAGACCATCTGAGCGCGCGATCTCAGGAGAGGGAACACCAGCTCATGCAGCTGCAGCGCACACTCGAGAAATCGCGTGCTCGACTGAGGTTGCAGCCAACATCATTGCGAACCCAATGCAATTCGAAAAAACTCACCGTGCGCCCAAATATGGTTATCTTTTAGCATGACCATTGAGCTGAGATCATGTCTGTGCGGATCAATGCCGCCGACTAGCATGCCGTATTTCTCGACGAGGCGGAAGCCTGTGAGAGTCAGCTCGGCGCTGTCGCTGGTACTCCATGGACTAGCGGATCGGACGATCCGTTCGCAGAAGGAGGGCTCAGCCGAAGATCAACGGCGACTTACCGGGTGTCGTTTTGCGTGTACCGGCGATGACGCCCTTCCAGCCCTCTGCGCGTGCAGCATCTCTGAATCTCCGTGATCTGTCGGATTCAGTCCACGATTGCCAATGGTAAATGGTTGAGCGGCTCACACGCTAGCAATCCCACTGCACCGCGCCAAAGTGTTCAACGCGACCCGCTCGCCCAGTAGCAATTGTCTCGCTTTGCCGCGGACGATCGCAACTTTGGTCTTTGAGTCGGCTGGGATATATGACCCTTCTGGGAGCAACCATTCGACGCTTGGGTACATCAGATCGTGCTTGGATCAAATGATAGCGGGGATACTGACGTGCAGTCGACCTGCTTGAAAACCTCGTTGAAGAATGGAACGCCAGCGACGATGCCCTGATGCTTCAGTATGACTGACTCCAGGGAACAGGTGATACACACCTCGCTCTTCCCCCACAAAATTGCCTCCTGCTCGGCTTCACCCACGACGAATCCGGCCCAATCGAACGACGGTGTGTCTTCGGCAAACCACCGCGTCACGTCGGCCTTCCACGATGGAGGGAGCAGATGTGCGAGATCTTGGCCTGGTGCGAGCCCAGTGTCTTGCAGTGTGACTGACATTGTGACGATGAGATGGACAGGTCGACTGCAGCTGTTCCCCGCACGGACCGGATTTGGCCCCGTGCAAAGTGGCACTTGGCTGGCGACGAGGGGTGATGTCCCACTCGGACCTTTCATAGCATCAGGGATGGTATACTTCGAGGCTAAGTGGAACATGAGGACCCCCAGTGTATCGCCCCGTAACCTGACTCGGTACAGCAATACCGTTACAGCTCTCACTCTGTTGAGCTGGGTCTCACCAGCACACGCCCCATGTCTACTCGTCGTCCTGTGCCTCCAGACTTTTCTGTCACGTATGAGCGTACGCTGCGTCCTTTTCTACACAGCTTGAAGGCCACTATCCTGTCAATGTTGATGACAGGCAGTCGATGCGGCGATCGTTTTCAGACGCGTTTCGCCACCTGCCACTGCGGTCCTTTACGTGATGAGCTGACGATGACCCCTCACGGACAACCTCGACTTGGACAGCAAGAAAGCACAACACGATGGCCGAGCTGTCCTTGGAGCAAAAGTCGCAGCTCGCAGCTGCGTTCATCGAGCATGCTCCTCCTGGTGAAGTCAAGTGAATGATATCGCGAGCTGAACATGAGCGCCAGCTAACGGCCGTATAGCGACGTGATCAACGGTCAGCTTGATGCCTGATGGGATTGGTATGCGGCTCAAACTACCGTAGACATCCGCACCATTATCGCTTCAGATGATGCATTGATGCCGCACGTGCTGCCCAAGCTGCGCGCATACAACCTCGCCCAACTCCATACGGTTGAACAGGGCTCGAGCGCCGTGAGTTGGATGATGCTGGTATGGCACATGCTGATCGGCTAGAGCTTGCTGTCTGAGGCTGCTGTTCTCAACGGAACCGCTGGCAAGGGCGCCGAAGAGCGCTACGTGGACGCGCGGAGCAAGCAGAGCTTTGCATTCGACCACGTCACCCTGGTGCGTCTGGACGGCCGGTCAATCATGACACTGAATAGCTGATGCCATCTAGACCGTGTCAGATGTACAACCATACGAGCTCCCAGAGCCCTTTGAAACCTTCCGGTATGCCTCCCCCATCCTGCCCAGGTATTATACTAACTCATCCCTAGAGCCGCACTCGACAAATCACTCCAAGCCTACATGCGCGACCACTMCCCCGCCGGCGTTTCTGCCGTCTTTTCGTCCGCCAACCACACTGTCACTGCCATCGAGGAGGCACCAGGGACGCCATCGCAGACACCAGCTGTCAAGGATGAACTGCCGGCAGCGGACACGGATAAGACGCTCAATGTAGTCGATGAGAAGATTGGCGAGGTGAAGCTGGATGGGGAGGAAGTTGTTGACGAGGAGATTCCAGCTGAGAAGGCTGAAGGTGGTGCGCAGGGCGAGGCAGTGGACGCGGAGGTAGAGGTCAAGGACGCGGTCGAGGCCGAGGTTGCACCAGCGGAAGCGTCAAAGGAGGATGGCGACGTCAAGACTGAACCTGCCGACGTAGCACCCGTTACCGCCAACCCCAAGGCGGAACCGCTTCCAGATGTCGAGAACCCAGTCTACACGATACAAATCGTTGGGAACCGCTACAACCCGCAGAACTACTGGTGAGCTGACAGGGACTGCCAGGACGCAGCTGACCCGAGATAGGACCGGTCGATGGCGCAGTACATGGGTCGTTGACGAGGGAGCTAACCAGGTCTCGGGCTCGATCAAGGTCGATGTGCACTACTATGAGCAGGGCAATGTGCGTGCATTCGTACACTGCGCATGGGCGCTCACGCCAGCAGGTCCAACTCGCGACAAGCCACTCGACGACGTTTCCTCTGTCGACCGAAGCCGGCTCGCAGTCGGTCGCGTCGCAGATCATCACGACCATTTCCAAACTCGAGGCAGCCTACCAAATCAGTCTGAACGACACGTACACAGAGTTGGGTGACAAGGCGTTCCGAGCGTGAGTCACTCTTCGTACGGATGGCTGGGACTGATGGTCACAGGCTGCGCCGTGCACTGCCGGTGACGAGGCAAAAGGTCGAATGGGAGAAGATTTCCGGATACAAGCTTGGCTCGGATTTGACCAAGGCGTCGGCGTGATGAGATGACATGCATGGGATGACCCCCCGAACACCTTTGACGCAAACACCTTTGAGGCCGGCCTTCGATTGACGCTGGATTTAAGGATCACTATGCTGACGCCTTACCTGCCATGGCTGAATCGGCAAACGGGAAAGCAAAAGTAGCGTCGTACTGGCCTGACGAGCACACGTACTTGCTCTGCCCGTATGTGCTCGCGAATGACCCTGCGGGGGAGAGCTTTCAACTGGTCGCGCGTCTGACGATCAACATGGGTGGCCGCAAGTACTACGCAAACCCATACACGCCCAAAGTTGAGGCCATGTTCCCCTTGCTCGCCAAATGGCGGAACCCCAAGACATGGTCGCGCTCTGATCTTGTACAACTGCTCGACGCGCTCGAAAACACAGAGGACGCGCTCGAACGCGCTAGTGAAGTGTGGGCGGCAGTGCTCGAGCGTGCCGTGCACGAGCTCGTGCGACCCGGCGGTAAATGCGGCGGCTACCCAGTGCGGGTTGCCAGAGGGGAACAGGGCGCAGCCTGGCGTGCGCAGCGATTGCCAATGCTGCAGGCGATGGGCAAGGCGGACAAAGGCAGCCTGAATTGAGTACGTTAGACCTAAACTGTAATTGACCACGGGCACACGAAGTCCGCGCGCGAGCGGTGGGCGAGCGCGAGTCGTTTCCACCTTTCACAACGGGATCCATAGACATGGTGATTTGGATCGATGAAGAAATACAGTGGTGGAGCGTCAGCAGCTCGTGCTTGCGTACCATCACAGTCGCATCCGAGCTGGAGCAACTTCTCATCAAGCTTGTTGTTCCGCGCACGGGCTGAACTCCCGGCGGTTCCCCACTTGCGTCAGTGGTGGCGTCTTGGCCCCACGCGATGTCGGCTCAGAATAATCCTTGAGCCGGCGGAATCCCCTTGGCACATGTCAAACGAGGATGCGGTTTACGCTAAGCGAGTGAGCGGCCCCGGTGAATTGTCAATAACTGAGGGTTGAGCACATGGGTGGTAGGGTTCAGTAGCTTGACGATTGCCAATGCGGCTGCGATCGTCGGTCAAGAAAGTGGAGTCGTCAGGACGTGCAAGGCACACCAACCGGACGAGCACCTGATTCATGCAATCGCCCATGGTGTTCCGCCGGATACATAACGAGCCCCATCTTGCCCCACCGCTGCCCCTTTTCTGACCCTCATTCACCATCATGGAAGACAAGAAGGTTGTCGAGCAAATCCACCGCGAGGACGTCGGATCGCACGATGGTTCTCATGAAAAGTACGGTGCGCCTACACAGGCAGCAGAGCAGACCAGCAAGCTCTTGAACCCACTCCACGGTCTCTCGCGCGAGCAGATCTACAGTGACGTCGAGGTCTTTTGTCGCGAAAAGGGCCTGCAAGATGATGTCGACGTCTTCAAGCGCGGCGCTTTGCTCGCCCAGCACCCGCACCGCTTCGAAGATATCCCAGGGATGACCGAGGATGAGCTCCACTGGCTGCGCATATCGGAGACGAACAAGTGGTCGCACCCGCGCTTGCTCTACTTTTCGGTTCTCGTCTGCGCCATCGGGGCCGCCACTCAGGGTTGGGATCAGACTGGTTCCAACGGCGCGAGTGAGTACGCCACGAACGATTGCGCCCATGACTCACATACATAGACTTGTCGTTCCCTGCCGAATTTGGTATCAACACGCCAATTGACCAACCGGGAGGCAGTCGTGACGAATGGATTGTCGGTTTCGTCAACGCTGCTCCGTACATTGCCTCTGCTGGCCTGTAAGTTTTTAGCACTGCGACTTAGGGCTGCGCTTACAAATCACAGTGGTTGCTGGCGTGCGTTCAACTTTCCGACATGGAATCACACTGACAATGGCAGTTTCTGACCCGCTCAACCACTTTTTCGGCCGTCGTGGCGAAGTCTTCATCACATCGCTTGGTACGTATTCCGATTTTGTGGATGCCTTGTACTGACGGTATTATAGTCCTCATTGCTACCCCGATTGCGTCCGCCTTTACCCACTCATGGCAAGCTCTTGCTGCAGTGCGCCTCGTTCTTGGAGTCGGAATGGGCGCCAAGGCCGCGACTGTTCCCATGTACGCCGCTGAGCTTGCGCCGGCCAACATTCGAGGAGCGCTTGTCATGGGCTGGCAACTGTGGACTGTGAGGACGCAAAGTCAAACTTCACACGGAGACTGACAATGCCGCAGGCCTTTGGTATCTTCCTCGGATTCGCGTGAGTAGTGCAGCAGCATTGAAGCGGCATCAGAATCTGATTTGGCGTAAGTGCAAACGCCGTTGTCAAGGATGTCGGCAAGATCGCTTGGCGCCTTCAGCTCGGCTCAGCCTTCATTCCCGCGCTCCCTCTGGCTATTCTCATCTTCTTCTGCCCAGAGTCGCCGCGCTGGCTCATGAAGAAGGGCCGCTTTCCTGCTGCGTTCCGATCCATGGTCCGACTTCGCCACACCAAGGTCATGGCCGCCCGGGACCTCTACTATGCCTATGTTCAGCTTGTCGAGGAGTCTAAGGTATGTGCGCAGGCTTTTGCGCTGTTCGAACGCTCATCTGCATAGATTGTACAAGGCAAAACTTACTTCTCGCGGTTCACCGAGCTTTTCACCATCCCTCGAGTCCGTCGAGGTACCCTTGCCGCATCCACGGTCATGCTTGCTCAGGTATGTTTTGTGGGCGTGTATCGGCTCAATTACTGACTAGGACAAACCCAGCAACTTTCGGGTATAAACAGGACGTTTCACAGCTTTGGTTGGTGTTGAGATCCATATCTGATAGCCTTGCAGTCATCGCGTTCTACTCATCGACGATTTTTGTCGAATCCGGCTACACGGCCTCTCAAGCGCTTTACGCCTCGCTCGGCTTCGGTGCTGTCAACTTTGTGTTTGCCTTCCCTGCTGTATTTACAATTGACACCTGTAAGCCGTGATTTCTGCTTGTGAGGTACTCTGCTCACCATCATAGTCGGCCGTCGTTCGCTGCTGCTCGCCACGTTCCCCCACATGGCATGGACGCTGCTTGGTGCCGGCATGATGTTCTTTATCCCCGACACTGAGGCAAATCGCTCTATGCGTACCGGCTTGATTGCCTTGTGCGTGTTCAGACTGCGCTGAAGAAGGATGCTGATGCCACCAGCTTCATCTACCTCTTTGCCGCGTTTTACTCGGTTGGTGAGGGACCTGTACCTTTCATGTACTCTGCCGAGGTGTTCCCCCTGCCCCAACGCGAGCAGGGTATGGCTTGGTCGGTGACAGTCTGCCTCGGATTCTCGGCCGTGCTCTCCCTCACTGTAAGTCACGTGTGGGGTCACGTGCCATGAAACAGCACGTGGCTGCGACGATCACTCACGCATCGCTAACCATCATGCGCAGTTCCCTCGCATGCTTCGTGCTCTCACCCCGCCAGGCGCATTCGGCACCTATGCTGCTTTCAACGTGATCGCGCTGTGTCTCATCTACCTGTTTGTGCCCGAGACTAAGCAGCTTACGCTCGAGGAGCTTGATGGCGTGTTCTCGATCCCGACGGCGCAATTCATCAAGTACGAGACGACCGTGGTCACCCCTCACTTCTTGCGCCGTGTTGTTTTGCGCAAGAAGGGCGAGCGCATCCCGCCGCTTGTCATCCAAGACGAGGATGACGCCAAGGTGTAGCTCGTGATGCTGCTTAATATGTATATAGTTCCCAGTGACGTGGGCTTGTGAGACGCTTTGAGATCCCGGCTAAATGGACTGGCACTGCCTCGCTACAGCAAAACAGGATGCCGTGCAGTTTGAAATTGACATTTAGGAGCAATACCACAGCCATAACATGTACAGTGAAGTGTGGTCGATTCAATCAGAGACTGCCGGCGAGTAGTACGCGACCTCCTGAGAGAGAGGGCTGGCCGGTCGGCGGGATCGCTGCACTGCTGTCTCTGGTCGCTCACCCAGCGGGCCATTGGTGACGGTCGGCGCGCCCTCGGCTGGAGCCTCTTCGAACACCGGTATGTTTCGGTAATCTTGCTCCGAACCGGTGCTGGTGTTGCCGTTGGTTGTTACCCTTGGGGTCGCCGCTTGCTGCTGTTTGGAGTGGGTCATCTGGTCGCAGAGCTGATGTAACATGCCTAAACGGACCCATTTAAGCGTCTTGGCTACGCCACTTGCGAAGGCTGTCAGCGATCGTCAACGAAAGGAGCAAGCCATCAGAATGCGCTATTGACTTCGATTGAGATGCATCCGGTCAACGATGGCGACAGCGTACCGGTGATACCTCATGGAGTAGCAAAGGTCAATGCAGAATCAACAAAGGTAGCATGTGAGTCGCTGCGTGAGCTGTGGAGCGCTCACTGGGCGTCACCTCCGTTGAAGCGCTGACGCGATTGGTTATTGCGCTGAGCCTCGGCGGCCTTGGCGTCGTCCTCGTCCCCGCTTTCAATGGCCGAGTCGTCCGTAGCACTTTCTACCGGCCACTGCATGGAGTCTTGGGTGTTCTGCGCTTGCTTCTGGTCGTCGGCTTCGGTGGACATTGTATGTTGGGGATCCTCATAGCTGTTGCGCCTCTCGCTTTATACACGAGTGTTTGGCGGAGTTTCATGTTCGGAATCACTTCAGTGTAGATCATGTGTAACTCGCTGACAACATTCATCGGCTATATGCGTATTACGCAAAATGATTGCGAGGCCGCAAGTGTTAGATGATGGGAGAACCGTAATGCATGTCGCTCGCTACAACGCTACTTTGTAGACTTTGCCTACGGCTCTGATGTCTCGCCGGGTGCAGTATTCATCTGCATCCTCGCCGGATGCGTCGCATCCTCGGCGCCTTGACTACATCCTCTGCGCGCCAGACTTGTCTTGGCTACATCCGCGCCGGATGTAGTCTTCGCCAGATGCGGCGTCACCCGCCGCGTCGTCCGCCCAGATGGCTGGCTGAGTGGCGTAATCCAACAGCAAGCGAGGTCTGTGTTTTGAGCACAATTGTACGTGCCGGCAACCCCGCTCAGGCTTGAAAGTGACGATTTGAGATACTGAATCATCAAAGGATGCAAGTGCAACACAATCACCGCACACGACCTGCGTGTCGCTTATATCCTACTTTGCTAATAATGTATGCAGACCAGCACAGCCAGTGCGGTCTACTCCCGCCGCGTAGACGAGTCATTCGCGCGGACTATTCGACGGGAATTCTGCCGGCGGCATGAGCCATAGAGTAGGAGGGTCATCCGCAGACAGTCTCATCACTCTGTGCAAAGTACCAATGCACGTAAGACAGGTCGACACAGCTCATCAGTGGGTGCGGCGCGGACGCGTCTTGGCCTCGAGCCGAGCGGACGCTGCTACGACGTCGTCCTCGTCCCCGCTCTCGACTGCCTGAGCGCTGCCGTGGTCAGTTGTCTGTTTCGTTTGGTCTTGTGAGCTCGACTGCGTCGAGTCTTGCGAGCCTTGCGTCTGCTTGTCTGCTTCTGTGGACATTGTACGGTAGGAAGCGATTGGGACCGTGGACGCGGTCTGCCGCTTTTTCATACTCTTACTGCTACTGAGAACTAGCGGAGTGGCGGAGACTCGGCAGTAGAACTGCTTGGCTCCGTGCGCAGCCGGTCAACTCCCGCCTGTACAATCTGGACGCCGACGGACGCCAGCAGGATACTCAGAAGCGTCCAACGCCTAGGTTTGCCACCGAGCTCAAAGGACCTTTGTAGTGCAATTCATGCTGCGACAACCACCACACAGGAGAGGGCATTGGAAAGTACAACAGAGCTCGGCTGAGCTGACGTAGTGACGAATCTGTGATCCAGTGGCGCTGACGGACCGGGATTGCGCCGCCGCTGCCACCCCGGATCGGCAAGGAGGTGTATTAGATAGGGACTGACGTGCTAAGCTCTGAAACATCGGCCAGTCGAGGATCTAGCCCACTGGAGTCAAAGGACGAACCCCGGAGCTTCGTCAAGGCAGTGCTTACAAAGGTCGAACATCTGTGACATCACTGGCAAAGGACCGAAATCCTCCTTCCGTCTAGCAAGTCGAGGGTCTTCTCATCTCATATATAGCCGGGAACAGCGACGAAATGCACTATCGAACACCACCATGGGACTGTTCAGCAAAGCAAGCGACCTCGCCGGGCACAAGGAGCAACGCCGGCCGCCCAACCTCGACAGGGCGCGGCTCCTCGCTGGCACGGTCGGGAACCCACACGCCTTCATCGGCGAAGCGATCGCAGCCCAATACGACGTCGAGACTATCACTCGATGCTGCCGGCCTGCACCCCCGCACGCTGGTCAGATGCTGAGCATGGCTCTGCACGGCGGCGCTTTTACCAAAGAAGAGATGGCCATGATCGAAGCCTTGCACATTTGCCGCAACGACTTTGATTCGGCCATCGGGCGTGCACGTCAGTGCCTGTCCGACCGTCAGCCACACAGCAACCCAGGCATGGACGACGACATCCGCGACTGCGCACGCCACTATGAGCACATGCGTCGTTGCTGGATGGACTACAAGCACAAGCAAGGTGGCGCTTGGGCAAAGCGGGTCATGGATCACGTAGGCCAAATCGCCGGCGCCGCCCTAGGCATCGCCGTATAGGTTGGTGCGAGTAGGAGGTGTGTTGTGCTGATAGAGACCGCAGACGACCCCGAACGTACGATAGATGCGAGAGTGTAGGGCTGTAGGGAGGTGCTTGTCATGTCATGCTTTGTTCACATAAAGTACAACAGACCGCCAGATAGATCATCGACATGAGCTGAATTCAATGTTGATAGCCCGGCTCCATTGCAGCGCCGCGCTAGTCGAGCCCGTTGAGAAGTAGAGGATAGCCTGTGTCGTTAGCTAGGCAATCGTCGACAGCATGAAACGTACATTGTTATTGACGAGTCGAAGGACATTGTTGTTGATGACGCTCGCCGGCTCGCGCTTTGTTTGCATTCGCAGGACCGCGTGGATGTCGACCTTGCCCTGTTCGTCCTTGCTGTCGCGCACGAGAACCATGAGATCGGATGTGAGTAGACCCACGACAAGAGTCTGGGACACCTCTGGAGGGGCCAGGTGCTCGATCTGGACAATCGACTTTGTCGACGTGATGGTTTGTTCGTTGCTGTCGTCGATAAACGAGCTGTCGAGAGGGTTGTTGAACACTTCGACAATCGAGGATGCCTTGCGCACGATCCGGGTTAGGGTCAGTGGGCCGTCTAGGATGAGCCGGCGATGGGGCTGCACAAGTGGCGAGGGACCGCTGCCGCGTATCCGCGATTGCCACCTAGGGAGTCAGCGGGATCAAATGTGACCAGGTACATACTGCACAAGCCGCCTTCTCGACTCTGATTCGCGCTTCTCCTCGTTGAACAGCGATGCGAGGGTTGATATCTCTTGCACGGCATCGTCAATCGAATCGTACGGCAGATCCCGTGTTGGCGCGGTGGACACTGCCAGTTCTTCGAGAAGCAGCTTGTAGCGGGGCACGCGCTGCACGGGTAAGAGCAGGTAGCTCTCCAGATTGATCTGGCTGTGCGAGCGGTTGAGACGGCAGCGCTGCGACTGTCAGCACTGTCGATGAGACATCACCGACATACTTTTAGAAACGACTTGACGCGCTTCTTTTGTGCCGTCGTCAGGTTTGAGCGAGTCATTGGGATCGCGTCGGCCGTGACAGTCGGCGCCATTGAGCTCATGCCGAGGCCCATACTGACGGTTGCCAGCTGGATGGAGCTTGCAGACGGGCTAGAAGGCTTGGACGACGAACCAAGGCTAGCCGGCGAGCCATTGGCGGGGATATCGGCCGTCCATGTGCGCATGCGGGTGAGCGCGTTGTCATAGTTGTTGATGTAGGATGTGTACTGGCGCATGAAAGGATTGTAGTTGCGAAAGACATCACCCATGGCGCGAGCTGCCTGTGCAGAAAGCAGACCGTCCGGGTCGGGCGCAGACGCAAGGATGTGCTTGCCGGCCGTCTCCATGGCGGGAAGCAAACTCTCCTTGTGGAAGCGCAGGATGCCTTCGATCCCGCCAAAGACGATTTTGCGTTCGGCCATTGGGATGATGGTTTCGGACCCTGGCTTACCGGGGTTGACCGCCCCAGCGCTCGGCTGGATGTAGATGGACACAAGTTCGCTCAAGCTGCGGACGTATGTGCGCTCAGTTCTGCCAGAGTCAGCTTGACCTCTTCGTATAGTGGTACTCACTCGATGAGCTCGCGAACGACCTGGGCCCGCTTGTACTTGTCATCCTTGTACTTGCGCTTGTTGGCATCGTCGACCGGAGGCCGCGCATGCGAATCTTCGCTAGCGACAACGCTCGTGCGGTCGACGATATCGCTTGCGATCGATCCCTGGCGCGGCATGTTCTCGCCGGTCGGGCGGCGGATGCGGATCGATGTCGAGGGGGATGAGAACGCGCTCTGGATCGGCGATGCGACTCTTGGTTCGGACGCGGTCGAATCGGTCGACTCGAGCACCTCTGCGCCATCGGGGATCTGCTGGAGTGGCAAGGAGAGGTCGTACAAGTCGCGCAAGTACGATTTGATCGACTTGAGCCCGAGAGAGTACTGTAGCTCCTGATTCGGGACCGTGGCGTGCTGCGGCGTCCACGGTTGTGAGGACGTGACCGACGGCGTTGTTGAGAAAGGCGCTTCGCGCACAAACTCGGCCTCGTCTTCGTCCTCGTTGAGCGTCGCAGGCACCGACGGGCTGGTGCCGAAGATGCTCGTGGTGCGCAGGAAGGGCGAGACGGACGGGATGGGGATGTTGAGGTGGGGCGGGCCTCCGTCGATCGGAAGAAAGCTGCGGCGTTTGCCCCGATTGGACGCGGGTGGGGCCAGCACTGGCGAAGGGAGTCCGGCAGGAGTGAGAGTTTGGCCAAACTCGCCGACAGCAGGTGATCCCCTGCGCGATGGCAGCGTCATGGCCGATTGAGCGTGCTTGAACCCAGGACGCATATGTGCCGAGGTCTGAATCGGGTCTGAATTCGAGTGATTCAACGCCGGCATCGTCTTGATGCTCTGTGAAGCCGACGCGGACAAGGCGGCCGATGCAGCGGCTGGACTCGACCGCATCTTGCCCATGGACATTTTGCGAAGGAACCCCCACTTGCCCGTCTTTGTCTGAGCGGGCGCGGTCGGCCTCGGGCCCTCGTCCTCGCTCGTTTCGAGATCAGCATAGCTGCCCATAGCTGTTGCCGAGCGGGAGCCGACGGTTGCGAATTTGCCAGACGATGGGTTGACGAGCGGGGCGGATGCCATACCTTGGAGGCCGGTAGAGATGACGCGGTTGTTGAGGTTGCTGGGCCCAGCAGCCGGTTGCTTTGGAGCAGACGGCACGCCCGAGCGAAGACCAAGAAGGGATCCAGCACTGCGCATCTTGCGCAGGCTCTTAGTGGCCGGTACGCCCGTATGCGGCGGCAGCTCGTCGTCGGTTTCAACCGGCAGCGCGATGTGTGTCGGTGCCGTCTCGCCTGCGATCGGCGCCGAATGCGGTGGGATCTTGAAACCCGACGAGGATGATTGCGTATCGGGTGATTCGACGATCACGTAGGGATACTGCTGGCTAGCTGTGCTAAGGATCGACTGTGATGAAGCGGCTGAATGCAGCGGGGGCGGTTTCACGAGGATTGGCTCGACGAGCGTCTTGTACACGCCAGCGAACGGGTTGTCGTCGATTCGGAGTGTCTCCAGGTTGGGCAGGAGCGAGATCCACGGGGGTAACGAGATTAAGCGGTTGCGACGGGCTGACAATCAGCGTGGTTCCGGTGATGAACAAGACGTACCGCAGATAGTGTGTAGGCCTCGCACCGCCACAAGCGCCGGCGAAAGCGTCTGCAGACCACAGCCGTCGACGACGAGGACGCGCATACTGGCGAGCTCGCCGAGGATCGGCGGGAGTGAGCCGAGCGGGTTGTTTGCAATGTTGAGCTCTTCGAGCGCGGTGCAGGCGGCAAGCTCGGCCGGTAGCGTCGACAAATGGCAGCCGGAAACGTCGAGGACGACGAGCGTGGGGGCAAGCATTGGCAGCACGCTAGCGAGCAATGTCGACAGGAGATCGGGATCGGTTTGGTTGGGCAACAAGATGTGCGTCGACCCAATGAGCTCGTTGGTGCTGTGGTCGAGCAGCAACTCGAGGCCTCCAAGGCTGCGAACGCGGCTTTCGTCGACGATGCGTTCGCGGCCTTTGTCGACCAACGCCACGGCCGCGCCTTCTTCCTGTTCATCCTCGGTATCGTCTTCGCCCTCCCACGGGTATCGTCCAGGACGACCGTCCAGCTCGCTCTCGCTGGACGCCTCTCCGCGACTGTCGGGGTAGGATGCGGCCGAAGCAGATGAGGACGCCGAGTCGCTGCGCAGACGATTCGCTATGCTCTCTTGCCATGGCGCCGTCGGCGGTTGCGTGTTGGTCGACCGCTGGCCTGACGGACGGCGTACGAGGATTGAGCGCGAGTAACTGCTCGTGCGTACGGGCTTTGCTGGCACGGCATCGTCCGCCGTGATGCCAAGCCCAACCTCGGGATGGTAGCTTCTTGACGGCAGAGGCGGGGGGKGCGGGKGGAACGCATTGGTCGGGTACGTGCTGACAGTGTAGAAGCCCGATGCGGTGGACGACTCTGCAGATGAATACGCATTCGCTCGGCCCGTCGCCGTGCGCGAGCGCGAGTGCTTGGTCTCGTCGTACAGCCCACCGTATGCAACGCCAATCGCCGAGTCTGGCCCAGAGCTCGAGTCGGCCGTCGACGTGGTCATAAAGCTCAACGTCGGTTCCGACGTGTCAATCGTCTCTTGCTCGTCGTACACTGGTGAAGCGGACGAAGCCGGGGTCGATGCCGAATGCAAGTGATATGCGACCGGCTCGTATTCCTGTGGGGTCGGGTACGCACTGTATGCGCGCCGAGTCGATGGCTTGCGCCGGAGCGTGCTCGGCTCACCTGCGGTGACCGAGGCATTGCGATTGTGAGCCCGCTGACTGCGCCCGTCGTCGTCCATGGGGTATGCGAGCGTCGGGGGAGTCGGCGGGAGATAGGCTGACTGAGGGTGCTTTGCCGACGCCGTGGGCGAGTCGATAGTGCTGTTACGCTGCGAGTGCGACGGGAGCGACGGCGACGGCGTAGGAGGGAATGCGTCCATCGATGGCTAGACAGGGGTCAGCCGAGGTTATCGTTGGTGTGCAACCCACTGTTTGTTAAGTTGAGTCTGCCTGTGCCATATGCTTGTGAAGAGGTCGCACCTGCAAAGGTTGATCAGGGTCTAGTGCTTGCATCAAACGGCACTCACGGCTGAAACAATGCCTGTCAATTGTCCACGCGTCCGACTCTGGCCCTCCCGCTCGTGTCGCGGTGGGGTGCGTGCTGGTGCTACAATGACAGGTGCACTCTTGGTCGCTCTTGGCTGCGCTCCTGGCTGCAACCGAGCGTGATCCAAGGGTCGAAAAAAAGGGTGAGCGCGGGCGATCCCCCTCTTGGGCGTCACCGTGCGGACCCACGCCGGGTGATCGACAGGGTGGGTAGACTGGCCTACTGGGTCGACCTGATGGCAGTCAAGCTGCCTGTGCCGCGACTGGCGTGTAGATCTTGAAGACGATGGAGATTCAGAGGGTGGTGCTGTCACGCCCCTCGCGTGGGATCTCGACGAGCCCTGAGGGCGATTGCTCCGACGGAATCCTATGACGCCTTGTGGGTTACGCTGCTGCTACAGTGCAGTACTCTACGCTGACAGCCAAGTTAGCATGCGCAGGCGCGGTCGACCACCATGTGATCACCCACTTTGACGCTGCCTCGGCTGCTCGGTCGGAATCCGGGGTGCTCTTGCTTCTCGGATGCTTCAGGGACTGCGCGCGAGTGACCGCCGCAGCTTGAGCTTGCCTTTACTGTGGATGCAACGACTGCAACAACAACAACACGAGCTGCATACAGATGCATCACCCGCGCGCCCTCCTTCCGACGCGTCCGTGTGTATTCAACAGAGTCAGAGCCAAAGCGAGGGCCGAGCCGGCCTCTGGCCCCGCAAGCACCGGGGACGCATCCGCCCCCTCGTGGACACAAGAGACAAGCATAGCTTGCCAGTCTGTACCATGGGTCATGTCCGGCGCCGCCGACGGCAGGATCGCCCATGGCCAGATCAGGTAACCGGCCGTAGCCGCGAGCTGATGTCAACACTCTGGATGATGTCAATCGCCGAGGTGCATCCCAGAAGCTGTCCAAGTATACATGGCGGAGTCCGACAGAGTGCCCGAGGTGGATCGTACATGGCAGGATGGTGGAGGGCCGGCTTCGGTGAGCGCCACGACTGCAAAGGGGGTGGCACGTCGTACTTTCGCCATCCTGTCCTCCAATGCAACCATTCTTCGCCTTTGTAAGGCTCTATGCAGTGTTGCTAATCAACGCGCCAAGAACGTGCTGCTTGTTCATCGCTCACGATTGACCGTGCAGCGCCAGAGCCAAAGGCCGCCAAACGGTCCACGCGAGATCCCGATCACTGACTCAGCAATCAAGCTTGAACACGCTCGACCTCCACCGATCGCCTCCACCGCCAGTCAGCGCTCGATTTCAAGACGCCCTTTCTCTTAGCAAGCCGAGCCCGAGCGGGCCGTACTTATATCGCCGTGTAATCCGTGTTAAGCATCACAGCCGTCTTCTTCCATCGTCATGCTTGTCAGTAATTTCCGCGGCAGGCGCGACCGTGCTCGACTAAGAAAATTTGTAGGACCTGTTCCGTGACGCAACCGTCGGGACAATCATCAACCACCTCTCCAAGGGCAAGCTCTTACCTCACCCAGAGCAGCGGAGCGACTATGTCGTACCGGCGCGCTACCAGGACAAGTTCCCGACAACCTTGACAAGTGGCACCCTGGTCGGTTCCGAGGATCCAAAGCTCGAGGATCCAAAGCTCTTGAGCCCAAGCGCACCACAGGATACCCAGCGCGACGACAGCAGCGCCATCACGGCCGTCGCGGACCCAGCCAAGCTCGAGGCAGGCGACCCCAAGCTCGAGGCCGCACGGAATGAAAAGGCCGGTCGGGCCTCACCACCACCACCGAATGGTCGATCCGACGTCATCCTCGTCAATTGGGACGGCCCCGATGACCCCGAGAACCCGCAGAACTGGTCTTTGAACAAGAAGCTGTTCGTCACATTCCAAATCTCGCTCTTGACGTTTGGCGTGTATGCCGGGTCGGCCATCTGTATGTGTACACTGGATAATATACGAGCTTTAATTGACGAGTGCAGACACACCGTCGATCCCTGGCTTGATGGAACACTTTGACAAGAGCCTGACAATGGGGGTTCTCGGCCTCTCCCTCTTCGTGATCGGCTACGGGGTTGTAAGTGGTTCAATCAGCCGCCAACGTCGCTAACGCCTGCAGGGCCCAATGGTTCTCACTCCCCTACAAGAACTTCCAGCGCACGGACGAAACCCGGTCTACATGATCAGTCTCTTCCTCTTCGTTAGTGAGTACCGCGATGTCTCCACTGCATATGACTCACGACACGCAGTCTTTCAACTGCCAATCATCTACGCACCCAACATGAACACGGTACTCGCCTTTCGCTTCCTCACCGGTTTTGTCGGTTCGCCGGCGTTGGCTACGGGTGGCGCCACCCTCGGTGACATTGTAAGTTCACAGCGAACGACTCGTACACTTACTAATCAACTTGATAGTGGCCCGGTCCACAGATCCCGTACGCGATCGCGACTTGGGCTATCGGCGCAGTCTGTGGTCCGTGCCTCGGCCCCGTGATCGGCGGCTTCGCGGCAATGAACAAAGGCTGGGAATGGCCGATCATCATCCTCACATGGCTTTCCGGCTTCGCCTGGCTTGTGCTCATATTCTGCCTGCCTGAGTGAGTACCAACTGACCGCCACAAACGTAAAGCACGTGATGCTTTTCGACGGTCACGTAACGATTCGTGGCACTAACGGCATCAGGACGCTCGGCTCGACCATCCTTCACAAACGCGCTGCTCGACTTCGCAAGGTCACTGGGAACACTCGACTGCGTGCACCGACCGATCTGGAAAAGCATACGTTCAACGAAATGGCCTACGAAGCACTCGTGGTACCGTTCAGGCTACTTTTGGAGCCTGCCGTGTTCGTTTCGTCGCTTTACCTCGGGCTTGTTTGTAAGTGTTTCGAGCGTGTTTCCGCTTGGAATGGCCTCAGAAACGAGCGCTGACCTTCGCAAGACGCTTGCTTTTACCTTTTTTTCGAGAGTTGTAAGTGTAAGGCGTTTCTGACGCGTTGTAAACGCATCAGAGACGTTTTGGAAACGCGCTGACACAAGTTCACAGTCCCTCTCGTCTTCGCTGCCGGCGGAATCTACAGCTGGAACCTCGGAGTGTCTCAGCTGCCCTTCGCCGCCTTCATCGTCACCGGCATCATCACGTACGTGGGCTATGTCCTGTACCAGAAGTACCGCATCATGCCCCGATACGACAACGGCACATTCGTCGCGGAAGACCGGCTCGAGATCGGCGTCATTGCTTCCTTCTCCATCCCTATCGTCACGCTACTTTACGGCTGGACGGCTCGCCCCGAAATCCACTGGATCGCACCTGTCATCTTTGGCGCGCTCTACCTCCCTGGCGTGTTCTTGACTTTCCAATCGATCTTGGTTTACCTGCCGACGGTTTATCAAACACACGCCGGAGCCGTATTTGCCGCCAATGACCTCTTCAGATCTTGCATGGCTGCTGCATTCCCTCTCTTTGGGCACGCGCTGTACACCAATCTTGGTCTCGGTCCAGGTTCGACTCTGCTGGCGGGTCTGTCGGCGATCTTGGTTCCAATCTTCTGGGTAAGTGTCAAGTATACACGTAAAAACGTCTTGCTAACCATTACCAGTCTATCAAGCGCTACGGTCTCGCGCTCCGCACCCGCTCGAAGTATGCCGACAAGCTCTAGATGCCTATAGACTTAGATGAAGAAAGTGTATAGTAGTGATGCACCAATGACTTGTGCCTCCCCGATTGTACATTCACTGCTAACGGCCATGGGCCCGTTCAACCATATAAGTGACATTTGTGCAACCTTCCAACCTGGCCTCTCCTTCTACAACCGGGTCGACAAAATGGTCGTGAGAGCGCTGCTGTGGTCGCGAGGGGCGTCGTGCGCAAGGAGCGCAGGGACGTCAGATTCCACCAATAAGCATCCACTCGATTGGCGACTCATGTGCCCTGGACGTCTGCCCGCGACACGGTTGTCAGTCGTGCTCGCGTTGGCGCCCCACTTGACAACCCTTTCGCTCGAGCTCGCTCAAAACCGTGCCGATCCCACTATCAGGCTTCCGAACCGACTGCAGACCTTGTACATCATCCTGGACTTCAACGGCTCGACGATTCCGCCGACGTTTGTCAGTCAGCAGCCGGTGCGCTTGTGAGTCCGGCTCCTCAAGGTCAGCAGCACGCACCAGCGCGCAAACTTGCAACTCGTGGCTACGACGGTCAAGAAGCTCGTGAATTGCCAGACGTTCGCGATCAAAGAAGTTCGAATCTCCCATGTTGCATGGAACCCTCTCCGCATGATGTTTGACGAGGACGAGCGCACTGCAATTTGTGACATGACGAGGGAGCTAGAGGGTCTAGGCGTGCCCTACGAAGTGGTCACGCACTCGAAAGCATGTTTGGACCCATGGGGCATCTGAGTACATTTATACGACTCGGTCGACTCTACACTCACACAAAGCAGTGCCTCGCCCGCAAGTTCGACGGTTCTCTCGCTCGGATGAAAAAGTTTTCCAATTGTGATTGGCTGCGTGATTGTGAGATATGCATCGACTTGTTAGATATGCATCATTGATCAACTGTGAGTCTTGTCTTTCCCCCAAACAGGGGGGTACGACATTGTCTTTGACAGCCTCCTCGCGGCTACACCATTTGCCTCTGACGTGGTCCCACGGCCAGTCATGGTCGATGGCTTCTTCATGGTGCCAGATACCGAGCACCTTGAGATCACGCAGTGCACTGAGAGACTCGATCGCACAAAGTTGCTCGCGAACGGAGGGGAAGTGCGAGCCTAGCTCCTGCCTCTCCGTGTCCTCGCCGGGCTTTTCCGCATGTCTGATGCCAACATTGGGCCAGTGCGGACATGACTCGAGATACGAGGAGAAGAGTGAGGCCTTTGCAGCCCTGTCGATGTTGTCGCGAGCATAGATCCGCTTGATGACGACGATAGACGGCAACGACTTGGCTGTGCTCGATTGATTGATCGCCGGATTCGTATCTTTGCAGTAGAGATGGAAACAAATCGAGACGGGGACCAAGTGCTCGAGGATCAGGTCGAACAGTTCGACATTGGCAAAGACGCTGGCTACCGCCGATGACGGGGCCTGCGGTCTGGTCAGCTCTGCCAACGATAAACACGTGGGCGCGCATGCTGAATCACGAACGTTTGATAGATAACTCGGTGGTGCAACAGCTGCAGACATGGTTCAGCTTGATCAGGGAGGCTTGACTAGGTGTTGGACGCAGAAAGGATGACTCCAGAGGGACGCACAGACCAGCCCACCGGAGTCCGAGTCCATCGGAGTCCGAGTTCATCGGAGTCCGATCTTACCGGAGTCTTGTCGGAGGTCCGCCGGCACAAGGGTTTGTCTGTGCGCACGCCTTCAGCTTCATCTTAACGCTCCAGTGACAAGATGAGCTCTGACAAAGAGAGTTCAAGAGCCGATCCGATGTTATCGGGCTCGATGGGTTCGCCTAGCTGCTCGACTGCGGCGTCCTCGAACCTGACAATCGAGGCGCCGAAACGGATCGCTTGATCTTCCTCTCGGACGCTTTCACCGACCTGACGTGCCCTTGCAACGTCGACGAAGCAACCTGGTCGCACATCAACAGCTACGACTGTCTCGTCGTCCGATGTCATGTCGATCGTGCTCTTACAGAATACTGCATAAGCTCCTCAAGCTTTCGCGCAAGAGCACTCCGTCGGCGCCTCTCACGATGGCCGTCGCTCGTAAGGGCGCCGGCAAGGGCGGCGTGTGGAACCCGGAGAATCTTCTCACGCTCTCTACCGCCAAGGACATTGAGCACAATAAGCTGCATAAGCTCCTTGATGCTAGTGCTCAGCCGCCACGACATCACAGCAACGGCTAGCTTGCGGATGGCGTAAATGCGGAGAGCCGAGTTCCGACACTGCGTTGTTTGCGTCAGTAGGGGCAGCCGTAGAGCCATGACGAGTGCCGCCAGTCGACAGCTGATTCATCCGTCGTGGTGAGCGCAGCTCAAGTGAGTTCAGTCAGTCCTGGGCTGCGCTATCGCAAAGATCAATCATACGTGACTGTCTGTCATATCTTGCATGTACCGTCTCTGCGTGGCCGCGCCTGTGGCCTGCGTCTCAGACGCTATCCCCCAGCCCCCGCTACGCAGGTGGATCCACTAACTGTACTGGTGACCGACCTTGACCCCAGCACGAAGTGGGTGTCTTGTATGATCTCCGCGCTCTGCCCATGTTTGCGCAACACCTGTGCGGACTGCACGACGATGGCTATTGTCTGCGCTGGCGATCCATGCGTATAGAGTCGAACAAGCGCAATCTTCTGAACCCGTGCGTCCTCGATCACCTCCAGTCTCGCTTGAGCCGCTTGCCACTGGTCCCCATTTGCCACCGCGTCTTAGGTAGCCTCCCACGTTCGCTAGCCACCACGTCGTCCTAACACATGGTGGCACGGCCTGACTTCCGATCAGTCAAGCGCGAACACCAATCCATCACGCTCACGGCTGCCATTCGACCATATTCCGCGTACGGAGCTGTCGATATCTCTCCTACATCGGCAAACTCCTTTGTCCGATGCCGTGAGAGCCTGCGCACCTTCAGATGATGCGACCAGGGCCCCGGAGACCCTTTGGAGCCGAAGTACGGTTCCGCGTACTAGAAATCACGCAGTCGTCGGTGGCATTGTGAGTCAACCTGGGTACCTCCTTTGAGCTGGCAGGAGGGTTGGGTTAGTCAGCGCTGCACGGCAACGGCCCATTGGGCAGCTATCTCCGCTATGCTCACCGAAACTGAGCCCACTTTATTGTGTGATCCTGTGTAACTGCAGCACTCAGGCTTTCGGTCTACTCCAGTTAGGATGCGGCGTCCTACCGCGCTTGCTATGTCAAACGGTGGTTGGCGGGCAGCGCCAAGGCCAAAAAGTATAAAGATCACGCACCTCGATGTACTCCATCAGCATCACTTCAACAGTCCAGCATGTCGAGTCAGCAGACCAACGGCACCCAGCAAACTAACGGCACCCAGCAGACCAACGGTGTCCAGCCCAACGGGGTTCTAACCAACGGCACGGGTCCCGCTGCCACCAACACAAACGCCACGACAAACGGCACGGCTGCGACCGCATCCACGACAACTGGGACGACGGCGACCACAAACGGCCACCCGCTAACGAATGGCAACGTGGCGTCCACCTCGGCGGTCTCAGACGACGAAATGGACGATGCGACCGCCGATGAGCTTATCAGAGCTCAGCAGGCAAGGCGCAGTGGCAGGTAAACTGCACTTCCCCTTGACGTATATTTAGTATGGTACGATGCATAGCATAGCGTCACCTCCGCCCGCCCGCAGCGCCGTCCCAATGTGACTGCGAAGCCTCCATCAGATCCCTGCAAGAGGGCCGACCGGCCAGATCATTCTGGCCATTCGACACACAAAGCGTCTCCAGTATAGTTGAAGAAATGCATGATGACCCCCCATGACGGGCTACCGTCTATATACCCTTGGTATCATTCTACGCCTACTTCTCCAGCGCATGCGCGGCTGCAGGCGACGCAAGCGGGCCTTTGTGAGCGTCGCTGCTGCCCTGCGAAGACTCCACCTTTTCAACGGGGTGGCCCACGGTGTCGGCGACCTGCTCGCGGCGGGCGACGCGGCGCTTGTGAGCGGCACTGGTACGTCCGAAGAAAGCGACACGGCCCTCCTTCCAGCGCAGGTAGATGAGAACGACGATGATGAGGATCCAGTAGAAGACATAGCCGAGGACTGAGCCTAGAGTCGCAGTGTTGTTCCACCCCTGCAACGTTAACACTCATACTTTCGTCGTTTTTACCCCCACATACCAGGATAGCTTGGAACAGGCCCCAGCCACCATTGTAGGTGACCGCCCCGGCTTCAGGATTCCCGTAGGTCAAATGAAAGCTAGTCGATTTGAGATCAGTTGTTGCAGCAGGAGAAGACAGCAGGGGGTAGAGGAAAGAGGACTCACACATTCCCGGCAACTTGAAACGAGCCGGTGCCATCCCCTGTCTCTGCGACGTCGCCGCCAACACCCGAAGCGAAGCGGTAGTATTGGAAGTATCCGATGCCCTTGGAAAAGAGACCGGCCCCGACGAGGAAGAGAAGGCAGGTTGAAACGACGAGGAACCAGTGGAGGGTCGAGCTGGAACCAGTGCGGTAGATGAGGAAACCTGGGTTGATCAGCGATGATCGCAATTGCAAGAAGAAACGTACCGACAACGCCCCCAGCGATGAGACCGACAATGACGGCGATGGGGATGGCGGTAGCCTGGGTTGACAGAGAGACACCACCGACAAAGACGACGGCTTCGAGACCCTCACGCAAAACAGTGATGAGAGGCAGGAGGAACAAAGCCCACTTGCCAGCGCGAGCGTTTTTCTTCTCGTGGTCGTTGAGATCGGCGTGGGACTGTTGGAAAGCATCGGCGAGCTTGACGCGCCACTTGACGCGAGCAGTGTCCATCTTGATGAACGCCACGCCCATGATGAGGATGATGATGGCGGCGATGATGCTGAAGACACCTTCCCAGATCTGTTCAGTCTTGGCCCACAAGTCGGTGACCTTGGTGTAGAACTACGCGGGTGAGTGGGGTTCTTGTGTTGCCGTAGACATACCACAGCGATAAAGGCGGCGCCAATGGCGAGCGCAATCACGAAACCGATGAGGGTACCAGCCCAGATGTGGATGCGCATGCGGCGAATGATCTGCTTGACGCGGCCGTCGTTTTCGGCAATGCTAGCGGGGACCTCCTCGCCGGAGGCAGTTTGACCATTGAACTGGGCATCGTTGGTAGTGGTAGTAGACGACTTGGTGTAGGTGCCCGTGCTCATGAGCTGCTCGACAAACGAGAGCAGCACCCTGTTGGGTCAGTCAACATCCAGCGCGAAGCTTGCAACGCACGAGACGATGATGGCGGCCTCCACCGTCTCACCTGCGAAGCATCAGCAAGCCCCTCGAGCCCTGCGCGGGACTTACGGAAGACGATGAAGAAGATTGGCACTGAGAAGAGGTCCTTCGCCATGGTGACTCGAGTGAACCGGTCAGTCGACGACTTGAGAAATGGCGCAGAGAGAGATAGCGCGAGATAAGATGCGATGCGGCCGTTTTCACTCTCCCCGTCGCACTACAAAAGCCTCCTGCGCCTCGGAGCGGGACGCGAAAAAATCGGTTGGGCGGCGCGCGGTATCTGATTGGGGTGCGCGTATCGATATAGATCCAGGCCCGGGCGGAGGCGTCGCTAGATCTTGTCTATTTCGGGCTCTTTTCATCATGAATTACCTGATGAGGTAGATGCCGGCCTACAAAACTGCTTGGCCGATCAGCAACGTTCACCTGGTGGCACCGTGCGGACAGGGCCCGGGCAGAGATAGCGAGCGGTACTCCTGACGGACAGACGCTAAACAACCGAGGCTCTGCTCCGATGCGTTGCGATAATCGCGTTCAGGAGGATACATCATCGCGTGAACTGGCATTGTTCGGCCGGCCGTGGCTCGGACGGCTTGTGCGGGCTTTATCGGTCGGCAACGCCCATGCTGGACTACATATCCTTGTCAGGCGTCGAGGCGCATCACTTTGTCTATGTCCAACGCCGCGGTCAGCTCAAGACCGCTGAGTATCGGTCGCCTACAGACTATCTTCAGTCGCCGCTGAAGCATACTTCCACCTCAATCATTCCAAGTGAGCCAGGATATTACCACGTCCATGCGCGGCAAATTGCTAGCCAGCATTCTTGCCATATCCCAGAATTTCGCACCAGGCGCGCGAGTCTGAAATGTTGACGTATACAGTGTTCACGTCGATCATGCCGTCGCGTTCATGGTCTGCGGCGTCGACGTGCTAGGGCGAGGTCCCAGTCATCGAGCCCGTGCAGCGCTGTTTGGATAGTCCACCGACACCTTTGTCCACCGACGCCAATGAGCGCGCATTCCAGTGCATTTGGAAGCTGCCATCTCCGCGCAGGCGACTTGTCTGCGCTTACCAAATGATGACCCCCGCAGGCCTTCTGATGCCCAACCAACAGCAGTCCTCGGGTGGACAGGCGGCCATCTCAGTCCAGTCGTCGCCACAATCAAGGATCACATCCGATGCGATGCAATCTGTCCGCAGGCGCATGATCACCCAAGCGGAAGCTGATTCATCCCCATGTGTGACCTCCGACCGAACATAGGGAAGGCGCACGTCTTCCAACCGAGATGAGCGCTGTGCATAAAGGCTCTAGATTGGGTCTGCGTACATACTGTAACAATGAGCTCATCAACAGCATCCGCTTCTGCACCCTCAACCGACAACAGTGAGGGCGGCCAGCAAGAGCAAGTCGCCCCGCCTTCAGACCCAAGTGCATTTACAGCCGATGACGACTACACCGTTGAAGACTACACCGTTGAAGACTACACCATTCACCGGCGCGCAAGGCTCAACTCTGCGGTCGAAAAGGCCGAAAAGTATCTCCCGGATTTGGATCTGAACGGTCGAGCTGGAGATGCGGCTCATGCCGCCCAAGCGAGTAATGACGGCCACTAGTCTCGATGATCCGGCATCCGCTGGCTACGCTCGAGATGCCAACCTGATGTGTTTATGGTAGACTTTGCAAAACATGCTTTGCCCGCGGCTCCGCAGGGCGCAGTATTTTGCCGTTGATATCAAATCCTCACGAGACCATCATCAGCGGCGTGACCAGTTACCGATGCGACACAGACCCAAGTCGCTCAGGCGCCAGTTTTCATGACCCATCTCGGCAAGCTGAATGTCCGCCTGCCGCACCGAGTCGCGAGCTATGATACCTTTGATATGCGTCCAGCTACACCACCAGCATCCTTTTCAGTACAACCGAGAGACACTCCATGATGGTAGCATAAAGGACCTGGCGGTCTGTGACACTCCGCACCCAAGCCTTCTTGCGGGCTTCGAATGCCGCGCCGACGCCCACAACAAAGCCAAGTCGACCCACGACTGCAAAACACCAGCACACCACCATGGCATCGACCGCAAGCTCAGCCTACGCACACTCGACCGCATCGTTCGTGCCGGTTCTGAACCGCGCTGACAGCTGCCAGTCGAATGCCACGGATGATAGCTTTGTGAGCGACGCGTCCGATTCACTCGGTCATCAATTGTCCTCACAGAGCGACGTGCCCCGCGCCGCGATCAATCCGTTCACTCAGTCGAACGTCGGACGAGATGACGAGACGACTGAGCAAAAGGGCGACAGCAGCGTCAACAACACGGAGCCCACAGCCAGTGGCGCACCAACTGCAAGCGACGACGACGCGCGGTTCCTCCGCGCGCTGCAATCCAATGAATTCCGCGTCAGGCATTGTCCGACTTCGTTTGCGCAGGATCCGATCGAGGCCGCAGCCGCGTATCTCACACAGAGCGGCAACTCCAACTGGAACCCGCCACCGCAAGAACGACGCTGGTGAGCAAAAGCATGGCTTCATGCAAAAGCGTAGTGTACAACCTAGATGCAACAGTCGTATAGTCGTGTCTAGCACTCCCATCGAGCGGCCGTGGTGGATTGAGCAAAGGACCGAGAGCGCACCCCAGCCAGCTTGCCTGATTGGACCATGCGCCATTCGAGGACCTGGATCCTAAGCGGTGTTTGCGGAACGCTCCGCCTGCGAGGCTGTTCGGGCTCGTCCTCTTCGTCAACAGTAAGTGTATGTAGGATGGGCGTTGACTCGGCGCGGGGAGGCAATGGCGGAAAGGCCGGCCGTGATAGAGGGCTCGGTGCAGATTTCCGTCGCTGGGGACGTGATATATGGTTGTGCGGATGTGAGGCTAGGGGAAAGGTGGAAAAGGTGGTGAGCTGGACACAGGAAGGGGTGATGGGCTCTGGCGGCTCGGGTGGTGGTGGTCGGTGGTTGGGACGGTGGCAAAGTGTGAAGGCAGGGAAGTAGGATGATGACGCTGCTGTGTCGCAGAGACGGGGGCGGCGACGGGGTGATTGGCATGGTATCGATATGAACACAGGAAGGTGTTTGTGATCGTTTGGCGAGATGGCCAGAGGGTCACACGAGTCATCGACCGGCTGTCGGTGGCTGTGACATGGTCTCGCACGGATCGTAGGATGCACAGACGACACTGGCGTCTGGACAATCGTCGATGCCGGCGATGACGAGTCCCATGAATGACTCTGTTCGGCCCAGTAGACTCTCCGACTGGACTCGGCCGCCGATTGCTCGAGTAACACGTCGAGCGCCCACTGAGCACACCTGCGTACTGGGCTCTCCACCTGTCTTTCGCCAGCTAGCTCTTCAAACAGAGGCCCTCGCAAAGGCTTGCACGGTACACATCGCGCCACCTCTTGCTCTGGCGAGTTGACGAGAACGACGTTGACGTGGACTCCTTCCTTATCGCAATATACCCCTTTCGCCCGCCGTTCGCTCCTGTTGACTTTCTCCAGCCTACGTCCTGCACTGAGCAGCGCCTGCTTTGTTGGGAGAGACGGGAGGTGTGCTGGCAGAGGGTGGAGCGATTGCAGATAGCTCAACGAAAAGGACGGTGGCGGCGTTGGGGTCGATGCAGCGAGGACAGTGGCCGCCATCTCGAGGACGAGCTTGGCTGCTCTCTAGCTCTTCTGTTGAGGCAGAGTGGGTTGTTGGCTCGTCGAGGAATGCGGTCCTGACGATGGACGTCGACGCTCGCCCCACCTGCTCGTTCAGCGGCGATTGCGGTCGGCGAGGCCCGCGTGGATCCCGGTGGCCGATCCTCGCGGGCGGGAAAAGGACGACAATCCCGGCTCGGGCTTCTTACATCGTACATAGGGTAGCTGGCGACAGCGATCTGCGTTTCTCATGTCATCCATCACCAGTACCGCGGTCCTAAGCACACTTTGCGACGCAACACAGAAACCGGCCAGGACAACTCTGGGCGATCTCGGCGCCACTCATCGTTCCGATCTCGACGCCCTGGTTCAACGTAACATCCCGCGCGGGCCGGACATGCCGCGGGGCTGCAGCTGTTCAGGCAGGGACGCGGTGACTTCGCCAGCAGCAGCCTCGAGCAACCGATACAATGCTTCGAGCTCGACCGTAGGGGCCGACTCGGGCTCCAGCAGTCGCCTGGATAGCTCAAACCTGAGCTGCGTCGCGCGCTCGATCAACGTTGTGAGGTTTTGATACAGCAGGAAGGTCGACTGGAATGGCGTATGGGTGGTCATGGGTGGGCAGCGGGGTTGATGGGGGGCTGATGCGGCAGAGTGCGAGCCGGTAGATGACCATGGTGTGAATGAGTTGAAGCCTTTCGCTCCAGCGTGGCCTGCAGGGTGCGACGCCGGCTGTGGCGGGAAAGATGCTGGCACAGTAAAGGTAAACTGCCCAGTGGGCGGGACGAAAGGGGACGCAGTCTGCTGCTGAGACTGTACCGCCGGTCTGTGCTTGCTTTTCTACGATGCATCAGTGGCTGACCGATGCAACTTGCTTGGGCCTGCCGCACCCCACTGTACCGCCCCTGCGTTTGCGGTGCCGAGTCTTGATGATTGCGCTGATTTGCAGCCTGTTTCCGCTGCTGCTCTACCGCTCGCCGTTGCGCCTTGGTCATCTGCACCATAAAGCCATCAACTATTGCATCTCGCAGATGGACAAGTTGACTACACCTCTTTAGTGCCCGACTGCTGTCCGGTCGCCATGTCCGCGATCTCCCTCTTCACAGTGCTTTCACAGTTGATGGGCGATTCACACTGATGCATCGAGTGACTCGACCGTGCATGGCGTCAGTGCTCAACGGGACGTGCGTAGGAGGCCTAGGGAGGGGAGGCCAGTAGAGTATAGATCGACTAGCATGGCGAGGCCCTGACCGAGCTCGTCCGCTCGTCAGTTCGCAAGTATGGAAGCAGTGTACAAGAGCCAACTCCATGTTGTCATGTTCACAACGGCCGACTTGGATGAACACTGCCAACCACAGGTGCTTTTGATCACAGCCACGGCACTTGTGATTACAACACCACAATCTGAGGATGGCGGACTAGGTAGGCCCCCGACATTTCGTGTTGGCCAAATCTTGCAGGGTTACGCGCAGGCCTGCCTCTAGCAGAGCACATGTAAGTATACGACTGTTCTGTTTAACGTTCGCTCGTTCAGATTCTTTCGGATCGCTCTTTGGATCGGTCAAGAGGACACTTCGCAGTAGATGACTAGCAAAACTAGATTAAAGGCGGCAAACGGGTAGCGAGATCACTTGCAATGGAACACGCCGAGTACGTGCGCTCAGGAGAAATTCGCTGCCTGACTAAGCGACTGTAGCTCGGTTCAAGTTCGTCTTGACCATGCTGAACTTGGTTCATCAACATCAGAGATACCATACACCCCACTCAGACGACCGCTTGCTCCACCACTACTGCTCAAGACGACGATTGCAGCGGCGTTCCTGGTCGTACAGCCATCGAGTTCACTTTCGAGTGATCTCGAGCAGCGGTCGTCTCAAGTCGGCAGGCGTCTTCAGGAATGTCAAGAAGCATTGCCAGCGACATGGTGCGAGGAGCATGGCTGGTTCGAGCGAGACGGCGAGCAGGTTGAGGGCCTGATGGCCAGACGCGCACTGGACTTGCTGGAGGAGCTGCAGCGGTTTCTGTCTTTAGAGTTTGGCGACAGAGGTGACTACGGGGAGAAAGACTGTGAGTCGGCTGCTGTTGGGTCATGCGCTGCAGCTCTGACCATCCATAGTCGCACTGGGCACCTTGGACATGAAGGTCATTCGGGGCTTGCTCCAGCTCGTGGTCCAGTCCCTTCAACCCCTCACCAGCACCTATCTCGGGACCAGCAGTATTCCCCCGTACCTCTGCTCAACCCTGCTCTCCTTGCTCGAGCTCGCCAGCTTCCCTCCATCAACGCCTCCAACTATCCTCACGCAACTCACCCAGCCCCACCTATCCCACATCACCCTCGCAACGCTGACCCTCGCTTGGACACCTTCACACCCTCCACAAATGTTCGCCTACCTCCGAAGCAAACTGCTCAAGGTCTTGGCTGGTGCCGGACCAGCTCAGTCGATGGCTGTGCTTAGCGCGACTCTCAAACTGGCTCGGACGAAGAACAGGATGCGCTATCCTAGCTACGTGGAGCGTGTAATTGGCATGCTGCTGAGTAGACAGCTGGTGGCACGAGGCGGCGTGAAGGGCTTGTTCGACAATGTGTTCGGCGAGCAAACGGGTCCAGGTGCTGCACGTACGTGGCGGGCGGCATCGTAACCGTGCTGACACCTGCTTAGCCGATCCTAGCAAGCTTGAGCATGTTGCGAATGTTCTGTCAGCTATTCCAAGGGAGATGACGCCAGAGGTGTGCCCGATCGAATCACATTGTTTATTGCTGACGAGGCACAGAACTACTTGGCCGTCATTATCCCTGCGCTGCTTGCCATTGTTCATGCGCCCGATGGTAGTCCGCCAGCACCCAACCTGCACGTCAATGCGGCGAGCTACGCCATATCCCACCTCTTGTCTACTGCTCACGCCACATTCGTGGTGAAGGTTTTGCGTGATGAGCTTCATTCACCGCTCCTACCCAGACGGCCGCCGCCGACAGCTGCTCCCGTGGCATCAACGTCGAGCCTGTCCGGCCTGTCAATCCTGCGCGACGAGATCAACAAGACCGTCACTCTCGTCCCTGTGCACATTGCCGGCAGAGTCTTGCGCACATTGCATGCTCTTACACTGCATGCTCCGCCAGGTACAAGACTCTGGACCGCCCTCGTCGGCCCGATCTTGCCTATACTTGTCGCCCTCTCGTCGGCTCTCGCGCAGACTGGCAAAGCCAAGGCCAAGGTGGTAGAAGTTGGTGCGACTGATGAGCGAAACGTCGAAGATTGGGCAGACTTGGTTCATACCTTGATCGATGGCTGGGGTCGAGTCGGAGAACCCGAGGATGTCGAAAAGGGGCTCTGGCGCGTCTTGAGCTCTGGTTATGGCTGGGGTAAGGCGGCGGACATTCTGGCGGCGGACGAGGGCGAGGAGCGCGACGTATACTGGGAGATCTCTTCGAAAGGACCTCGCATCTGCTACGGCCAGTAAGTCCTCCTGTCCATAGTCAGCACAGGCTTACGATCCAGGATTGATACCGAGCTCGTCATGCCCGAGATCACGGCGCTACCGACCGAACCGGACGCTAGCGCTCTCCTCTCTCTGATGCCGCTCCATCCGGATCCAGCGCACTTTGCAGACACTCTTGAACGGCTCAAACGGCCAGACGTAGCAGGCAATGTGTTCTTGCGCGCCCTCGGCGAGTATCGGATCCGAACCGAGGCGAATGGAGGTGACGAGCTGCAGTGAGCCAATTGGAAGCCAAGGTTCAAGCTGACAGGTTTAGGACGGTGCTGTATCTCCAGGTGGTGCTGCAGATTGTCGACAAACTCGGCAAGAGCGTGCTTGGCAAGTCGGAGCAGGTGCTGGCTTTCGTCGAGAGCACGCTGGGCGCGGCGGCGGACGAGCCGGTGGTGCAGCTAGTCGAAAGGGATCTGGCCGGATTACAAATTGCCGACGACGACGACGACGAAGCGGAGCACGGACTGGGCAGGTTGGGCCTGTTGTCTACTGCAATCTCGCTACTTTTAGCCGTGCTGGAGGGTGAGTCTGGCGCTTGACATGGGACCGGCTGAGCACGGTAGCCGACGAGGACATTACGGCCGACGCCAACCCAATCTTGAATCCGATCCAAGCCCATCTCGGCAAACTCGCCGACGATGCGGTCGATGGCGACACTCGAAAGCTCGCACGCGAGGCAATGCTTGTTCTGTCTGCTCGCCAAGCGCTCTCGCACTTTGCGACTGCATCTTCGAGCAAGCCGTCGCCCCTGTCGACGTCGCAAGAAACATATCGCAAAGCTCTTGGGTTGATCCAAGACGCGCTCCTGCCCGTACGAGCTCACGGCTTGATCATGCTCAAAGAGCTCGTGCTGGAGCCGAGCTACGATCGCGCGCTGACGCCCAACATTATGGACATCTTTATGAACTCGCTGCAGGACGCGGATTCCTACGTCTACTTGAACGCGGTCAAGGGTCTAGCCGGGATGGCGGATGCGCTGGGTAAAGAGGTGATTGTAAGCCTTGTCGGTGTTTACCGAGCGCTGTGCGAGCGCGCCGAGAGACGGCCGATGGAGCAAGAGGAACTGGACAAGGCGCTGCGGGTCGGCGAGGCGCTCAGTCTGGTCGTTCGCCAGCTGGGTGAGGCACTGTCGGCGCACGGTGAGTCTCGAGGCGTCTGCTACAATGTTGACAGGTTCAGCCGAGCGCATCGTACCGGCCATGCTGCACACGTTTCCTGCGCGCCATCTGCCGACGGTCGTGCGCTCTTCGGCGCTGTCGATCCTCGGTGCGTGCGCCGAAGCAGACCCGCGGGCGCTCCTACCGTGGTCGCAAGACCTCGTCGGCGCTTGCATCGACCTTGTCCAGATTGAAAGCGTCACGGCCGTGCCCGTTGCCGAGATGACACCGGTGCAAGACGGTGCCGTGCCTGGCAAGAAGCCGCCGGCGATCGTCGACACCGAGCCGACGCTGAGCCACGACGGTCGGCACCCGGTTCTTCGGCGCAGTGCGTTGGTCTTTCTGGGACTGCACGTTGCGTCGATGATCGACCACGAACGGGTGGGCGAGGCGCAGATGGCTGTAGTCAGTCTGGCGGTGGGACGGCGGGGGCCGCAGTTGGATGATGCGCTGCTGCAGCGTGCACGCACCGTGCTGCGCTATGTGAGAGAGACTGATGTGGATGGCGTTGTGCGGCAGCAGGCTGGCGAGGCTGACTCGCTCGTGCGCGAGCTCCGAGGCGGGTGGGGCGGTGTGCTGTCTAGTCTAGGATGAAGGAGGGTGCCACTGCCACTGCCACTAATTACTCGCGACGATATCCAGGCGGGGCACGCTGTCCACTTGGACTCCGTTGTACCATCCCAGCGTTCGACCGACGTCGCCTCCCATCCCGCCCCGTCCCAGCGCCGCCGTCCCACCTCCTTTCAGTCCAGAGCTCGAATACTCCGCCTGAGACGTCGGTGTGTGTCTCGTTCTCCCAGACGCCGCACATTGTCCGGTCCACCCCACATTCGCCGCCTGGTTTCATACCGCACATCTCTCCACAACCCACGTCACGCACCCGCAGGCTGCAAACCACACGGCCCGGCCGGAATGTCGTACTGAGGTGGGGCAAACCAACTCTTGACCCGAGACACGGCGTGCTGATGGGCCTCTTGCGATCCCTAGCATCGCCACCATCTACAATGTCGTCTGCTCTCTTTGCAAAGACAATGTCGAGAGAGCCGTCGCCTGAAAAACCGGCGCTCGCGCTCCCAGTACCGCCAGAGGGGTCGACCAGAGGCAGGGTCGGTGCAGGGCCCCTAGCGTCAACTTTGTTCATGCTGACCGTGTCGGCGACAGGATCCCTTTGCGCCAGCAACCAACGGTACGAGGGCAAACTCGACCTCGCCGGTCAAGTTTCAGCCGCCGAGTAATGCTGCGATCGACCTCGTCATCGCAAACGCCATGGCCAACGCTCCTCAGCATGTGCCGCCCAGCCAAGAGAGGATCGGGAATGAGAGTGGGTACCACTGCGCAGGAACGAGGCCGTGCTCACGCGTGCAGTTACTCGTGTGCGTACCCCGTCCACCATCAACAATTTGTTCCCGGCCGCCGTCGGAGCAGATGGCCGTGTCAACCTCTTTGTCGGCAATGTGCGTCGTCGGACTCGGCACGGCTGGACTGACTCGCTCAGCTGCCATACCGTGTCCGCTGGCAGGACCTCAAGGACCTCTTTCGCCGTGCAGGCACCGTGCTTCGCGCCGATGTCTCGCTGGGTCAGGACAACCGCAGCAGGGGCTATGGCACCGTCTTGATGGGCAGCCGTGAGGACGGCGCAAAGGCGATCGGTGCGTGCGATCCGATGCCAAGCACGCAGCTAACCGTGTAGACATGTTCAACGGGTACAACTGGCAAACACGTACGCTCGAGGTCCGCCCAGATCGCCTCCCGCCAGAGTACGAGCCGCAAGCGACGCACAATCAGCAGCACGCCCAGCTCTACCAACAGCACCTAGCCCAACACCCCATTGGTCCGCAAAACACACCCATGTTCCAGCACTTTTCCCATGGCCCGCACCCAGCATTCCACCATTCCCCCTACTTCCGACCGCAGATGGCGCCTCCGGCCGGCAGCTTTGGCTCGAGTGCGGGCGGTACCCCTCTCGGCTCGGCTCCTCTGGCCGGTTCAATCTCGCTGCCTGTTGGTCACTCGCCGGGCAACTTACCGTTTCAGCACTTGCCATCGAATATCTCACCCATGCAGACGGGCGCCATGCCACAGGGTATGCCGTTTGGCCGCCCGGGACAGCAATACGGCTTCCCGCCGTTTGGTGCCGTGCCACCACCCAACCCTTCAACCAGGGCTTCATTCTCGTCCGTCACGGGCGCAGGCGACATACGTCGCGAGCTATCGCCAGGCCCACCCGAGCCTATCAGTATGAGCCGCACGGCGTCCCTCTCGCCAAACGCAGTCACGCCTGCGCCGCTAGCCGTCGGTGCGATTGGTGAAAAGCCCGTCAGCGGCGGTGCGTCATCCAATGGTTCGGCATCAGGTTCAAACGGTCGTGCACCTCCGCCTGGCTCACTGGGCCCGTTACCTCCCAACGTCTTCTCAAGCGTCCCGCTCATATCACCGAGCTCGAATTCGCCAGGGACGACGGGCAGTGGCGAGAGGCCGTTTGGCGCGCTCGGCAACGGCACGATGAACACGGTGCCGCCCTCGGCGCCTACCACCGAAGCAAGGGCTAGTCGGTCCCTCTTCATCGGCAATGTGAGTGGTTGGATCATCGCGATCATCGTCTGACAGCTGCAGCTGCCTTTCCAATGCCAGTGGCAGGATCTCAAGGACCTTTTGCGGCCGGCCGGGAACATTATCAGGGCAGAGTGAGTGTTCCTGTGCGTCAAGCACCGGCTGACCCTTGTAGTATCGCCGTGGGACCAGACAACCGCTCGCGCGGCTATGGCAACGTTGTTTTTGCGACCGAGACGGACGCGCAGAATGCCGTCAGAATGTTCAATGGGCAAGTGGTTACGCTGTCGACGCACACCGGCTTACACGTCCAGCTTCGAGTACAACGGTCGCAACATCAAGGTCTCCTTCGAGCGGAATGGTACGCAGAGTAATCCGCCGCAGCCGATGCGCAATCAATTCGCGCCATCGTTCACGTACCCGTCGCATCCGTTGTTCAACGGCCCTTCGCCTTTCGGCCAGTTCTCACCAGCCGCTTCCTCGGTCTGGGTCCCGCCGTCGGGTGACGCGCCGCCGTTTGGGATCTCGCCGGTGCATCAGACGACCGAATTGCCTACTACCGAGCCAGCCCAGAGAAGCCCGAGCGATCTCAAGCTAGACACTTTGGTCGGCAACGACTCAGAGACTAGCCAACCGCATAGCCGCTCGTCATCTGGCAAACACCCGCACCCGGGGCCCATCACGATGCCAAGCTATCCCAACTTTGCCAACGGCAACCCGTTGAGTCCGTTGCAGTCGCGTGGGCTCCCGCCGATGACGCCGTCGATGCCCGGATTCGTGTTCAATGCGTACCCGGTAAGTCTTCCTTTGGCGCGAGAGACCAAGCTGACCAGATAGCAAACGCCGCCGCTGCATCCTCACTTTTTGTCACCGGGCTTTGCGCCGTTCTCGCCGGGCGCACCGGTCACGAGTCCAACGGGCTACCAGTACAACCCGTTCATGAACGCGGCGCCGGGCGCACCGGTGATGCAGAACGGGACGCCCACGGCGCAGTATCGCTACGACTACACGGCCGGTCTGCAGACGCCTCAAGGCAACGGGGCACCGGGCGCGGGCGAATACTTTCCCGCGCTGCCTCGGCTCGACACTTCTGTCACGTCGGCTTCAACCTCTGCTGCCACGTCGCCGCTCAACGCCAGACAACATCGATTCGTGTCAATGACGCCCACGCCTGACGCCAGCGGCTCCCCCGAGCCCGATCTTGACAGCGCAAAGGCGCTCAACGGTCTCACGCTCGACGCCGCCAGCCAGAGCAGTAGCTCTGATTCTCCCAACATGAGGGTCCGCACCAGCGGCCGCTCAAGCATCGACTTTACAAAGCCGACGGCACTCGCCGCCGCCTGGAACGAGGCACAGGGCGAGCGCCGCGCCTCGTGGGACGTCGCATCAAAGGACCACGACGCTTGACGACCTTTTTTTTCACGATAGATGGCTGGGTGTATCGGTTTGCATAATCGCATGGGAAATGGGGATGTACATGGGATGCAGGATGGGTTTCGAACTGGTCAGGCGTTTGCGAGTGAACAAGCTGCAGTACAGGCGCGCTTATTGTCGCTTACTGCAGTACACCAATGCTTCTCAGGCCAAGCTCAGGGCCCTGGTATCTCGGCGAGAAAGTGTAAGAAGGATCGTGATACAACGGCAGCGCGTGCTATGGGTTAGCGTGTGAACCGGGTGGTCTCACAGGGGGCTACAGTAACGAACGCAGGCGCACTCTCTTAGAGACTAGTGGACCATTCATCTTTCAAAGTGGTCTATGGCTCATAGCGTCCGCTGCTGGGTGTGCTTGCCTATCCCCTAGAATTGTTTGAGGTCACTCAGAGGAACCTTTACAGCGCCAAACCGGCTGTCCGAAGGGATGTATTGTTCACCGGCTTCCTTCAGCCAGACCTGACGATCACCTTTGACTGTGATTCTTATGGCATGTGCGTTCTCATCAAAACTGATGTGAACGCTGTCAACGCCGTCAACGCCGTCTCCAGAGTAGGTTGCATGATAGGGGAGTTCAAGAGTCTTCACAATGTCGCCAGAGAGCTTACTGATAGTGTAGTGCAGCTTGTAGTCTGACATGGGATAGCGAGGGCGGTGACTGACGATTGACCGACAGAAATACGTTGCAGCGGTCAGAGAACCAGCGGCGAAGGCTAGACGCACAACGGGATGCGCTGGTCAACGGAGTCGCGTGCGACGACCCTGACGCGTTTGAGCGCGCTTGAGGCCAGCTGCGAGCACTCTGACACGGGCAGCCTCAAGAGAATCGTGTTACCGCTTTCGCATCCGTCCCGCGGTTGGACTGCAAAGTATACGGATGAATTGCCTTGACCGGTGCAGTCCTTGTTATACGGGATTGGAGGCCCCAGAATGCGCATAAACAAATCGGAAGCGTGTCGGCGGCTACCAGTGCGCAAGTCTCCTGCTCACAACTCGCTAAGCGCGGCGCGAAACTTGGAGGCTGCGCTCAGTAGTCGTCCAGCGGCATGCACATGAGTTGTGACATCGTTCAGTTAACAGGCTATCGTCGAATACTCGACGATGTAGGGTAGACTCCGCCTTGCACGTCATCCGTGATCAAGTAGCCCACCGCGGGGTGAACATGGCCAGAGCTTCGCCAATGTATCTTCGCTTCCCAAAATCGTCCGTCGCTTCCAACGTCTCGGACGCAGCGACTCTGACTTCAACTCTGCCACTAAGCCGCTGGCATGGTTGAATGTACGTCGAGCGGCCCGACGACGAGCCACGGGGTGATCCATACCGACCATTCTGTGAGAGGTTGAATGTCTCTTTCGTCCCGTTGCGACGCGTGTGGACATAATGGATCATATGGGGTTGCGAGCCCACGGAACTGTCGCGTGCGGTTAGGTGTTCCATGGTGTGCTGTCGTCTCGATGTTGGAAGCGGGTGTAGCAGGCGCGAGGCTTTATAGTCAACGTTGGCGGGAAGCTTCAAGATGGAAGACTCGCGACGATTGTCAATCAAAGGTCGACACTTCTTCGAGGTCAAGAGAGGAGACCCCGATTTCTGGCGGCGCGCCAGGCAGACGCTTCGGAGGTTTCAGTTTAGGCAGAGCTACAGACATTAGCGATTGCATGTGCCGAGGTGGGGTCTGCTGACAGTCGACCGACCGGGTTGGGCAGTGTGCATCGAGGACGTGTCGCTTGTTGTGCGCTGGTGCTGATCTCGGTTGGGAGAGAAGCTCCGGGCCTTCTGGTAGCTCTTGAGGTGCTCACAAAGTCTCGGACCGGGCTGATGAGCGTCGACGCGCTTGACGATTGCACGGGTGTATGAGGACGCCAGTTTAGTACTACGCCAGTTGCGAGCGCAGTCAACTGTAGCTGCTCGTCCTCACGGCCACGTACGAGATGACTCGAGTAAGGCGAGTGTACGAGCGTAGTGTAAACCAGAGCGCTGCTCTCTCAAGCAGCTGTACATGCGCCCATCGAACTGCGGACCGGTGCGAGCTATGCCATCTCGCCACGACGTCGCCACTGGACCGGCCGAGATTCCCGAAGAAGCAAGCGTGGTGGCCATCGACGTTCGAGTGCACTTCCGCTTGGTCAGCTATCATCCACTGTGAGCGACCATGCTCCCACTTCGATCATTCGCGCGCAACGGCCCACCAGCGGCTTCACGCGCACTTGGCCATGCCGGTCCTTCGACACTGCGCGCGATCGCGCGATCACGACTTGGTCCGGCGAGCACCAGCATCGCAACCGCTCAATCGCTGCTAGCATGCCGATCGCTGCACTCGACAGTAGCTCGGAGAGTCAAGGACAAGCCGTGGATCAACTCGGGATTGCGCGATCAGAACGGCGAGGACAAGGAGGACGAGGACCAAGCGAAAAAGGTCGAACGGGTGGATGACGAGGCTACCAAGTTGATAGATGAAGCCGAGGCGGCAGAGGTGTCCAAGCCTGGTGAAAGCTCCCGATCGGCATCTGCTTCATCGTCGGATTCGACCTCGTCACCGTCATCGAGTTCAAGCTCTGGCTCCGGCTCCAGTTCCGGTGCATCTGGCTCTACCCCTCCCAGCTCGCCATCCTCGTCCTCTTCCGATAACGCGGCTCCCGCAAAGACTGGCAAGGAGATTGCCAAGCCATCCATCCCAGAGTTCTATCCGCAAGTGCTTGCCTTGCCGATCACGCGACGACCTCTTTTCCCCGGTTCGTCCGAGTTTCACTGGGATAACTCATCTGACATCCGCAGGCTTCTACAAGGCCGTCACCATCACCTCCCCTCCCGTCATCAAAGCCATCCGCGAGCTCCTCGCACACAACCAGCCGTACATTGGCGCTTTCCTGCTCAAAGACTCGGACTCGGATTCAGACGTCATCACCTCGCTCGACCAGGTGCACCCGGTTGGCGTGTTCGCGCAGATCACTAGCGTCTTTGGCTCGGCAGATAGCGCGACGTCCGACAACAAAGACAAGGATGGCAACGACAAGCCCGAGACGTTGACGGCCGTGCTGTACCCGCACCGCCGGATACGGATCGACGAGCTGGTGACGCGACCGCCCGTGCCCGAGGTGCCGCAACAGCTCGAGCCGGTACGCGAAGAGATCAGAGTCGAAGAGCGGGACGAGGCAGAGAGCGAGGTCACGAGCTTTGAGCGGGATGTTCCGAGTGCGGACGCTGTGCGGGAGCAGGTTGGCACGCTGTCGCATCAAGAGGGCGAGGGCGATGTTCGGTCTTTCGAGGCGCAGCGTGAGCTCTCTGGATCTCGCGCGGTCTATCAGCACTGACACGCTGTAGCCGAGGAAAAGCCATCACAGCCGCCCCTCTCGACTCTTGGCTTCCTTCACCCTCTCCTGCCCCAAGTCTCGCTCACAAACGTCTCGAATCTCAACCTGGACGCCTACAAGAAGGACTCGCAGATGATCCGCGCTATCATGAGCGAGCTCATCTCGGTGTTCAAAGACATTGCCCAGCTTCAACCAATCTTCCGTGAACAAAGTGAGCGGGCCCTGGTTGACGTCTGCCGTGCTGACCGCCACAGTCACGAGCTTCACAATGTCCCAGTCGACATCGAATGTGTTCGACGAACCGGACAAGCTCGCCGATTTTGCTGCCGCCGTCTCGTCTGGCGACGTACTTGACCTTCAAGCCGTGCTAGAGTCTCTCAGCGTCGAGGACAGGCTGCAAAAGTCGCTCTTGATCCTCAAGAAAGAACTCATCAATGCCCAACTGCAAAACAAGATTTCGCGCGACGTCGAATCCAAGATCCAGAAGCGACAGCGCGAGTACTACCTGATGGAGCAACTCAAGGGGATCAAGAAGGAGCTGGGGATGGAGAGCGACGGCAAGGACAAGCTGGTCGAGCGCTTCAAGGAGAAGGCGACAAAGCTCGCCATGCCCGAGGGCGTGAGAAAGGTGTTTGATGAGGAGATTAACAAGTTGATGCACCTCGAACCGGCCGCCAGCGAGTTCAAGTGAGTGGTCTAAGGGCACCTAGGCAACGCTGACTTTCGCAGCGTCACGCGCAACTACCTCGACTGGCTCACCCAGGTGCCGTGGGGGGTGCACTCGCCGGAAAACTATGACATCTCGCACGCCATCAAGGTGCTCGACGAGGATCACTATGGCTTGAAGGACGTCAAGGATCGAATCCTCGAGTTCCTCGCCGTCGGCAAGCTGCGCGGTTCAGTCGAGGGCAAGATCATCTGCCTCGCTGGTCCACCGGGTGTCGGCAAGACTTCAATCGGCAAGAGCATTGCCCGTGCTCTAGGCCGTCAATTCTACCGGTCAGTTGGTTTGACGCATACAGGGCTTTGACTGACAATGTAGCTTTTCTGTTGGCGGTTTGACCGACGTGGCCGAGATCAAGGGTCACCGACGAACGTATGTTGGCGCTATGCCGGGCAAGCCGATCCAGGCGTTGAAAAAGGTCGCGACGGAGAACCCGCTGATCTTGATCGATGAGGTCGACAAGATCGGACGAGGCCACAACGGTGACCCATCGAGCGCACTGCTCGAGATGCTTGATCCTGAGCAAAACTCTTCGTTCTTGGATCACTAGTGGGTAGTCTGTTGTTGGTAGATTGTCGCTGACTCGTCGCAGCATGGACGTTCCCGTCGATCTCTCGCGCGTGCTGTTTGTCTGTACCGCCAACGTGCTCGATACTATCCCGGCACCACTGCTTGACCGGATGGAAGTACTTGAAGTCAGCGGCTACGTTTCCGCCGAGAAGCTCAGCATTGCCGATCGCTACCTCTCGCCTCAAGCCAAGGAGGCGTCCGGGCTGAAAGACGCCGATGTCGTGTTGCAGCCCGAGGCGATCGAGGCCTTGATCCGATACTATTGCCGTGAGAGTGGTGTGCGCAACCTCAAAAAGCACATTGACAAAGTATGTCCTCATGCGCTTGGCGGGTCGTGGCTGATAGATGCAGATCTACCGCAAAGCCGCGTACCGGATAGTATCAGACTTGGGCGAGGACGGGCTGCCGGAGCCGACGCCTCAACTACAGACTGGTACCGTCGAGTCGAAAGATCCAGACGTTAAACCGGCCTCGGAGAAGTTGCCTGGCGATGAGGTACCGAGCCCAGGAGAGGATGCGTCGAGGAAGGATGTGACGACGCGAGCTCGGCCGGCAATGAAGGTGCCAGACAATGTGCACGTTAGCATCTCGAAGGAGAACTTGAAGGACTACGTTGGCCCGTGAGTTGACATCTACTGGTGTCGGATCGCTGCTGATATCGCATAGTCCCATCTACCACAAGGACCGTCTTTACAACAAGGCGCCGCCGGCTGGTGTCAGCACCGGGTTGGGCTACCTCGGTAACGGTTCTGGCGCCGTCATGCCTGTAGAGTGCACTGTGCGTACCGTCTGTCCGAGAGACACGGTCGATTGCTAATCGATCAGGCGATGCCCGGCAAGGGTCACTTGCAGCTTACGGGCAAGCTCGGCGAGGTCATTCGCGAATCGGCCCAGATCGCCCTCAGCTGGGTCAAGTCGAATGCGTATGCGCTCGGCATCACCAAGACGGAGACGGAACAGACACTGAACGAGCGGGATGTGCACCTCCACATGTGCGTGATGCCTACGTCACGGAGGCAAGCTGACGATCGTAGGCCCGAGGGCGGGATTGGCAAGGAGGGTCCGAGCGCTGGCACGGCCATCTTGACGGCGTTTGTCTCGTTGTTGACCAAGACTAGGGTCGACCCTGATGTCGGTGTGTACCGCTGCTTGACGGTGAAAGGAGCTGACGCCAGTCAGCTATGACTGGAGAAATCTCGCTGGGCGGGCAGGTCTTGCCAGTGGGAGGCTTGAAGGAGAAGATGTGAGTCGTACCCAGAGGTATTGTGATGTGGCTGACAAGCACCCAGTCTGGCGGCACACCGCGCAGGCATCAAAAGTCAGTCAAAGCGCCACGAACAGTCACTGCATCTAACGCCCTGCAGAGCTCATTGTCCCCATCGCGTGCAAGCCCGACATTGACGAGAACGTACCTGCGAGCGTCAAAGACGGGATCGAGTTTGTGTTTGTCGAAGACGTCCGCCAGGTCCTCCACGAGGTCTTCAAGGGCTCCGAGGCGGCCGCGCGGTGGAAGGAGACTCTGCCGCTCGAGGATGGCGAGGGGATCCGGGGGTGATCCGAGCAAGCAAACGGAAGAAGAAGAAGAAGGCAGATGGTGATGGGTTTGTTGCATCTTGCATTGTTGGCCGGCATTAGTGCATTATCTGGAGATTGACATGTAGCACCCTTCTCGTCGACGAACCACACAAGGGGCAGCCTAGCACACCGCTAGCAATTCCCTGACACCGACAAAGTTGACGCGTACCGGACGCGATCGTGCAGCTTCAGCTTCCAGTTTGCAGTACGAGTATGGCTAGGGCTATGAGGCGTAAGAGGACGAGGAGTGTATCAGAGGATGAAGACGACGATGAGGACGAGCTGGACGAGTCGGCGCCGTCGGTGAGATCCCAGTCTTGTGGATGGTCTGAGCTGATCCAGCAGACCAAGAGGCAGCGAAAACCGACCAGAGCCGAGCTGGAAGCTGCCGAGGCCGATGCAAACGGCGAGAGCAGTCAGCAAGTGATAAGGCAACCTGGTGTCGGGGTCGGTTGAGTCTTCTGCGATAATCAATGACTGACGAGATGGACAGGCTGCCGCACAAGCTGGTGTCCTGAGGTAAAGTCTAGTATTGCGATCGTTATGCCGACCTTGCTTCTAGATCCATCACACTCAAGAACTTTATGTGTCACGAGCACTTTTCGACGCAGTACCACCCCAAGATGAACTTTATCCACGGCAACAACGGAAGTCAGTGCGCACACGGCGTTGGGTGACAACGCTGATGCACAATCAGGTGGCAAGTCTGCTTTGTTGACGGGTATCACGGTGGCGTTAGGTGGCAGGGCGGCAGTGACTGGTCGAGCCGGTGGCCTCAAAGATCTGATTCGACAAGGACAAGAGTCAGTCGGTGCTCTCTGCACGGCTGGGCTGATATATGAACAGTCGTGGCTCCGTCACCGTCACGCTGCTCAACGGCGGGACCGACGCCTTCCAACCTGAAGTCTATGGCAAGGAGATCCACATCGAGCGCCACTTTACCAAGTCGGGTTCAAACGGGTACAAGATCATGAACGCTCAGCGCAAAGTCGTCTCCTCGACCAAAAAGGATCTCGACCAGATCCTTGACCACATGAACATTCAGATTGACAACCCGATGAACGTCCTGACCCAAGACAATGCGCGGTCGTTCATCGCCAGCACGGACGAGAAGATCAAATACCAGGTGAGGGTCATAATCCGCAATAACATACTGATCTGCCGTAGTGGTTCCTCAGGGGCACTCAACTTGATCAGCTGCGGGATACCTATGACAATATCGACATCAGCCTGCGAGTCGCCGAAAAGAAGCTGGCGGCTAGTCAGGACAACATGCCCGAGCTGGAAAAGAGAGTGGCAAAGCTTCGCGCAAGGGTCAAGCGCTGTAACCAGGCAAAAGACTTGCAAGTCGAGATTGAAGCTGTGGAGAATAGACTGTTGTGGGCGCATGTGCGGGAAGCCGAGGTGGTGGGTGATGGCGTGACGGTTGCGGCTGGAGCTGATCTCCATCATACAGAACGTCGAGGCGGTGCAAGAGGAAATCTTCACTGCGAATGCCAAAGTCGAGGGACACCAGGCGACGGCAGATAAGCTACAGGTGCGTTGCCCTGATTTGCGATCCGCAACTCACCCCGCGCCAGGCCGAGATCAACGAGCTCTCCGAGATCATCACGCACGACGAAACGGCCGTCAAGGAGTTTGAGAGCACCAAGAAGCCGCTCGAAGCCGAGGTCAAAACGCTCAAGCGCCGGCGTGATGAGATCAACCACACGCGCGAGGACCTCTCAGTGAGTCGACGTGCAGATCAACAGCTCGTGCTGACGCTCGCAGCGTGCTTCGCAAGAGTGTGACATGGAGATCAGCGTCAACACCAAGTCAGCCGAGGGCATCAGGAAGGCACTGGACGCCGAGGCCCAAAAGCTCAGTCCGGAAGCAACAGAAGCTCGTGCCGCCAAACAGGCAGAGCTCAACAAGCTTCGCGAGACGCTCTCAAATTGTACTCGGGGCGTACCCGTTGAAACGCGTTTACTCGAGGCCGCCAAGGAACGAGCAGAGGCGGTTGCACAGCAGGGCGACGCTCTCCGGGCGCAATCTCAAGACCTGGCGGGCAAGATTTTGCAGGAGAACAAGCAAATCAGAACCCTCCAGAGCCAGACGCTGAACCGTCTCAACGCCTTTGGGCAAAACTTGCACGTCCTACAGGAACACATTGACCGCGCACGCTGGTCGGGCTTCAAGCCTATCGGCCCACTTGGCATGTATGTTCGCCTTGATGATCCGCGTTACAAGGACGTGCTACAAAACACGCTCGGGGGAACAATGATCCAATACGCTGTGCAGAATCGCGATGATCGTAGACAGCTTATGGCTATAATGAGCAATCTGTCGCGCCTACAAGGGTCTAGTCGAGTGTGAGTACCTGGATGTCGACTGCTCTTGACCTGACGATCGCAGTGCTTTCAACAATGGCGGCAAAGTGCCTGGTTTGATCACGTATAGCGGCAATCTGTTCGACTACCGTCGAGGCGATCTCAGCGCTATCGCGCCCACGGTCATGAGCATTCTCTCGGTGAGCGACACACGCGCACAAGGCATCCTCAGCTTTAGCGCTGATAGAGCGCTTTTAGTTTTCCGACGAGATTGTCAGACGCATCTTTATCAACAAGAACAGGATCGAGAGAACATTCGTTGTGCTGAGGCGACCTGATGCCGTGCCACTGATCGACCGCAACTGTGCGCAAGAAGGTAGCATCACTGTGTTGTCTACAGACGGCATGAGTACCAGTGGCGTGACAGGGTAAATTGGCAGTCCGCACGCTGTCGGCACTGACACAACGCAGCGCTTTGGTCACCAATCCGACTGGCGATGATCGGAGAACATTCTTCGCCAAAGATGTCACCCAGGACATTGCGTGCGTGTCTCTAGACTACCTGCTAGTTGCTCATACGTCCCAGAGCGGCGCAAGCCTTGATCGACTCTTACCAAGCGGACCAGCAACGCGTGCAGAGCGAGCTGGCAGACGTCAAGGCTTCACACAATGCTATCGTCGCGGAAAAGGCCAATCATGAGGTTCGGGATCGGCCAAGCTTGCCCCACTTGTCTGACGTCTACAGAAACGCATTCAACGCATGAACAGCCAGGTCCCGCCGATTCAACGCAAGATCCGCGGGCTCGAGGCAGACCTCGATGAGGATCAGTCGATAGAGACAGACTCGCTGCAGCAGTCATTGACCGTGAGCCAGCTGCCGAAAGTCGGCGACTGCTGATGATTTCAGACGGCCGAGAATGCGATCGAACAACATAAAGCACAAAAGGCGGCGCTGGCAAAGGAGATTGCAGACCAAGACGAGCTCATGCGCCCGATCGTTGATGAAATCGAGGCGGCAATGGGCCGCTTGCGAGACTTTGATGCCGAGTTGCAGGCGATGAGGGCACGTGTGGTCTCGGCGAGACGTCACTCGCTAACTGTGTTTACAGGAGAGGATCATGCCAAACTCCAATCTGGTTCTCAACAAGACGCCCAAACTCCGTCACGCCATGAGCAGTGCCGACCGCTACCGCGAGGTGGCAAAGCGGCAGGAGGACGTGCTGACTGAGCTGCAGAAAGATCTCAAGGTTAGTGCTGCGGGTCGACGACGCGGTGCTTATGAGTTGTGTGCAGCGCCGCATGTCTGTTGCCATTGATGCCGGTACGAAGAATGGTCAACCCGCGGCGAGGCCAGATGTGGTCGAGGACAAGGACGCACTGCTCATGGAACTGAACAAACTGAAAAAGGCATTGGTCAAGGCGAATCAGGAGTACGTCGTCGGGATGTACCAAGAGACGACTGTTGATGGTGCAGGACCGGGATCAACATCGAAGAAGCGACCGAAGCCTTGAAGACGGCCGTGAATGAGTTGGAAGAAAAGACAAGAGACAATGAAGCATTGCACAATCTCCTGAGGGTCAGTGACGAGATTGCCTGCCAGTTTTGGCTGATGATATCAGGTTCTGCGGTCTACTCTTGACAAACGACGAAGTCGCTGGATAGACTTCCGGTCCCACATCACCATCCGCGCCAAGACTAGCTTCCTGAACACGCTTAGTCGTCGCGGCCACATTGGCAAGCTCGTCATTGATCACAGCTTGGGTATCCTCCAGATCCTCGTGCGTCCATGCCCAGCTGTTGGACCGCACTCACTGCGTACAGGTCATGGACGACAAGCAAAAAAAGGCAACGCAGTCGGACGAGTACGGCGAAGTGGTCGAAGACGGGGCCTCGCAACCAAAGTACAAAGGTGTCAAGTCACTGTCGGGCGGCGAGCGCTCGTTTGCCACGATCAGTCTGCTGTTGGCCCTGTGGGATGCCGCAGAGTGCCCGATCCGCTGCTTGGACGAGTTTGACGTGTTCATGGACAGCGTCAACCGCGACCAAACGATGAAGCTGCTTGTAAGTGCCGTGGTTCTGATCGAGTAGTCTGACAAGTACAGATGGAGACGGCCAGAGCTACCGAAGACCGGCAATTCATCCTCATCACCCCGCAGGTCGGTTTCTGCTCAGCCAAGAACCAGACTGACTCGTACAGGACATTCGCCTCGATTCAACCGCCGACGTCAAGATCATCCGCGTTGCAGATCCCGGACGCGGACAGTCAGTCTTCTTCTCATCCGGGCGGGCGCACTGACACGCCGCAGGGGCGTCCTCGGTTTCGGCGCGACCTAGAATTCCGACGTTCATTGTACAGACTGGACGACATGATGTACACTTGTTGCCACGACGTTACATGCGCTGCATCCGCGTACTGAGCATGCCTGCCTGTTGTCTTCGATACTCGCGCCTGGCCTCTGTATCGTCGTTGCCGCCGACTTTGCCCCAGCCAGCGAGCGGGACGACGATGCAGGTGCAGTTATCTTGCGCACCGAGGTCTTCTGCAAAGTGAACGATGGCAGACGCTGCGCGCGTCGGGTCCATGGCATTGCGTCCGAGGTCGATGATCTCTTGGTTGGACATGAGAGACGTCAAGCCGTCGGTGACCAAGATCATATACGCATAGTCCTCCCCTGTACAGTCTCAGCGGTGTGTACAGTAGCGTCTCGAAGACGCACCGTTTAAAACGTGTGAAGTCACTTCCGGCTCCGCCGTGACGCCCGATGCCTTCCACTCGCCATCGCCAAAGCTGCCAACCTCGTCAGGTGCTGCTCCGACTGATGGCCATGACTGACCCTCGAGTGTTCTCGATCGCTCCCATCCACCTTTGCACAGTCAGTCTAAAAGTTGTACATTCGCGCGTACAGACCTCGATTCGCCAAACGAGTCAGCGACCAAGCGACCACCCAATCGTCGTAACCGTGCGGCTTCGACTCGAGCCTCGGCATGATGCTTCTCCGTCAATGGCTCGACCTTTCCTGTTGGCTTGTGGCACAACAAGATGCGCGTGTCACTGAATGTGTGAGCGAGCATGATTCAAGGATAAAGCGAACGCCGCACCCGCAATGCCCAATCGTGATGGACAGCCGCTTGGCGGCCCAGAACGGCTCGGCGGGCTCGTCTAGTGAATGGATGAGTGCGATGGATGCTGTCGACCCGCATCGTTTGCTATCAACGTTGGTCAAGATGTCCTTGTCGGCCTACAGCCGTTAGCAACGCTGCCAAGTGAGCGACATGACACACCGTCAAGAAAGCCAGAGTCAACCGCTCCTCGAGCGTCATTGTCTCTTCTTTCGTCGGCTCCGTCTTGGCCGCATCGTCCGTGTTCGTATCCGTTTCGGACTTTGCAGTGCTCTGTGACGCAGTCTCTGGTTCTTCTGAACGTAGCGGACCTGCAAAGCGAGGTTCGACCCTATCGACCTCTTCCTTGGGCTTGGCTGCCGCTTTCGACTGATGCGTAGACGGCATAAAGTGGCTCAGAGGTCCACCTCTGAATCGTCGAAAGTATCCGCCTGGAGGTGTCAGTGCTGTCCAGGTCACCTTTGCGGTAAGAACACACCGAGCTTGATGGTGAAGTTGACAACCGCTTGTACCGTCGACGAATCGACGGATTCGACGAGACTATGCAAGTTATCATGAAGATAACGCGATACCTGGCGACCGCCATGCCTATCAACGTCAGTAGATTCACGGCGAGAGGATACCACCTACCCGTCGTAGATCCCAAAGAACGCAACCTGACCCGCCAAAAACCCGTCATCCGCCCTCTCCTTGCCGTTCGCTCTCTTTGGCGCGCTCGCTTTCGGGTCCCATCCGTGTCCTTGAGATTGGAGAGACTTTTGCAGCTCTGCGGAAGGGAGCTGGAGCGCATGGACGCCATATGCGTCCTCTTGATACCTATGCCTGTCAGCTACGTGGGTTGATACATGTTGGTCTGAACGGACTCTCGGTTCCCTCGGGATGAGTAGACGCCGACTATCTTCTTGGAGCTTAGAGGGACTTTGTATGTCCCGCCTGCAAATTGTCAGCCGCTATCCCAGGTCAGTTACTGCACAAGCCCACCTTGCGGTGTCACACCCCGGACAAAGTCGTGCACTTGACGTTGACAGCCTGCAGCTACACTGTGCGGTCGTACAAGCACCAGCCTGCTACTGGATGCGACGGCATTGATAATGTGCGGCATGCTTCCTGGACAACGATCAAGTGGATGTTGGACGGCGATCAGCAGGTGGACCATGAAACCGTTCAATTTCCTCCGAGAAGATGCCGAGCAGATCCCATGTTGAATTCTGACTCGTCTCGCTGTCACTCGCGAGTCGGCAAGTTATCAGCCAAAGGGGGAGTGCAACAACGCACTCAATATCGCACATCAAGCTGTTTCACTGCATGTATACGATAGCTATAAGTTGGAGCTTTGCTGTTTAGGAAAGCCTGCGTCATGTGACCTGACAGCTAGTCATGTGACCATCCACGAAATGGCATGCTACTTTTTAGGCTTGTCTGCTATGTTGTAGAGACCGTTTCGTACATGGTAGCAAACCTCATGATGAGACTCATGAGATCGGGGTTGTTGAAAACTTGATCCTGAGCATACGATGCCATCTTTGGTCATATCTCGAGATGGTGGATGTACCTAGACAAAGAGTGAGAGGCAATGGAAGGCAAAGGTCGGTCAAAAGACCCTCCGCTGACTGTCATGATCCGCCCCGGATTCTGCCAAGCCTCGGCCGCGCTCGCTCTCGGTTCTCAAGACCGTCGCATATACTCTACAAGGATAAGGACAAGAGGGTCATGGCCTGAACGACGACTCATGAACAGACGTGACGATCAAGCCAACAGAGCTTGAAGTTTGGCGTTGTCGTCGACGACCTCGGAGGAGTTGATCTACGAGGGGGGCGGTCAGCTGAGAGTCTTTGATGGCAGAAGGCGAAACAAGCAGGTAGGAAAGCAGTCCGCGAGATCATTATGTAGTGGCGCTTCGCCATGGCACGATGCGTGATGCTGCGAGTGATCTCGGGATATGCTGATCCGAGCATCTAGTCGAAATGCAGATGAGCAAATAACAGATCCACGCTTGCAGACGCACGCTAACAGTCGTCGCGGCTCTTTGCGCAAGCGAAGGCAACTCACAGCTGCGCTTCTGCTTGCCACCACAGGAGGCTGTTCAAATTGCCATGCAGACATTTGGGCTTGCGGCTCTGCCAAGGCAAGCTTCACGATCCGGGCACAATGTGATTGTGGAGAGGAGCGAAATCTGATGCCGACGGCAGTTATCATCACGCTGCAGCACGGACCCCGCACACTGGACAACTTGCAGCAGCTTCTCGCGCACCGGATTCGTGCCTCTGCCGTCCAAATCTGTTCAACTGACAATTGTCTGATGCCCGTCGGTATCCGTGTTGCCACATAAGTACTCCGTAGCCGAAAAGTGACTGCGGCTCGCCTGCCTGTATGTATGTGATATCACGCGTGCCACACGGACACCAGTACCATATCAGTTGAGTCTGGAAACGCATGCTCGCCACAGAGCGCGAGGACACAATGAGTGTAGCGGCTGACATGGGCTGGGCACAACACCTTGGTCTCACAGGCTTTCAACTCGAGACTTGGCGACGTGTACCAGCCCTCGCATTTCGTGATGACCGAGCTATCGATAGCTGCGTGAGACAGACGAGTAGTCTGCTCTACGACGCCGACAAACAGCTCAAAATGACAAAGCGCCAGGGACTGCACACCGAGTCATGGCATTATAGCCTAGACGGCTGATGACCAGACTGTGCACAGTCACAGGCTCAGTGTCCTATATGAGCCGTATTCACTCGCATGACACTGATCAGTCACAATTCCTTATCTCGTGTGCAAGCTGTTAAAATTGCGACTGACGCACTGTTTGTGTCATGATCGTGATCCAGTCCAATCTAGTAGATCGTTCCGCGACGCGGCACCTTGGCTGATCAATGACGAGTCCTTGTCCCAATCCGAGAGAAGGGCTGGAGCATCTTGGCAGTCAAGTGCCCTGGTCGAACAAGCCGGCGCAATGCAGCGTCGTGTACTTGATTCTCCCAGCGCAGATCATGTGGATCCCATCAACTGTATACCGCCTGTTCTCAAGTATTGCTTCTGGACCCGTTCAGTCCGGTCTAGACGACTGTAATGCAAGAGACAAAGCGCCAACACGGTCAACGTCTGACTGTGTTTGACGTGGGCGCAGCTGGAAGTTGACTGATGTGACCCAGGCAACTAGCTTTACGCAATGCAGCACGCAAGTTGTCACAGATCGACAAAGCGCAACTTCGCAGCCATATCGCTTTCTTCGCTGAACCCTCAACATCATGCACTGGGCTGTTCGAAGGAAATCGCGGTTTCTAGCTGCAGAAGCACTCTGGCTGTAGCCGATCTGGTGCTGCAACATGCGCTTTCATCGGCTAGGGCTCAATGTGCGATCCTACGGCTGTCGAAGCTTACACAGCAGTCCATGTAGACTGCCGAAAATGCTAGCTGACAACCAAGTGGTGCATTCAACGCCGAATAGCCGCAGCGCTACGAGGCATAGATCCAGCTAACAGCAGCAAGTTGCGGCTGCGACACCTTATTCGAGCGCCTCGTTGCGTAGTCTCGACATGGCAGAGCTGTTTACAGATGGAGCGGACTGATACGAAGTCCAGCGCAAGCAGTCACATCGTCCAGCTATATTAACTATGCTCAGCAGTCGAGCAGTCGAGCGAACGGTGACTGCATCGAATCAATTCCAGAGCGGGTAACGCTTGAAACACTGGGACAGCTGCGTGTCATGGCCACCATCGACGCCAGAGCGGAGAATGCTGAGAATCACAGCTGCCTCGGGAGGAACACCCGGCAGTGTGCATATGGATGGAGTGACTTCAGTGGTAGCGGACGCACCCTGTGGCGCGAGCAGCACAGTAAGCCAACGGTATGGATTCGTTCGAGCTGAGACTGTTGCTGCACTCGGCCGCAGAGCGTCGTAGATGCCACTGCCAGCTGTCATCCATCATACCGTCAGGCGATTCGACGCGTCTAGGATGATCGTATCGTCACTTTGGGTCACTGGCTGCTTGTACTCGCCGCCGAGCGGGATTGCTCAGTGTGCAGCGAGCTTGGAGCCCGAGCAAGCGGCGTGAGCATTGTATGCTCGCCCGGGATGGAATATTTCAAGCTGACACTATGATTGTCTTGTTGCCACGGAGGGAATGACTGAGCACTCACGCAACGCCGAGCAGCACTCAAGTGTATTAGCCAACACGACTCGAAAGGTCACACAGACGAATTCCCTGCGAGGCATGTCTTATGAGCTACAGGGGAGATTGCCCGTAGACAAAGCCTGTCCACCACCACCCCTACCACGACTCGAACAAAGGAAGCACAACTCACCGTCTTGCCCGTCTTCTTGAGGATGTCAGTCAGCTTGCCGAGCTCGGGGAGCTCTGGGCCCCAGACGACTGCGTGCTGCTTTTCGAGGTTGACGAGGTAGGCGTTGGCTATGTAGGCGAGGGTAGTGGTGGAGAGGTGAGGAGGCGAGGAAAGGGGTCACGGTATGTCAGCGTCTGTGCGGTGGGTTTGGATACAGTTTCTGCTAGCGACTTTGCGTATGAACGCGATCCAAGAGGGTCCAATCGGTCGAGACGAGGTGACGTCTGGGACTGAAGAGAGCTGCTTGGAGTTGGTGATCATAACGGATGATGACAAAGCGACTACCCTGGCGATTATCCTAAGATTAGCCGCCAGGGCGCCTTCTGTCCACCATCCACTCGCAAAGAGACTATGCTATGTGCTGGATTGCCGACTCACGCGCGACAATGTTCTTCTTGAGCACTCTGTCAATCGCGCCCGAGCACCCGCCACAGGTCATGGTGATGTTGTAGTAGTAGGCCGGTGCGGTTGGAGTCTTTCATCGACGTTAGCCTGCACCCTACCGGTCTGTAAGCCTGTTCTGAGCGTGTGGACATACTGCTTCTGCCATGGTTGCTGTATGGACGCTGTGATGAGACAGAGTGATGAGCTACAGCCTGGTGTGGTGGCGAGTTTGTAATCGGATCGGATCCCGAATCCTAATCGATTACAGTTCGATTGTCCCAATCTCCCACGTGGCTATCGCCGTAAATGTGATCCACGGATTTGCGGTGCTACCAGCGCTAACAAGTTCCCTTCAACTGCGCGTCCGTCTTTCCACAGCTTCAACTTGACCTCTTGCTTTCCGCTCGCTCAATGCAGGCAGAGACAGAGCGCAACGGGAAACGCCAACGCTCTCGCTCGCAGTCAGCTACAGAGTCGAGCGGCAGCGACATCCAACCGCTCGACGCTCCGCCTCCCCACCTCGCAAACGGGAGCACTAGCAGTGACCCCGCTGCCAAACGGCGCAACCTCGCCGTAGCAGCTCCAGTAGCAGCCACAGCCGAACCATACAAACCAGAACGCGTACAAGACGCGTCAGTCTTCTCCCCTCCCCCGGCTGACGCTGGCACTGACCCACCCAGGTGGGAAGTAGCCTACACCTGGGCCTTCCTCTCGCGCTTCGACCTCGTCAAACACGTCCATGGCCTCGAGACAGTCCAAGAGTGCGTACGCCCTTCCCCTCTCCCCGTCCTTTGTGCAGCGGGAATCGCTCGAGCCAGATTTCGTCCGGCCGAGCGCAGGGTCCTTTGACCTCGGATCATTGGAGGGAACGGTTGCTTCGGTCCGGACGAGGTCGTGACGTGACGCCTTGGGTGTGGGATCAAGGAAGGAGCGGCCAAGTTAAGCGGGGGATACTTTGTGCGGAACCGCACAGAGTACCCGCGCTGCCAGCCGTCTTCTCACTTCCCTAGCGCAGCTATCGACAGGAGCGGCTTCATAGACATGTACAGACGGTGCTCTGTGCGAGACTGCACGTAGCCGTCTTCTCGCCTGATCGAGCGCAGTTATCGGACGCGCGCAGACCCGTGAGCAAAGCTTCTGCTCCGCGGATTCCCAAGTCGACTCCGATATCGCGAGACGCGTAAAGTCATTGTCGTTTGCAACATGGACGGGACAGCGCGACCACATCTCTGGTTGGGTATATGGAGGTGCTTGGTAACGGCTGCGAACAGATGATGACGGGCATGCGATAGCAAGCCTTCGATCCGTATTTGCATCCGTTCCGCCACCAAGCATAGCGAGCCCAAAGTGTCGAAGCACACTTGTGTCAGCGCTCGCGTTAGCTCGATCACCTTGAAAGGTGTTGTGTAGCTTCTGCCAGCTTGCAAACTGACACGAAGCGTCCCGGTCGCACGTGCACGGTGGCCTATCGCATGCTGCGTTGCTTATAGACTCAATGCTGCTAATGGACTTGCATTGACGCAGCGACGTAAGCTTTGGTAGATCCGCCTGCTCCTGTGCGCCATGCACAGTCTCATCGGACGCGTGAGCTGATTCGTCGGGTGTGCATTCTTTTCCTGCTCGCTCTTTGGCAGAGGCTATGGTTGTGCCGGATTCCAGGCTTCGTAGAAGAAGCTTGGTCATTTCAACTACTGAGCCTGCTTGCCGTGTTCTTCGTCGTAGCTTTCTTCAGCGTCATTAGCACTTTCAAGCTGAAGCACAATTACAACTTTGTGCTCTGATATAGTGCGCGGAACCTTGTGATCACCCAAGTTGCAGACTTTGATTGGTCAGAATCGTGTCTATTGGGTATCTGAAGAGCGAGCTCGCAGCTGCAATGGCTCGCTGATAGTGCGTCTGGCTAGACAGTCGCATGAGCACCGCCGGTTGAACTGCGCACGATGTCTCGGGACGTAATGCTGCATCGAGCCGTAACTGGTGCATTAAGCGAGCACACCACGATCAGCATAGCTGCCAAGTCTATCGGTAGTTTGTGCCATCGCATGGTCTACTGTAAAGATTGCAGCTATCTCGTTTCTGGGTATGAGCTGTGCGCCACACATTCAGGCCATGAACGCAAGCGCGTTTGCTTTAAGCGTCAGTGATCTGCAAATATCCCCCAGCGGGCGGCTGATGATTCGAACATCATCGCGCGAGCGCGCGATTACGATGGAACGGCAGCTGTGCCGCTTTGGCAGATGCAGATCCATGACGTTGCTCGAACGCGATGACGGGACGACTTGGGTTCGTGTTGTTATCGCTAAAGTTTCATCTTGGCTGGCTTGTGCGGTTGGATTTGCTAGCTGAACACTTGAGCCGTGATCGCACAGTCGCGCCTGAGTCTGATGTGGATTTCTATTGGCTGACACGCATTCATGCGCGAAGGCTGACATGATTCGCACTCGCCCTCTATATAGCATCGAGTGTCTCCTAAACATAGCTGTAACGCCTATGCCGTCCGACAGCTTTTGATAGCTGGCTCGCCGCCCGCCTAGGACAGCCATGGATGTCTAGATGCTCGTTGGAAGAATCGGATCAGTCTGTCCGGCGCCAGGATCCTACAAAAGTGCAGCTTAGCTATGGCCTGAGCTCGATAGTGCTGGCTCAGTCCGGTCGGGTCGCGACAATAGCTGAAGGTTGTCCGCTGTGGTAGCCGACGCCAAGCCGCGGATGGTGGTGGGCGATGGCACGCCGCCTCTGTGAACAATTAGCCGAATGCTCCTTGTGGTACTGTGAGACGTAACACTCTAGCACGCTCCGATCAGGGCGGCGGACCGACTCGTCGAGGTTTAACTGGCATAGCTTTGTTTGCACTGGAAATACCGTGTAACGACCGGTACATGATTCCAGGTGTAGTCGGAGCTATACCTGCGAATCTCCCGCGTTGTTGCTAGCTCGCTACGCGCATGCCTGAAGCATGGTTAGACTGGTTCAGTCCTCGAGGGTGTTCGTGCAATCGCACTTGACCTCTCATATGGTCGAGCTACGCCTGATCACCTCACGCGTGATGTACTGCGTCTTGCTCCACCCTGTGACATGTGACTGATAAGCTTGTTGCTACCGTACACAGCACACTCGTTCTTTGGCATACCCGTTGATTACGGGTCAATGTGACTCGCCACGGCTGGCGGCAAAAGGACGGAGTAGGCACCAGTTACTGAGTCTTGTCCTCTGCCGTATTCGGGCCATGGGTGCGCTTGTCCAGTCCGATCCGCATCTGGCTACAGCACTCGGCGCCTGGCTGCTGCGTGCTTCCAGATATTAGACGCACGTCATGCGGGTGAGAATCTGCGTGGCTGACCCATCGCAGCCTGGAAAACGGCCTCACCTCCTTCGTGCCTGATGAAGCGCTCGAAAACACCCTGATCCTCTTCCTCGCCAACCTCAAGCCTTCCCTGAGTAAGCTCGAGTAAGTGGCACATTATACCTTTGCTTCAATCTCTGACAGCGCCCAGCTCTTCGACGCTTCAGCCTGCACTGCACAAGTACATCGGCGAGCAGCTCTCCACCAGCAACGACTTCACCGTTTGGGATCCGCTGTGGGCGCCCAATGAAGACGCGCGTGGATCTTGCTGTGGGCCTCAACACCTCTCTGAAGAGGAGCGGACGGACCTTGGCCGTCTGAGGCGCCGCGACGAGCCGATGAATGAGCGTGCCGGCAAGAACCCTATTGTGGGGTGGCAGGATGGCAGTGGCGGGTTGTGGGCGATGCCTTGGCTTGAGCGGGCAAAGCTGCTGCGTCAGATGGTCGACTGGCAGTGTGGGTACTGTCTCTGGCCATGTCCATCGCTGACCATCACAGTGACGTACAGCAACCCTATCAGGGAGCAGATTCAGAGGCACTACAAAGTCAAGGACACCAAGACGTCGATGAACTTCAAGTCGGCTACCAACCCTTTGGTAGTTGAGCCGCTTGGGTTTGATCGCGATCGCAACCGCATTTGGAGTTTTGATGGTGAGTACCAATCCAGTGCGACTATGCTGACGATGGCAGGCTCTACCCGCCTCTACACTTCAGGCAACCCATTCAAACGCCCTTGCCCGCTGACAGTGTACACTCAAAGCAAGGCCGACTTCTTGGCCAAGATTGCAGAGTTGGAAGCGTTTGCCGAGGCACCGCTACCTCCCCCAACACCTTCTGCCAAACGCAAGCGCAAGGGACCACCCACGGTGGAGGAAAAGCAGCGGCGCAAAATGACACTTGGCAAGGAGAGCGAGAGAAAGCTCGCGAGCGTTCTGAATGAAATGCTGCCGGAGATCGAGAAGCACGAGCAAGTGGGTTGTCAGAATAGGGTTGAACCGAGCTGACGGGTCGTAGAAAATCGCGCGTGCTCAGAAAAAGATGCAGGCTGCTGCTGCAATGGCTGCTGCTGCCGAAGTGCGGACGACGCGAACGCGGCGGGCGACACATCGCCCTGATTACGTGTACGATGGCTCGGGAGATGAGGTGGGTGTCGCTACCTGCCTATAACGCTCAAAGCTGACACACGCAGGGCTCGCGACGAAGTAGCCGGCGGCGTGGCGACGAAGACTACGAGTCGGACGGTAGCAATGCCGCCTCTTCCTTCACTCGACCTATCATTCCCGGTGAGCGTCGTTCCGCTCGCGTCTCATCCAACCTCAAGACTGAGACGTCGGCACGGACGAGCCGAGACGTCAGCGATTCCGTCGAGGCCGTGCCGCCGTCTGCGAGCTCGAGAGAGAGCGCGACGCCGACTGTCACCGAGGGGATCAAAGTCAACAAGCGCGGCTGGAAGGGCTATGCGCTGGTCGAAGAGTCGATCGCGAGCGTGCCCAGCTCACCGAAAGAGGACGAAATCGTGGTAGCTAGGCAAGCTTGGCAAGGGTCCGAGTCGGACGCCGAGCCGGAACCTATGGACGTCGACGGAGGCGACGATGACGAGATCAAACCGCAAGTGAATGGCGTGCATCATGGCGTGGTGAAAGGGGAGGGCGCTTGAGACTGTGCATTCCATCTCGACAGCTTGTACATAGCACACGCCATCTGTCTGCATTGCATAGCATCGCGACTCCAAGTGGATTGAGTGGAGCTGCCAAGATGCGTGAACAGTGATACATCTCGCGACCTCCGCTACCCATTATTGTATCTAGTGAGCTGAGGCGATGTCAGCTCGGCATGTCATGAGCCCGTGAACGACTTACCCTCGGGAGTCTGTTGAAGCAAGGGAAAGACAAATCAGTATGTAGTCATGAGAGTAGCGAAACGGGCAAACCTTGGCGATGTAGTCGATAGCTGCAAGCAGTGTCAGCACATGCCAAATAAGGTGCAGTGTTCAGTGTGCTGAAAGTCCTGCCAAGCGGTGCTCCGAGATCACATCAATAGGTACTCCGCTGCAACAGTCCCCGCGCATCTGCGGGTTCAGAACCGGGTAAAATTCCAATCCGAATTGCGCCTAGCAGCTCGGCTCCTATCTGGCGACAGAGCGGGGACCACAATCACGCAAGCAGGAGAGACGAGGAATCTGAGGGCTTGCTCGCCACGGATGAACTGCCCAAGTAGCTACTCGCCAGGGTGTAGCAGCGGCAGGGTCGCCGTTTTGTGCACGCCGAACGCAAATAGCAACGGACTGTACGCTGCGTCGTCTTGGCCCACAGTAGTTCGGTTCACGGGAATCGGCGGCGAGACCTCTGCACCACACCAGATAATCCCGAGAGGCCTGACCGACGCAGCGCGCCGACAAGCAAAGTTGTTCATCTGGTCCGATGCTCGACTTGCCGCCGCCAACTATTCACGGACCCTAACCACGTTGCTTTGAGAGTCATCCGGTGGCAACAGCCGAATGCAAAGGGATGTCCAATCCGGGAGTTGCACCGAACGGGACCGACGTGCTCCAGATGGCGCGTGGAAGCGCCTCAAGTGTGCGCGCGGTACGCAGCTCTGACAGATCGCATGATCTGACGGCGAAGTGGTTCGCGGACAAGACCCATGCTCCATCGGAACAGCTCGATGACACACAATCCTATAGGCCGAGTTCGGCTACGCTAATGCGAATCAGAGAGCTGTCAAGAAGAGGTAGTGCTTGTGCTGCGACGCCTCTGAGAAGTGGGTGAGGATGCCTGATTGCATTCGAGGATCGACGATCAAGACATCAGCAGCTATCCTGCTCACGCGTGCCACAGACGGTGGCCGAACTCCATGTAGCTGAGATGTCGAGCGCAGGAGTCCTCAAATTGCGACAGACACGACACTGGAGTCTGCTCTGGTACGTGCACACGGAGCCAACTATAGCCGTACAGAATCCAAGTTCTGGGTTGCAATTGGCTCGACCATGACCACACCGCCCTCGCACACATTGTGCGGGCAGTGGTCGAAAGGCGATATCATCTCAGCCACCAAGCTTTAGTTGTAGATGCAACGAGGCAGGGCGAGCTGGACTAGACACTCGGAGTAGCCGACGCACGGTAGCGTCGAGCCCGATCAAGGTGCCCATTGATGAATCGCAGCTAGACTGCTTAGTTCGCGCCCGCCGTAGATACAATGCACAAACCCAGTGTCTCTTAAAGCTGAAGACGACGATAGTTGATTCGATCCGTTGCGCCACCTTCAGCAAGGTGGATCCAGAAGAATGCCAACTGTCTTGCCGGGGCCTGCGATCCGTAGTCCGGACCGCGCCGATACGGCATAGGATACCGCTTCATCAGCTTCCGCGCGGCCCGCCGCGGAGTTGCTGCAAGCAGCAACCGCTCCGCTATAGTCCAACTCTCCACTTTTAGTCGAGCACTAGTGCACGGCCGGCCAGTGGACTCAGGTAGCTGAGTCAGTCTCCGTGCGCCGTCAGCCCACCAGGAGGGTACTGACGTGGTCCGTAGCGCACCCGATCCCGTGCAGCGCGACGAGTCACGCATCATTCGAAGATCGGTCCGGAGACGTCCTAGCTGTGCCGGCGATTCGCGCCTTACACCAGCTGTCGTCCAGGCGCCGAAATCTCCGAATCAAGGCATCACGTTGCGCACCGACGAACGCGCGTAAGACTGGCGTCATCTCCAGCGATGATTGGGTTTTTGGCAATCGTGAACCTGGACGCCTAGCTGAGCCGATGCACGCGTGTCGCGTGTTCGCAGCAGTACAGCACTTGGCGATGCTGACAGCTGACGATCCGCAGCGCAATCTCCATCCGAGCGCAAGCGCATCTGGTGGCAATGTGGCTCTGTCCGCTTCTGCTGCGTGTTCAAGACTGCGCAGATCCGCCACGTTACGCGAGGATAGCTATCAAGCGGCGAGTGGTTCGTGCCAGGATGATGGCGCAGGCGCACTGCCACGTTACAGCTTTGTCTTCCAGCGTACGTGCGGATCTTAGGATATAGAACCATTTGAAACAGCTGCGTCCACGCACCGACACCGCCTGGTTGTCAGTACAGGTGGTGGCGTCGATTTCGTGATCTTCAGCTACGGGATGGCAGTAACGCGCTCAGACATCAAGCGCGCGTAGAGCCGGACTACAGAAACGTCCGTCAAACGCGTAGCCAAGCTGTCAGTTGAACGCCGCCTATGCACGGCTTAGCTATGTCTTTCCGTCAATCAGATTCTGCTTGCCACCAGCACTTTACAGATCGGCCGTCAGACTCTAGACGTAGTGCTGCAAACAGATCGGACGACTGACGCAGCTCGCAGTCGCCAAGATCTGTGGCTGCTGGCGTCGGGGTGTGACGGCTGACTGATATGAAAGATGGAGTCGAGCTTTGGGTGGACGGTACATGACCCGCGCGGATCGCCGTATCGCATAGCCATGAATGACTGCGCTTAGGAGCGGTGTGCGCGGATGTCTGTCCATCCGTTGGAAGTTCACAGGCCAACGCGGCCTTGTGGTGCGTTCTGACGGATCGGTGCAGAGTCGGAGCGCGTGTCGCTTGAGAGCCTGGCTGCTCCGGCTGGCGTATCCCGACTCTGGACGTGCTGTCACTCGGCGTATGGGATAGCTGACGGCGCATGCCTGACCTCGGCGCAGGGTTTGGAAAACGCAGAGCAGTCGTCTGCGCATCCCGTTCCTGCGCCTGCTGTCACTCGACAGCTTTGGTCACTCGGCCATGCCTGCCGTTCAACGTAGGCGTTAACCTCTTCTGTCGCCTGTGCGATCCCTCGACGGAATCACCACTCTCTCCCAACCAGTGACGCGATCTACTCTCCCAAACCAAGACTAACCTTGTTGGACGGTCGTGATCTCGTCGGCTTCAGCATCGGGGATCTCGACGGCAAACTCTTCCTCGATCGCCATGACGACCTCTACGGCGTCGAGCGAGTCGAGGCCGAGATCGGTCGTGAACGCCGACGAGGCTGACAACTGCAGTCAATGTCAGTCGAGCTTAGCGAGGGATGTCACCGTGTTCGCGATGACGGACCTTTGCGGGATCGACCTTTTCAAAGTCCTTCAAGACTTGAAAGACGCGGTCCTTGATCTGGTCGTGGGTCAAGCCGGCGGCGGCGCTGTACTGCCTGAACCTAGCGGCTGCGGCGGTGGGCGCGACCGACTTGGTGGCGAGGGCTGCGCGGGATGCTGGGAGAGTGCGGAGGAGTGTACGGAGCATTGCGAGAGGTGTCGACGTGAACAAGACGAACGGGTGGATGGAGCAAGAGGATAGCAGGGGGGGGGGTTGGCGGAAGATGAAACGCCGAGTGGAGGTTTATAACGCCGAGAGTGGTTTAACCCCCCGCGTTCTTGCACTCGTTCAACCGGATGGGACCACGAAAGCAACGATGAAGCATGGGATCAAGCTGCGCAAACTCGGCAGGACGTCTTCACACCGCGGCTTGCTGCTGAGGTCGGTCACTGCGCGGATCAGCTCGGTAGCTCACACGGCGCAGGAACCTCGTCTCGGCCCTTCTCCACCATGAGAGCATCAAGACGACGGTGCCAAAGGCCAAAGAGGCCGCCCGGATGGCTGAAAAGGTATGCGCTGCTGTGAAATGGTGGAGGCGTGGTACTGATCCCAGGCAGATTATCACATTAGGGAAAAAAGGGACAGACCCAGCACGGCGACAGGCTGAAGCGTACCTCCTTGTGCGTCGCCTGGCTCGCGGGCAACGTAGCTAACGCAACCACAGCCATCACACCACTATTCGCTCACCTCACCAGCCAGTCCCGTCCCAACCCCGCATCCAACAGGCTATCCCACCGCCACGGCCTCGAGCTCAGACCCCGATTCCCCCTCGTACACCCCTCCAACCTCGCTCCTCCCAAAACTCTTCAGCACCCTCGCACAGCGCTACACTTCGCGTCCAGGCGGATACACGCGTCTGCAGCGCTACGGCCACCGCCAAGGCGACAACGCCCCACTCGCGATCCTCAGCCTCGTCGATGGCCCTAAAGATCTCAAATTCGAACTCGCAGCGCGCACCGTCGGGCTCGAGACGGTCCGTAGCAGTATGCGCGGAAACGCAGTGCAAGACGGTCAAGGCTGGCATGGACTGCGAGAGTTTACGAAAAGGAGCGCGGAAAAGGTGTTAAAGTATCGAGGCGACGAAGGCAGGCGGGCGTTTGAACAACGCGCAAAGGATTATGCGGTCAGTCGCGAGCGAACTGCGTGGGCGTGCGCTGACGCTCAGATCACAGAACTCGCTCTTGATGGAAAGCACGGCGCTGAATGGTCTGAGACGACCCAACCCCGTCATCAAGCCGAAACCATTCGCACCAGCGTGAGTCTAGTCAACCCCATGCGCGCGGTCTGACACCCCCAGCGAATCCTCCGGCACGCCATCGATAGGACGCCCCCTCAAAGCCGGCGAACGCCTCCCAGGCGTCTCAACCTCGTTCTCAGGCCTCGCTCTCGCCCGAGGCGTATTGGCAATGGGCAGGGCTAAGCGTGGTCGTTCGGAACCGAGGTTTCTGGATCAGCTTAGCCCAGGCCGAGGGGATGAGGTTGCGCCAAAGGGGTTTTAGCGCATGCCATTGTCTTGTTGTGCTTTCTGAGCAGACTGTGAACGCACTCTCTGCTGACTGCAACTGCACGTGTCAGCGCTGCGAGAGATGGACTGCTGATAAACTCGTTGCGGTGCGCGACTGAAGATTGTGCACTTGACCACTGCTTGTCAGTTGACTTTTGGATCGATCGTCGTAGAGGGTTGTTCAGCGCTACAACTACTGCTGGCTAGTATGTACAGTCATCGCTCGAGGGCAGTGGCGGCGACCTCGAGTCCGCGTGCTCCGCTCGACTTGCCTCCAGCACCCAAACTGATACATACATCTCACTCCAGCCGATGAAACACCCAAAACGCACAAAGGCACAGCAACCCCCAACCAATCATGAAATAAAACGACGCCCGCACATTGTCAAACTGTGCCAAGCCGCCAGGGTACACTGTCAAGAGGCCTGCCTGGATCGCGAGCGCGACAGCGTTACCGGCTTGGATGGCCGTTTGTAGGATTGCGCCCGCGACGCCTGCGGTCTCAGCGGGGACGGCGGACATGACGCCGACGCTGCGCTGTACGATCAGTTTGGTGGAATCGGATACGCGAGCACGCACACGACGCAAGTGTTGCTGATCGCGCTGCCGATCGTGCCGATGATGGCGCCGGGAAAACTGTAGCGAAAGTAGGGTTTCCCAGTCTCGCCCCCGGAGAGGATGAAGAGCACGTAGCCGACGGCACCGAGTAGTTGGCCGATTGTATAACTCCAGCGTGGGTTGGCGCAGATGCTGGGGTAGACCCTGGTGCTGCTTTAGCGATTGACATCGGGAGCGTACTGCACCCACACTAAAACCAGGCTGCAGATGAGGGAAAACACGCCCTCTGGCAGGATGCGCAGAGCGGCGATGAGCGGGATGTCGCCGTGCTCGTTTGTATAGACGTCGATCATTGGGATCTGATTGCACGTCCACCACGCTTGCGTGTACAAGCTGACGGCGATCCACATGGTAAAGTTGCGATAGCGCCACGTCGACGGCGGGATCGATGCGTACTCGACCGGCAGCCGTCGCTGGTACCAGAAGAATGAGATGAAGAAGACGATCGAAAGGCCTAGTGGCGCAAAGAACGCGGGCGAGGTCCAGCTATCCGAAGCGCCAAACGTGAGGCCGAACACGAGGAGCAAGGTTGCAAGCAGCATTCTGACGATCAGCTTGCGATCGTCATTTCGGTAAACTCACTGCACTGCGCCACCGATATCCAAGCGCTTCCATTTCGCGTTGACACCGACCGGTAGTTCCGTCGGGTTTGGGATGAACGAGAACGACCAGATTGCAAGCGGCACACTTTCCACTCAGTACTCGCCCGGCTTTCAGCCGAACTCACATGATCGCCGTCGTGATGCGAAAGTACCACCGCCAGGCGGTCATCTGCCCGCCGTTTGGGATCAACTCGAGCAAGCCTCCGAGCGGCACGCCAAAGCTCGCCCCGAGCGCGCCGGACATTGAATAGATTGTAAACGCGCGCGCAAGCTCGCTCTTGCCAAAGTTGTGCGTGATCAACCGATACGAGGCTGGCACGAGGGCTGCGGCTGCAACGCCGCTGACGGCGCGTACGATGAGGAACGAGTACTTGTCGACGAGGAACGAGATGACGAGGTTGAGCAAGCCGAGGCTGAGGAAACCCCAGCAAAAGACGAGTTTGGACGAGTAGAGGTCGGCGACGCGGCCCCAGAAGAGTAGAAACGCGGCAAAGGTGATGGAAAACGAAGTCTACTGCATGAGCTTGCGATCGGTGCGTCAACAGTCACTCACAATGACCCACGTCGACTGGCGAAATTCAATCTCGAGATACGTGGCGATCGGGCTCGTGAGGATGTAGAAGACGCAGACGCCGAGGACTGAGCCGTGCTCAGCTCTGATGCGAAAAGACTGCAAGACTGACCGTCGATGAAGACGCCCAGACACAAGACACCCAGTAGAACATGTCTCCGCGTAGGCGACAGTACAGGCTCTGCCGTCACTGGGGGCTCTGGCGATCCCGAGTCATCATGCGTTACTATGGGCAACGACGGCAGACTCAAGCTGGCTTCCTTGGATTTGCTCGACGAGAGCATCGTCCCGTCTGGTAGCGTTGGCAACCTGGACGCAGTCATGAGCTTTTGACTTTAGCCCGTAATTTGCAACCGAGCCCTGACTTTGGCGGCGCGTCAGCAGTCAGCAGTGAGCGTCAGCAGTCGGTAGTCAGCAGTCAGCGGTATGATCGGCGGCGGCCATTCAATGTCAGCGTGTGACAGGCATGCAGGCCGAGCTTGGATGGGATCGGCGGAGATGTACATAGATGCAGCTTAGCAAACTGATGCACGGTGCTAGAACGCTTAGCAAGACACGTCCATTCACAGTCGACTGAATCCAGCTCGCCTCTGGCCGTCTTTACTGCTATACATGAATGCGCGAGCTGCATGAGCCGCACTGCGCTCCTCACTGCACCTTTGGCTATGCAAACGCAGTCGGACCCATGATCCGCTGACATCGATGCAACCCCTTTCGCCGCGGTGAACTCGCGGTCGCCCATGCCTCTCGCCCATCTGCCCGCAGGCAGTACACGCACGTACCAGGCTACGATGCCGCCTCATCGTCCTGCAGTCTGCAGGTCGCTCCGCTGCGATCTGCGCTCCGTCTACACGTCTGTGCACGCTGCCCCGCGTCCGTGCGGGGTTCTAGTTCGAGTGGCCAGGATGCCCGGTGCTCGTCCAACGACGACGACGACGACGACGACGACAACAACAACAACTCATCGAGTGCTTGCAAACCCTTACTTCCCTCGCTTCTACCTCTCCACCCTTTACTCGGGACGGCCATTGTCAACCTTACCCATCATGGCCACCAACAATGTTCCTCTGCCGCCCCTTCCTGCTTCGCTCTTTGCCCAGTTTCCACCATTGTTCGAGATTCAGGATCCGGCACTCGGCAAGCAGGTTGTGACGCACTCGAGTGCGTTCCAACGGCCAAAAAACTCGGCCGTGATGGAGGATGCTGCCGATGATCCGTGCTTGGGTGAGTGGATTGGCTTGTTGCAGTACCAGCTGGTGGCAGGAGCTGACCCACCGCAGACTATGAAAAGCTCGAGCACGTCGGTGATGGCATCCTCGGCTCGGTTGTCACGACCCTCTTGCACGACCTCCTGCCCAACCTCAAAGTGGGCCCGTCTACCGTGAGTTGAAAGGGTCAGAACCAACTCCCAGCGGCTCGCACTTGCTTGTGAGCTTGATCCCTGCTGACACTACCGCAGGAGCTCAAATCTATCTGCGTACGCGACACGACGCTCGCGATGATCTCCGAGTTCTACAAGCTGCCGGACCGCATGATCGCTGCACCCCAGGCGCTGCTGACGACCAAGCACCAAACCAAGCCAAAGGTCAGTAAAGATCGCCCGACCACAGCACGAACGCCGCAAGCTGAGAAACTGACCCCGCCAGGGCTCCATCTTCGAAGCCTACGTCGCCGGCGTGTTCTATTCTCACCTCAAGACGCATCCTGGGGCGACCCGGGGTGACGCCTACGCCGCGGTCGACACCTGGCTCCGCCAAATCTTCACTCCATTTGCGACCTGGGCGTACGAGTGGATGAAGTCTGAAGCTGAACGGCGCGCGGCCAACCTGCCCTCTGCCAATGGGGGCTCGAACGACGAGCTGTCAGTCTCCGAGATTGACCAGCGAGCGCTCGGCGCTGCCGCTGGCTTGAACCAGTACTGCTTGACGCACTATGGCAAGATGCCAGCGTACGACTATGTCTCGCTTGGGCTTGCAAACTGGCAAGCGACGGCGACGATCGCGCTGCCGATGGGGATCGAGCTGCAGACGGTCGCGGCTAGGACGAACAAAAAGGCGGCGATGAACGTCGTAGCGTGGGAGTTGGTACAAAAGCTCGGCATCTAAGCCGGGTCGATAGAAGATGAGAATGTCTTAATGTCAATAGAATGCTCAATGTTAATGCATGTGTGAATGTACAATGCTTGCTGTCTTCATGCGTCACCACATCCCGCGCACCCTCCCCTGCCCACTGAGACCCGAGAGCTCGATCCAGTGCATGCCTTCAATACTGGTCTCGCCCTTGGCTCGAGCGTCGCGCACAGCACGAACCAGCGCACGGCTCTCGTACGCCGAAATCTCCTCATCGGCCGTCCCAACAGTCACATGGAGCGAGTGCGTCAACTCGGCATCAACGTCCAACACGGGCGCCTCGGACCGCCCCAGCTCTCTCGGCGCCGGTACCAAGTTCTCAACCGAAAGCGCCATGACGCGCTCGTCCCATACCAGCGTGCCCATGTCGAACGAGAGCAGAGGTTGGTACGGATCCGACTGCATGTCTCTGCACGTGTTCCACAGCGTCTCGATCGGCCCGATCGCGTCGGGCGCAGAGTCGGCCTTTTCATCCGCGACCGTCTTTTCGTGCACGAGCGTGATGTGCGGTCGGGCGGTGATGCGCGACTTGGTGATGAGAGCGTCGAGAAACGTCGTGGCGGATTCGAGTGCCTCGGACGCGGCTGAAGCGGCCGAGGCGATCGCGGTGCGGACGACGGCTTCGAGGTCAATCTCGGGCGCGATGCCATAGTACCGCACGGGTTTGGCTTGCTTGACCATTTCCCGACGCGGCGTCGTGATGGTATAGCCGAGCGCCTTGTTGACCGCATCTTGCACACTCGCGGCAGACGGCCGCTCGAGATCCAAGCCCGGCACCGACACCAAATGTTCGACGACGGCCTGGACACTCTCGACCGCATCGTCCTCGACGTGCATCGGGAAGTGATAGGTGAACACGCCGTCGTCGGGCTGCACAAAGCCGCGCAGGAACATGGCGACGACCGCCTCGTGTTCAGCCTTTGCCGACAGGTCCGCCCGCAGAGTCTGATGATTCTCCCCTCGGCGCACGACGCGCTCCGACGCGACGCGCAGAGCACGATGATAAGGGACCTGATCGACGTCCCACACGAGCGCGATAAAGTGCACATTGTACGCCGCGAGGGCACGGCTCGTGTTCAGGTTGACGAGCTCGCTATAGTGCTTTTCGATATGATTGTTGCGGTCGGCGAACACGACGTTGTGCGTCTGGAGCAGGGTCTCGATGTTTTTGAGAAAGTGCGGCGCAGGCTTTTTGAAGTCGAGGTCGTCGCTTTGCGTGTGTGCGAACCCAAAGAGCTCGGTGAGGCTGACGCCGACGAGGGTCTTGCCTGCGGGTGTTGGCTACGTACACGAGACCAGATTGACTTACCACACCCGGGGATCGCGACGGGCACAACCACCCACTTGTCCGGCTTGCCCTCTTTCTTCGTCTCCTCCACCTTGCGTTTCTCCGTGAGCGTATTTGGCGTGCTCTTGGTCTTGAACGTCCCGCGCTTGACCTGCTCCCACTTGTCTTTCCCCTCTCCCCGCGTCCATTCGAGAAAGCGCGCGCGGACACGCACAACGCCTTTATCGTACGAGTGGAAGAGCTCGGGCTCGACCTCCATCCGGTCCTGACACCACTCGGCATACAGCGCCGCCTCTGGCCGGGTCGTCTTCTTGCCCAGTTTCTTCCTCGGGTCCGTCTCGGGCGTCATGTGCGCGACCTTGACCGGATCCGTCAACGGCATCAACGTCCGTGTAATCTCTCGCCAGGTGCGGTATAGAAGATAGGGCTCTTCAAACTTGACTTTGAAGAAGAAGGGCGCGTTGGCGGCATACGGCGGTTTACCATCCTGCTTGCGCTTTTTGCTGCCGGGTCCGACGTCGGCGAGTCGTTTCGCTTGCTCGTCGGTTTCTGGTAGAGGTTCGGCGCGGACGGATGAACGGACGACAAAGCCCTCGACCATGTCGCCCTCCCACGTTCCCGTCTCGGCCACGCGGTCGGTGTATTCCTTGACGGCTGTCAGGGTCGGCAGCTCGACGTAGGGGGTCGGAATGAAGCCAAACTCGGCTGCAAACGCGAACACGGTCGCTGGCTGTTCGGTCGCAAAGTGGGCCGTGTTGTGGTTCAAGCCGTGCAAGTTGAGCCCAACCTGGTGTGCTGGCGTCGCAATCACATGTTCTTCAAAGTCGTCGTCGCACAACTGCAGGGATCAGTCGAGGGTTGCAAGTTGGTCCAGTACTGACTTCGAACACGGCTGTCCAGTTTTCTTCCCATAGCCGCTTTGCCAAATCGGACTCGGTGAGACCTTGCGCGGCGAGCATTTTGGCGAGCCACTGCCTGCCGACCTCGGCGTGGGCCAAGGATTCTACGTGTTCTTGTTGCTCCTCGTTGGTCTGATTCTGCTGGTGCTGCTGTTTCTTCTGCTTCTTCTCTTGTTTCTTCTTTTGGTTCGCACTCGGCTCGTCAGAGTCTTCCACCTTGAGCTCGGCGAGCGCGTCCGTAGCGACCTTGACGGTTGCCGGTTGATCTAGAGTCTCGGTGACAGTCCCGAGGGAGTGCTTGGATGCGACCACGAGCTCTGTCGGTGAGAGCGCAGCGACAAGGATCAAACACCCATTAGTCTTGAGTGTGAGATAGTACGGTCCTTGAGTATATCGAGCCATCTGATCCCACTACGCTCATCAGCGTCTGCCCAGTCCACCGCGCCAACCACGCACATATGTCCACTCGACTTCCTGCGTATTGAAAAACTTGTCATACCCTCTTGCGACGATGCGTTCCTGCCCGTCCACTTGCTCTGTGAACAGTCCGCGCGCCAGGGTCGGGAACGGGCTCGGGACGAGGTAGAACATGTGCTCTGTCAGCTTCCAGCTTGTGATCTTGCGGTCTGGTTGGGTGGGATCGTTCGGTGCGTAGATGGAGCTGGGGTAGATGTGCACGGTCGAGTTGACCGTCTTCTTGGTCTTGGCTTGCAGTGTGCGTAGTGCCGATAGCAGGCTTGCGGTGCTATCGGGGTGCATGGTGGCTGGGAATAACGGAGGTGGGCTGGCAGGTTTGGAAGAGCTGCCGGCTCCGGTCATGGTGGGTAGCGAAGCTGGCGTTGAGTCAAAGGTGTACAAGGAACGTCGCTCTGGAGCAGTCGAGTCAGACGAGTGACGAGGACGTCTGGGCGGATGGATGACGCACCGATGATCAGACAGGCAGCGGTGATCCTGATCTACCTCGATCTGAACCGCTCTGAGCTGTGCTCGATCCTGTACAGCTGCTTTGCAGGTTGGGACGTCTCGTAGGACGGTATAAGAGTTGCGGCCGCTAACATTGTGCTAGCACCCCATTAGCATCTCCATACATTTACCCTGTCAGTGCACGCTCGAGGCTGTCTGGCAGGACATTTACCCAAGCTATACGGTGCGATGCATGTCACTCATCTATACATATGGTCAATCGAGGCTGCCCAGAGCCGAGCCCACAGTGTGCGAGACCCGTTGTAATCCTTTGCGGGCTGCGAGCGCGCCTATTTAGCACCGCAGCGGTCATAGGCGCCCCTAAACCAATAGGCGTGCGTGGTAGGCTCACCGCCGCCACTGGTTCCCCTGTCAGCTCGGTCCGTTGACGCCCTTGTCCTCTGCGTTGTCTGCTTCTTCCCCGTCGTCCGTCTCGCACGACTCGGCGTGTTCTCTGTCTGCAAACTCAGCTGACACCACCGCACACCCAGTCCCCGTCTCGCTCTACCGTTCGATGCCGCCGCGCACCGAGTGAACCCGATCAACCGAGACCGAGCTCCCTCTAATGGACGCGCGGGTTCCAGCAAGCGATACCGTACATCCGCCGACGACCAGTACCAAACCGATCGTACCAGTGGGCAGAGTGACCCGAGCGCGCGTGCGTGAGCTCGAGCAGTTGCAAGCCGCGAGTACGAGCACGAGCACGAAACCTTCCGCCAGGGCTCCGCGCCGCTCCTTGCCCGAAGGCAGTGTAAAGGACATCAAAGACACCAAGAGGTTAGTAGACGGCTGCTGTGGCGATAGAACCGTCGCCACTCGCACTCTGCGCTCTCGCTCGGCGCTGACCGATCATCTCAGGCGCCGGCAATCTCAACCCAACCCAACCACCGATCCCAAAGGCAAGAAGCGCGCCCTTCCATCGCCTTCGCCAGACCCTTCCTCGTCTGATCTCTCCGAGCTCGAACCCTCACCCGAGCCCTCACCCGAGCCAGAGCCGCCCAAGAAGAAAGCAAAGACCGCGACCTCCACCGCGGCCAAAGCCAAGGCCAAAGCTAAACCCGTCACGGCAAAGGCAAAGGGCAAAGCAAAGGCAAAGATGCCCAAGCGACCTACGTGAGTAATCACTGGAACGCGGCACAAAGCTGACATGGCCAGCTCGGCCAGCAAGAAGAACTCGATCGTTGGCCCGTCAAACACGGAACGCGCAAAGAAGGGCGATCTCGGTCAGTGCCCGTTCGCCACAAGGTCCTTTGCATACTGACCCTCGTCAGCATCCTTCCTGCACGATCACGACATGGACGACGACGACGAGTCGCAGTGGGTCGAAGAAGACCCTTCCGGCCCAATGGACGAAGACCACGACGACGAGCACGATCAAGACGACGACGATGCCCGTCGCCCGTCGCGTGCTGCCGGCCCGAGTGGGATCCTGGCCGCGGCAGGCTTGCGCCCTCTACCGGCCAACCCGTTTCTGCGCTTTGGCGAGATGGACGTCGACCCGGCGACCACGGCTCTACTCCTTGGCGACGCCTATCGTGGGCTCGGCGGTGGCAGTGCCTTCACCAACCGGTTTCAACGCCTGCGGCAAAACCTTCGGTCGCCCAAAACCAACAAACGGCTCCGAGCTCTGCAAGAGTGCTCTGAACTCCTGCTAGTCGCCACCGAAGAGACCCTGGCGAGCGCATTCAGCATCGAAGGCTTTGCCACAGAGTTTATCGCCATCCTCGATGGCAAGCCGAACATTGTCAACCCTACAGAGGCCGAGTCGGACCATGATGAAGAGGATGAAGAGATGGACGAGGACGCTCAGATGGCTGCTGTGCTCGCGATGAGCTCGGGCGGTGAGATGCCGCCCGGAGGCGACGAGGCCGAGGCTCAGCTCGTCGCATGCCGCTGTCTGGCGCATCTTCTCGAGGCGATGCCGGGCTCGGGCCATACCCTGGTCCACCTCGGCGCCGTCAAGGTGCTCTGCTCAAAGCTCAAAGAGATCTCCTACATTGAACTGGCCGAACAGACTCTCAGCGTGAGTCATCCTTCTGCGCCGTGCCAGCCACTGATCAGCGACAGACCTTGGAAAAGATCTCGAGCGAGACACCGGCCTACGTCGTAAAAGAGGGCGGCCTCGCTGCTCTCCTCACCTTTCTCGACTTTTTCAACACCAATGTCCAGCGCACGGCCGTGACGGCCGCTGCAAACTGCTGCCGCAGCGTTTCGTCAGACTACTACCCCATGGTCCGCGATGCGTTCCCTGTCCTCCGTCAGGTGCTCGCGTACTCTGACCAGCGCCTCGTCGAACAAGCAACGCTCGCCGTCGTCCGCACCCTCGAGTCGTACCGCCACAACGCAGACCACCTCGAAGGCCTGCTCGACTCGGCAACAGTGACAGCTATTAACGCGCTGCTGATCCCATCCGGCGGTTCCCCCTTGTTGTCTCCTACAACCTACACCCACCTTCTCAAGAGTTTGACAACGTCCGCACGGGCCTCGGCCAAAGTGACGATCGCATTCCTCGAGGCCGGCATGACCGATACGCTGTACCAGATTTTGACGGGCGTGTTGCCGCCGACAGACGACGGCGCCGAACAGGGCCAGTCGGCCGGTGGTCAGGGTCTCGGTGGTGGTGTGGCCGATATGGCGGTATTGCAGAACTTGGCGCACAGGCCCAAAGATCAGGTCGAGGAGGCGTTGGCACTCATCACCGAGTTGTTACCACCACTACCAAAGGGTAAGTTGCTCTTTGTGCGTTCACATCGCCGTACTAACGCCTACAGACGGCGTGTTCGACCACCGCGCATACTCTGAAAAGGCGCTCGGCAAGCTCCAGCGCGCGCGAGAGAGGGCAACACGCCACAGTACACGTCAAAGCAAGGCAGCGTCGTCGGCCGGATCAACCGACGGCTCGGCGACATCCGCACAGAGCCTGTTATCCCAGAGCCGTAAAGACGCCGAGCTTCAGCTCGAACACCGGATCGAACTTCTCAAGTCCGAGCCCGAGCTCATTACGAAATTCACGCGCGCAATCGTCCCGGTCCTCGTCGATGTCTATGCCGCTTCGGTATCGACGCGCGTCAGGTCAAAAGTGCTGACGGGCTTGCTCAAGTCGGTCGCGTTTGTCGAGCCGGTCGAGCTCAAGGCGGTGCTGAGGGTATGTCCTGTGCGTACGGTATAAGTAAAGGCTGACGCCGTCCAGGCCGTTCCTATGGCGAGCTTCCTCGGCGCAATCATCTCATCCAAGGATAACCCCGCATTCACCCTCGCCGCGCTTCAGCTCGTCGAATGCCTCGTTATCAAGCTGTCAGAAGTGTACCACACCTCGTTCCGGCGCGAGGGCGTCGTGTTTGAGATTGAGCAGCTCGCAGCGCAAGAGACCACGTCGGAGACGGCGGCAAAGGAAGCGGCGGCCGTCAAGCCCGAGCCTGTCGAGGCGGCTGCTGCAGTTCCCCCACCTGCTGCGTCATCCGAGGATGAAGGGCCCAAGCCGGTCGTTTCGGCCAACGAGCTCTTTGCCGGCATGGGCAGCGTCTTTGCCGCCGTCGATCCTGCCGTCGGTACGACCCGTCCTCGTACGCCCAGCACGCCGATCGACCCGACCGACCTCAACATCTTCCGTGCCCGTGTGCTCGGCGCGAAAAAGACATTCGAGTCTGACGGCGGTGAACAAGACGCGGCAACGCTCGCACTCGACAACTTGTCCAACCTCGTCAACAAGCTCACGACGCCGCAGGCTGGTGAAGCCGAGCTCAGAGAGACGCTGCGCGTGATCGCAGACTTGTTCAAGAATGAGAACGATGCGCTGTCGAGCTTTGAGCTGCTCAAGAGTGGACTCGTGGATGGTTTGCTCGAGTTTGTTACCGTTCATGGTGTCGGTCAGTGGCGTGGTCGCCTCGAGGTACTTGGCTGATGGCGACAGTCTCGCGGGACGATCGGCGCGCACTGCTGTTTGAGAGCTTTACCGAGCCTCGTGGCGCATCGAGCAGTCCTCTTACCATGCTCGTCAAGCGCCTGCATGAGAGTTTGAGCAGATTGGAAGACTTTACAGTCGAGACTGTCAAGGCTGGTCCTGTGGTTGGTGAGTGCTTCCTCTGAGTTGTGACACACTCTAACGCAGACAGACACGTCTCGATCCTACACTTCGCCCCTGACGCGCTGTATCCGCGTGCGCCTACAGTCTGACGACAACACGGACGCTTCAAAGCCGCCGCCCATCATGGGCGTCACCATTCACGGACTGGCCCACATGCAGATGCTCCAAGAGTACCTTATCCCTCGGTTCACGATTGGGTTCGGGGAAAGTATGGCGGATATGCTCAGGGCGTTCCGTGAGGCAAAGGGAGGCGGGCCAGAGGGGACTGATGGGCTCCTTACCGTTCCTCACGGTCGCGGCGCGGCGGCACAGCTGGAAGCCGTGCGGGCTGCACTTGGAATGCCTCGTCCCGACTCGTCATCGTCAGCCCCAGCGACAGCCGCTACAGGGTCGACAAGCACCTCGAACAATCCTGCAACTGGGTCATCGTCTGCAGAAACCCCCTCGAAAGGCAAACCTCAGAGGCGACGCAGTGCCCGTCTCAGCGCCGCCCAGGCCACAACAGTCAGCGCTGCAGCTGCCGAATCATCAACCTCCGACCCTGCTGCAGCTGGATCCGACACGATGCCGCTGGAAAGTGCCGTGGCCGCTCTACGAGCTGGCGGTCTGGGCATGCCGATGGGTCTCGACTTTGACGACGGAGATGGTTACTCTGACGAAGATTACGATCACGAGGTGCGCCATTGCTCCTCACTGCTTCTCCTGCTGATTGCCTCGACTAGGTATACGAGGAAGATATGGATGAGGAGATCCCGCCTCCGCCAGCGAAGACGGTGGATGTTGCCGTTGCCGATGGTTGGTCTGCGTCTTTGCCCGGCTTTGACTAACGTTTCAGATGGTAAAGCCGTGGCTCAAACTCCCGATGGGACCAGGGTCCCGACGCCTGCGCAAGGGTCCACCGCTCCCGCAGCCAGCTCGGCGCAACAAGGATCGTACGCTTCGGCTGTCAAGGTACCGCCCTGGCACCTCGAGTTCTATCTCGAAGGTCACAAACTCGCAATGTCGGATACCGTCTACGGCGCCATTCACAAGCATGGCCTACCGGGTCCTGGCGTGTCGCCGAGCTCCTTCAACGTCTTCAACTCGAACGTCCTCATGAAGTTCCGGAAGATACCGGGCCCGGCGCCGAAGCGTAGGTCACGGATATCCATTGCCGTGTTGCTGATCCGAGATAGCAACGAACGCTGTGCCCGACGTTGCCGCTTCGCCAGAGCCATCCACAACGTCGCTGCCTCCGTCACTCAGCAAAGACTCTCCGACGGCCAAGATACTGCGACTGCTGAATGTTGTCCACTCTCTCACGGTCGAGGCCAGAGACGCTTCACCAGCACATGCCGACGCGCAGCTCGACGAGAACCTGTTCATCAACAACAAGCTGACTGCCAAGCTGTCAAGGCAGCTCGAGGAGACCATGGTCGTTGCGAGGTTGGTTTCCGGCCTCCAAGCAGCGCAAGACTAACAGCGCAGCTTTTGTATGGCCGAGTGGTCTTTGATCCTGCCGCAAAACTATCCCTTCCTGTTCCCCTTTGAGACGCGCTACTCGTTCCTGCAAAACTCTTCATTCGGCAACGAGCGCCTGCTCATGCGATGGCAAGCAATGCAACCGCGCAACCCCAACCGGCGGGATGAAAACATCAATAGCCTCATCCGCTTGCCGCGCAACAAGGTCCGCATCTCACGTTCCTCGATGCTCGAGTCGGCTAGCAAGGTGCTCGACCTCTACGGCGCGGTCCGCGGCACCCTCGAGGTCGAATACTTTGAAGAAATCGGCACCGGTCTCGGTCCGACTCTCGAGTTCTACACGCTCGTGTCGAAAGAGTTTGCCAGGCGCTCGTTGGCGATGTGGAGAGATGAAGACTCGGCAATCCCCGGGAAATACGTCGTGCACCAGCGAGGTCTCTTCCCCTCGCCGATCTTGCCTCAGGAGACGTACGACGAGGCGACGCAGTAAGTAGCGCACTGGTGCGAGGCTTCTTCTGACTGTGATAGGGCGCGCTTGCATCACTTCAAAATTCTTGGCTTGTTCGTTGGCCGCGCCTTGCTGGATTCGCGCATCATCGACGTCAACCTGAACAAGGTCTTCCTCAAGCTGATCCTCGGTTCGCGAGTGCCAAAGACCTTTGCGTCGCTGCGGGTGGGTCGTCTCGGTGGACTCGTGCACAGGGCTGACTAGCACAGATGGTGGACCCCGAGTTTGCGCGCAACCTCGAGTCTCTGCATACCTACGTACAGACGCGCAAAGAGATTGAGGCTTTGACGACTTTGGTCGGTATGCACACTCGTCGACCGACGCGGCTGACAGATTGCAGACACCCGAAGCACGCGCGAACAAACTCGCCTCTGTTACTGTCAAGGGCGTTCGTATCGAGGATCTGGCTCTCGAATTCACTTTGCCCGGCTACGATATCGAGCTCAAACCCGGCGGTGGCGACATTGCGGTCACCGACGACAATGTGGAAGAGTACCTCGACAAAGTGCTCGATTATACGCTCGGTGTCGGGGTGGCGGCTCAAGTCAAAGCGTTCAAGAATGGTCGGTAAGCGTTGAAGGCAGTATGGTTGCTGACCCTTCAGGCTTCTCATCGATCTTCCCTATCCAGGATTTGCAAATCTTTTCGCCGGGAGAGTTGTCTCTGCTATTCGGCAATACGGAAGAAGACTGGAGCCGAGAGAGTGCGTCGCGCGACGTGGCGCATCCGCCTGCTGACGCAGCACCAGCTCTCGAACGTGCCATCAAGGCCGACCACGGCTACAATGCAGACAGTCGAGCCGTTCGCAACCTGATCGACACCATGACCTCGTACGACAAGGCGACACGCCGTGACTTTTTGCAATTGTGCGTCGCCCGCCCACTTGATGTCGCCAGGCTAACTGAATCAGCGTCACCGGCGCCCCGAAACTGCCCATCGGCGGCTTCCGTGGCCTCAACCCTCCATTCACAGTCGTTCGCAAGCCGCACGAAGCCCCGTACAAGGCCGACGACTACCTCCCGAGTGTCATGACGTGTGCTCAAGTACGTGCCCGACCAAACTGTCGTCAACGCTGACATGGCTGCAGTACCTCAAGATGCCCGACTACTCGACGCGCGAGGTGCTCGAGACGCAGCTCGGGCGCGCCATGAAGGAGGGCGGCCAAGCTTTCTACCTCTCATAGACTACCACCACCGACTGTTCCCCATCGTGTCTCCGTCTCCGTCCATAGTGTATCCGAATCGCGCATGTACTCTATCGCTTCCAAGCAGTGCCGTCCCCGCCGTCGATCACTGCCGCCACTGCCAATGGCCCGACCGGGCGCAACACCACAAAGCGCGAGTGGCACGTGGCACTTCCTGTCGGGCGCGACGCAAGAGGTGATCTCTGTCGGCAAGCGACTGTCACCGGCACGCCAATGTTGTCAGGGGATGCTAAGCCTGAGACCGGCCCATCCCGTCGCCGCTGTTCTTAGATTGGCCCAAGGTTAGCGCCGGCGCAATACAATCGACATCGGATTCCAGCGCTACGCAAGTCTTCGCTTGTGTCGGGTGCTCTGTTTGGACATTGCCGTCGGCTCGGGAAGCTGCGCGCTTGTATTGATTATCTGCAAACCAACACACGCTCGAGGGATCGACCATCATGCCCGACTCTCCGCCGGAGCGACCGACTTTCCTGTCGACGCCTTCCTCGCGCCCCCTGCTCAACGACATATCGCCCGCACCATCTCCTGGGACCATTGAGCCGGACAATCCATTCGGCACCCCCGCCGTCTCCATTCGCACTTCGAATGAATTTCCGATCGAGCCGTCCGCATCCGCAGCACCACCTGCGCCAGCGGCGCCCAAAATCCATATCAATGATATCCCCAACTCACCAGATCCATCTACAAGCTCACCCCCAACATTTACTCAGCCATTTCCATCCTCTGGCAAGACATCACTCGATGGGTCCATAGCGACATCACTTCCGCGGTCTAAATCTGGCAACAGCGTACGGTCCCGCAGTCACCGAGAGAAACCGGCCTCCAGCAAGACCAAGAGATCATCGGGGCGCCCGGTCTCTGGCCAGGTTGGGACGGCGACTGCACGCAAACCGTTCCAAAGCACCCGACTCAAAGGAGAAATCTACAAGCCGTGGCTGGAGAAACGAGATCCTGCGCAGCGGTGGGCTCGGTGGATCACCATTGTTTCAATTATCCTCGGTGTAGCGATCGCCGCAGTCAGTGAGTAGCATCAGCAACGTGATTGCTTGTTCTGACCGCCAGTCTGCTATGACGGTTATGCGTCTATTCCAAACCTCGGCAAAACGTAGGTGCCGCTGGGCTGTCGCAAACTGGACTGACATCGCTGTAGCTGTTTGGTTCTCGACGACGACTTTTCCACCTTTAACAAGGATGTGTGGGAGCACGAAGTCCGGGTCGACGGCTACGGGTCCGTTGCTCGATTAGTCACGTTCCACTGTTAACACTTGCAGGAATGGCCAGTTTGAGTGGACGACGGCGTCTGACAACAACACGTTTGTGCGCGACGGCAAGCTCTACATCGTCCCGACCCTCACATCCGATGTCCTTGGCTCCGACGCAATCTTCAATGGTTACACACTCAACTTGACGGCCGATGGCACCTGCACCTCGACCAACATGACCCAATGCGTCGCCGTGTCCAACTCGTCCCTGTTGACAGTCATCAACCCTGTCCAGAGCGCGCGGATCCACACCAAGAACAGCGTCAGTATCAAGTACGGCAAGGTCGAAGTCAGGGCGCGGATGCCTACGGGTGATTGGATCTGGCCTGCGATTTGGATGCTGCCCGTCAATAACACCTACGGCGCTTGGCCTCGAAGTGGGGAGATTGACGTGGGTGCTCGACCGGGTTGAACGTGGTGCTGACTCTGGCAGATTGTCGAGTCGCGCGGAAACAACATTTCCTACCCGACACGCGGGTTCGACTACGCGCAGTCGGCCCTTCACTGGGGTCCGACAGTCGATCTTGACCGCTACTACTCGACATGGGGCTATCGCCAGCAGCGCCGGACGTACTACAACGAAGAGTTCCACACTTATGGCCTGGAGTGGAACGACAAGTACATGTGGACTTGTACGTTGCGCAGTCGGCACCGAGCTGATAGACTAACAACGCACAGACATCGACAGCAAGGTCGCCCAAGTCATCTCCCTTCGCTTCAGCAAAGAGTCGTTCTGGACCCGGGGCAACTTTCCCAGCACGGTTACAAACGACAGCTCGGTCATCAAGCTCACCAACCCGTGGATCCAGTCGGAGAACAACGTCGCGCCGTTTGACCAGGGTCTGTACTCTTTCCTGAACCCGAGCGTCCCTGACCGTGTGACAGCGTTCTACTTGATCATGAACGTCGCCGTTGGCGGTACAAACGGATACTTTCCCGATGGGCAAGGCTCCAAGCCTTGGGTTGATGGCTCAGGCACTTCCATGTCCGGTCAGTCTATCGCGCCCCGCGCAGACACGTCCTGACATGACAGACTTTTGGCTCTCAAAGGACCGTTGGTACAAGACGTGGCCCGAAGACGTGACTCGGCGAGGACTGGCAGTTGAGAGCGTCAAGATGTGGAAGACGTGCTGAGCTGCCTCCCCGTGGGCTTTGTATCTGTAGCCGTTCTAGCTGCCGCAAGATGTGTACAGATGCATGCGTTGATAGCGACAAGTTGATGACGTTAGGCCTGTCCGCGGTCTGGTTTCGCGTCGACTCCCTCGACTTCGACTGGGCCGAGACCGAGACGTTCACGGACGCGCTGGACGGCTCGGTTCCAGTCTGCGCGGAGCACGAGAAGCAGACTGAGCACAGCGGCGTACAGTAGCGCGACACTGAGGCCGATCCAGAGTCCCTTGAGGCCAAGTCCCTTGCCGCCATTGATCTTGTCGGTAAAGGTGAGCCAGAGACCAAGAGGCAGGCCGAAGACGTAGTAGGATGTCAGGTTGATGAGGGCGCCGGTGTGGTGCAAGCCGAGTGAGCGAAGGATCGAGCCGGTCGTGCCCGCCAAACCGTCTGTTAATTGGAAGAAGGCGACATAGGGCAAGATGTCGGACACGAGGGCGACGACGGCCGGATCGTTGTTGAACAGTTTACCCCAGTTGTCCTTGAAGATGAGCAGGATGGCGCTGCGACACACCGTCAGTCTTTTTGCCGAATATACAGTGAACGCACCTGTTGAGGAAAGCCGTACAGATGCTTAGACCCATGCTGGCGTTCGCAGCCCACTTGGCCTCCCATCCCCTACCAGCGCCAAGCAAGTTGCCCACGCGGACAGCCGAGGCAATCGCGATCGCCATTGGCACTTGGTAGGTGGTAGAACATGTCACCAAAAGGACCGACTGTGCGGCAAGGGCTGTCGGACCAAGCAGTGACGCGGCCAGGGCAGCGGCTTCCCAAGCCCACCATTCGGATGACAACTGGGCAGCGTCAGTCCTGGCACGTACCCGGTGCAGGGCACATACCATGATAGTGCCCGCAAGGCCGAGCGATGTGACCGTGCCCAGCTTTGCAAAGAGCGTGCTGGCGTGGAGCGGATACATTGCTTCCTTTGGCCCCCATTTCAAGGCATAGACCAAGGACATGATGAACTATCGGTCAGCACCTTGTGTCGCGTTCGAAAACTTACGCAGAGGTTGAAGCTGATGCCAGTTGCCAACGGAGCACCGATGAATCCTAGCCTGATCGGTGCAGGCCCCCAGACCTATTCGGTAGATCAGACCATGAGATCGCATGACAGCAGCGAGCGTAACTCACCAACCCCCAATTGGTGAGCATGTTGATTGGCGCGACGATGAAGATGATGACGGTCGGTACGTGCAAGTTGCCTTGGCAGTTGTGGTATCTGCAACGTTTCTCAGCACAGACGGCGTGGTGGGACAGCGGCACCGACTTTTTCATAACAATGTTTCCGGCGTAGCCTGGGATGCCAAAGCTCAATGCGCGGAGGTAACGTGAAGCCTGGTGTGCTACGTCGGGTTCTGAGACCGATAAGCTGAACATCATGAGCCAGGGTGACTCCAGACCGACCTTGACGAAGCATGAGCAAGATCCCTTCGACATTCCAAAAGAGGAGCAGCATCGGCATCTGCGATCCTTGAGTTTGAATCATTCGCGCATCACATACGTTACATACCATGGCCACGACCATGACAACGGCCATGCGCTGTGTCCAGAGCCCGACGCGGGTCGGGTCAGACGAGGTCCAGGCGGCAGGCAGTAGTGTATCCACTGCCGCTCACGTCAGTCTAGTCAATCAACAAAACCGACCCGACTCACGCGCAGAAGCCAAGCCCTGGACAATGGAGAAGCACGACACTGAAGCTGTCATAGACGCAAGTCTGTACAAGCTCGTCAGCGCACAAGCCCCGACCTCAGAGCCCGACTCACGAGGACGCTGCAAGATCCGTAGTGCCGAGATGTCCGATACTGATGACCGACGCCAAGACGAGCGAGTACTCTGCAAACTGTGTCAAGAATGCCGGGACGGCGTTTCGAAGAAGGATCGGGATCTCAGCCTGGACCTGGTATCAGCATCGAGTTGGGGGAATGAACTGATGGCAAACCCTGAGGGCCTGGCGGCCGACCATGACTTCTCGCCCGTCATCTCCGGTCGGTAGCTGGAGATCTGTTGCGTCGAGCTCTTCTGCTGGATCGGCATCGATGGGATGGCCGTGTGCTTGACCGCCCGCATAGCCGCCCAATCCCATTCCCAAGCCTACGGCCAGGCGCTCTTCATCCAGCAATCCTTCGCCTTCCTCATCTACGTAGCCTGCCTGAAGCGGTCGCGGCTCGTGGTGTCGACCTCGTAGTGTGGACACGGGGGAGATTCCACCTGGAGCCGAGAGAAGTGAGATGCCACTCGCACCGGGTGAGGCGGCCGGTGAGATCTCGGGTGGGAGCACGGGCTCTCGCCTAGGTGGACTTCGCTTGGCCGAGCGAGAGCGGGATGAGCCTGCCCTCGGATGACTTGCGCTCAGCCTGCGGCGTTCCTGGTCTGAGCGGGCGAAACCGAGCGGGGTGCTGAGTGTGCCATATGATGCACGGCCGCGACGCGAGCTTGTCGGCGGTGGGAGCAGTGCACTATCCTCGTCCGCATCCGACGAGAGGAGGATGGCAGCATTCTCATCGTCTTCCTCGGCCGCAATGGCAGACTTGAGAACCGAGTCGGGTGTTGGAGGTTCATCATCCAGTGCGGTCGAGGGCGCAAGTAATGGTCGTTGAGCAGAGTGGGTGCTCAATCGATGAGGATGGGGGTGGGTTCGGGACCGATTGATCAGGTTTTCGAGGTTGGATTGGACCGCTGCGATTTGACGATTAGCATGGCGCAGCCGGTCAGCTGATGCACGGACCATAGGGTGAAGTCGAGAGGCTCGACGAGATCTGGGACGCGTGCGGAAAATTTGACATGATGACTGAGGGTGAGAGAGCAGACTGCCCAAGGTCTTATACGTGCGTGAGCCATGATCAGCTGATACCTTTGCCCACGCTGGCGCCGACTTACTGGCACACGAGCACGGGCACTATTGCCGCCGCCGCTCGCTCGGACGCTAGTTTGACCTCGGTGCAGTCTGACGTTTTGGCACTCGGTCTGCAAGATGCCGAGCTCTTGTGGACGGTGCTGTCAGTTTCCTGACCCGAGCGCAAGGTGGTCGTACACAGCAAGAGGAACGAAGCCGATTGCGAGCGCGCACCTACGTCACATGAGCTCGGACGTTTAGGCATGCGAAACGAAAAGCAAGATGGTGATGCTGCTGTCGAGGGTCTGCCATTGCGGTACAACACCGGTCTTGGCGGGATGCGGTTGTCAAGTCTCTCTGCAGATGTCAAGCTGTACAGGTCTGAACGCCGCCCTGTTGCGAATGCCGCGGGCGAGTCACGTCTGTGCAATTGACCGCTGGGCAGTGCTGGTCGTCGTGTGGGTGATAATCGTCTGATGCATCCTCGTTACAGGCCCAGTTGATCAGAGCAAGGCAAGGCAAGGTGAGTCTCCTTTCGTGGGTCGCACGTCGCTGGATCGCCTAAACTCAGGTCGGTCTCAGGACATGTCCATCTGGGAGCACCGATCCCCCGGACGGCTACATACATGGTCGAGACCGGAGCCAGTCTTGCTCAGCTCGGCTCGTCGATCATGCGGAAAGCTGCTGCGGCGGCGGCAGGCAAAGGACGCGAAAGGCGCCAAGGAGGATTTCTCGGGCATTGCCGATCACCAGTGGAAGATCATCGTGTGCAGAGCCATGCGAGACTCGCCGTGCGTTCACACACGGTTGGCCTGATCAGCGCAAACTCTAGAGCAAGTCTACATCGCACAAACAGCGTCTTGACGCAGGACGTTGCAGTCTTTGGTCCTTGCTGATAAGGATGTTCGGCAGCTGAGCCCCGCGTTCCGGCCGTTCGCGTGGCGGTCAAATGACTGAACCTATCAGCACCATCGGGATTGTCTACCCGGCCTTCACCCGCCCGACTGTAATGCGCTTCATACTCCTGCGCAACAGATCAGCATGAGCGCACTCTCAGGGCCAGCAGGCACCAGCGCACCTCCCAGTCGGCGCAGACTCTCACACGTCTCCAAAGCCTGCTGCGTCTGTCGTCGGCGGCAAGTCGACATGTTCTGGATCAGACTCGCTGCTGACAGCATGGCGCAGCAAAGTGAAATGCGACGGCGAGCGCCCCGCTTGCTCGACGTGCCGTGCGAATCACGAAGCATGCGCGTATAGCAACGAAGAGGATGGCAGGCGGTGCGTACACGAGCTGGTGATAGCTCGGCTCATGACTATCCAGCGCGTCTTCCTCGGCATACGTGTCCTCGCTGCGCGGCCGGATCCATGCTCTTGAAGGACTACTAGTCGAGCGATCTGCGCCTGATCGTCAGAGCAATGTACAAGTCGAAAACGTCCAGCTGCGGGCGCGCGTCGACAGTCTCGAGACACTGCTCGACATCTACAGCATCCCGCGGCCGTCCAATGCCATCGATATCTCGGGACCGAGACGACAGCCAGAGCAGGCTTCACCGCTAGAGCAAGCCTCGTCGCTCGACACAGACGGCCGTCGAGACCCATCGCTGGGTTTGGACAAATTACATGCGAGTGACGCGGACGATGAGTGGTCAAAGCTAACCTATCCAGCTGGACGACGAAGGGCGGCTAGAGCATTTCGGCCATACCTCGGCCGCAGTGCATTACCGCGAGTCCGACTGGACGCCTTTCCAACAACCCCTCGTTTCACCCCACCTACATGGTGAGCGACGACTGGATCTCGACCCGCTACACACACAAAACGTCTACATCGACTGGTCACGGCATCTCCCTGTCGAAGCCGGCTTGACGAAACAGATGCACGACTCGCTGCTAGACATCTTTGGCGCATTCTTTGCGCATTGGTGCATGGTACGTCGCGGCCACCTGCCAAGTAGCTCACGATCATAGGTCCTCGACTACCCGGCTTTTCTCCGCGATATGCGCGTCTGTCTTCAAGTCCCTGCAACCCACGATCCGCCACTGACTCGCACGGCGTTCTACTCGCCTGTGCTGCACAACGCCCTCTTGTCATTGGCAATCTCGTTTGGCGGTGCCATGTGTCCGCCTGTTCAGCATCTGTTTGCCAGCAAGGCTAGGATGCACCTTGCTGCCGAGTACGAAAAGCCGCTGCTGAGCTCGGTCAGCGCTTTGATGCTGCTCGGAAGGTACAGTCGCTCTCGTCGATTAGACTGACGCTGACTTGGCAAAGCTACGACGGCAGCCGAAAACACGGCAAGGGCGCGCTCAACACCGGCTTCGTGACGTTTGGGTCGGCGGCAAGGGTCGCTCAGGCTGTCAGTCAAGCGGTCTCCACTGCGTGTGTGCTGATTCCCGCAGATTGGCGTCAATATTGACGTATGCCATACGCGACGTCTGCTAGCTTTCTGACGTGCGCTCAGTGCCAAGGCTTTGTAGAACGGGGCCTCATCACCGAGGCTACCCGCAAAAGCAGAGATACCACTTTTTGGTCGGTCTACATCACGGACAAGGTCGGTCACTGCTCGCTATCGCGAAAAGTCTACTCACCCAAAGTAGCTGTGGTCTCTCGCCGCTGGTCGCTTTGTTGCATATCGCCATGGAGATCACAACTTGGCTCTGCCTGAAGTTGATGCTGCGATCGACAGTGCAGCCTGGCAACCGCCTGCCCTCTGGGCGCAGATCACTGCCCGATACCGCGATGAGGACTACGACACGGCTCTCGTACAGTCGGATCGACGAGTCCACGCGGCAACTATACGGCCTGGTATGGTGTCGACCACGTTTCACTACACCTGCAAGCTCGCCATCGTGATATCCGACCTCATCGATGAGATGTAAGCCTGCCTGCGAATCCGTGACGTGGCTAAGGCGATTACAGCTATTCCCTGAAGCCACATTGTGCTGCACGGGGCCGTAACGACGCCCTGTTTGACCTCGATCGCCGCTTGCAGGCATGGGAAACCGAACTGCCGGATACGATTAGCACGTCGAACATTTCCAAGCAGCGCGTCGCACCGCACGTCTTGACTCTTCACCTGCTGTACAATCTTGCAATCATGCTCTTGCACCGACCCTTTTACCAGAGCGCGCAAAGAGACAGCGTGTACGAGCTGTCAATGTCGCGGTGTGACTCGGCGGCATCGGCAGTCGTGCGACTCATGACGGTAGGTAGTCGACTTGACCAATGGACCCGGCTGATCGTTGCCAGGCTTACCACAGCACGTTCGGGCTGCCGTTCGCTCCCTTGTCTCTATGTACGTCGCCTCTGGCACGACACGGTGCTGACCACTCGTGCAGTCAACATTGCCTTCATTGCCGGTACCATCTTTCTCATGCGCTCGCTGCGGACGCAGCAGACTAATCCAAACGAGAGTCAAACCGCACTGCATGGCGTCGACGAATGTGTAGGTTTACATGCCGTGCTTCCCACACGAGCTGACCTTGCAGATCTCTGCGATGAATGAGATGGGTAAGAAACCTGGATCCCTCGATCTGATGCGCTTACTTTCTGCAGGCAGAACGTGGGAGACTCCCAAGCAGTCTGCACACGTCCTACAATCCTTGCGAGACGAATGGGCGGTGGCTGATCACCCAGCGCCAATGCCATCGCCTACGGGCCAGCAGCTCTTGCAAGCAAACGCCTTCAGCGACGGGCAGCCCAACCTCGGGTCCTCGAGCGTCTCAACCTTCAGCTGGGCAGACAACATCCCCCCGCAAACTGTATCAAACAATGCGCCGGCTGGCAGTAGCAACGACTTTGACCATTTCCTACAAAGTCTACTGCGCGAACCCGTGCACGGACAAGGTCATACCTCGACGTCTCTCAGCCCGCCTTCATCACTGCAAACGGGCAACGCATGGTACTTTCCTCCCATGAGCTTTTCAGAGGTATCACCACCGCAGTACCCTCGATGAGATGCATACCCTGGGTCTATTCGCCCCGCCACCCTTCCATATCCTTCAGGTCCTGCACGGGAACGTTCGGACGCGCCGTGTCGGGCTTGCGCTCGACTTCGGGTCGCCAGCGCCACAGCTGAGCGAGCTTTGGGTCCAGCTTGTCTTCGACTAGGTCGGCGACGTAGCGCCCGATATTGGGAAGGAACTGCGCGAGTCAGTGCTGCTTGTTACACTGGCCATATGGATCACCTTGAAAGCGTGGGCGGATCCGCCAGCAGCGACATACGCGCCCGGAGTGTCGGGGAGCTCGGTGACGATAAAGTGGGCGTCTGGTGAATCACCGTCCCAGCACAAGCGCTCGTAAGCAAAAGGCCGATCCGCATATGTCGGCATGCAAGCTCGCAGGAACGCCCTGATGGCAACCCTTTGAGACTCGGGGATGGTGTCGGTCGGGTTCTCAGTCTTGCATCGCGGAGGATGTGATGCAAACGTGAACTAGAACGGTCAGCGGTGCGTGAAGCGGTCGAAGCGACGTACTCCGGTTGAATGGGCGCAGACTTTCAAACGACGACCATCGACATCTGGCTGGAACATGTAGCCAAGCTGTACGGTCAGCCCCTACTGTGAGCCTACCTTTGCACACTGACCTCGCGGTTGTTGATCACCGGAGCGTTGCGGAACGTCTCGGCCTCGGCTGCCGTGAGCTGAATGTGGGCAAAGCACCACCTATGATAGCAGCGCGATCAGAAGCGAGCCAGCGATCGACACATGACTCACGCCCTCGCCTCGATTTGACCTCCAGTGTCAAGGATCGATTCCTGGACTAGATTAGATGCTATGATTGATCGCAAACGCGCACGTACGGTCCATGCACCAGCGGCGACAATGACCTTGTCCGCAGACCACTCAGTTCCGTCTTCTGTGATGACTCCTACACAGCGACCATGTTGGATCCACAGTTTCGCCATGGCTCCGCTAGCGCCCGAAACAAATTGAACGCCTAGACGGGCTGCTTCGCGCGCGTAGGCATCCAACCCATTGCGGGCATGCGTCCACCCTGCTTTGGGGTTGTAGACACCTCGCCAGTTGCTAAGACGTGGTCAGTCCTGAATACATCGGACACCTGGATTGTACCTCATTGGACCATCCAGGAATGGCGCCTTCGCCTTGAACTGCTCAGGCGTAGTCAACTCCTCGAACTCGACACCTCGAGCTCGCGAGTTGTCAACTGCCGCTTGGTAGTTTGCCACACTGGCTGATCAGTCTCAGCGACCAGAGATGAGACAGACCTACCTGACAGCGCTTTCGCCAGTGACCGAAAAGATATAGCCGTTCTCATTGTAGCACCCCGCCAGGATCTCCTCCTCGAGCCAGAGTGTGCGCGCTTCCTGTGCCAGCTCGCAGTAGATGCTGTCGGCGTACTCGGTGCGGAAGATCTTGTTGAGGTCGTTGCCTGCAGATGCAGCTGATGGGGGTGCATGGCGGTCTAGCACCTTGACATTGGTGTAGCCTCGGCGAGCCAAGTGCAGAGCGGTCGAGAGGCCGAAAACGCCGCCGCCCTGAGGTCACTCAGTGGACGTCGCTCGTCAGGCCTGACACACTCACGACGACAATGATATTCTCCTTACTCATGACGTGTGATGATGGGCCACACAGCTGCCTGCGTTGCGCCTGTCCGACTCATAAACTGCCGAGATTAGGCTATCGTGTCCACGCGACTTCGGATTGCAATCCCGAGCGTCGGTACGTAATTCCGACGGGTTTGCTCTTATCCCGATGGGAGAGCACACGGGACAGCGCTGCATGTGTAGGTCGGGAAAGCGGGAAAGCGAAGCCTTTGGCCTTCGGATCCTGTTTCGACAAATGGACAATTGCTGAGCAGATGCTGCTCGTTCACGAACCAATGACACGAGCGGTGTGCAGCGTGTAAAGCGTGCACAGTATACGACGTATTGCGATGTTATCCATAGGCCCTGACTACAACGGACGCCCGCATGTCAATCATATAAATGTCAACCACGCTCTTCCAAGGCCGCCACACAAGACACCCCAACCGCGAGCGAGAGCGTTGAGCTCAGAGAATGTACCGGAAGTGAGGGTTCTGCCGACCGTCAGCATCAACCCGGATCCCTCTGAAGGATACGCACCTCAAAGTCAGTTTTGTCGTGCCATTCATCAAGCAAATCCTCTTGGCCGTTCTTCTCAGCCATGTACTTTTCCAGTTCTGTGGCCTTCTTCTTGTTGAGGTAGATGACGTAGAGCAAGTCGGCGCCAATGAGCAGGATTGCGACACAGTAGCAGGTCTGAATGCGTCAGCGCAAGGTGCCGTCTCGCAAACGTCGGTACGTACAAGCATTGCGACGACTCCGCTAGTGTAGCGCGGGGCTTCTTTCGCGCGGAACGTCTGCTCAACGTCAGCTCAGGCCGCGTTCAGGTCGTGACACGGCTGACCTGAGGGCCGATGATGTTGCCTGTCGCATATCCGAGATAGCTGATCCCGTACACCACCGTCTTCTTCGTGTAGCCCGCCGTGTTTGCTGCGTTGAGTTAGCATATATGTATGGGTCGCTGCAAGAACGGACCGTAAACAACAGACTGCATGACGACTGCAACTGTCAGTACGGGTCTCACAGCTACCGTGGCACGCACTGTAAGGTCCCCAGTAGCAGTAGAGGATGTAGAGGGAGACGAGCGAACCGCCAATGTTGGACCGGGGGATAACGTGCAATAGCACGGTGGCGATCAGCGGGAGCACACACGAGAGCATGGCGCAGATCATGCGCTGATTGCTCTTGACAGCGGCGTAGGACCAGACGAGACTAGCGATCCATGAGATCACACCCGTTGGGATGGCCATGAGCATCGTCTCTGCGACCGGTGTCAGTATTCACGCTCATATCAGGGGTCGGACTCACTCTTCGGGGTAAAGCCAAGACTAGCGACGATGATCGAGTTGAACGTGATGAGGCCGCCGTTGGGGATGTTGAGACAGAGGTTGATTGCAAAGATGAGGTACGTCCTGGGGTCGATCAACGCTTCGCGAACTTGGTAGAGCCTGATCATGTTAGTTGTAATCTTGTGATCGCTGTCCGGCTCACTTGTAGGTCTTGTTCTCCATGCCCGTGCGGTTGTCGGCAGTGCGTCTGACAGCAATGATACGTTGGCGCAACGTCTTAAAAGCAATGATCAGTAAAGAGCGCCAACCAGCTATCACACGTACCAGCCATCGCGCCGTCGTAGGCGAGTCAGGGAGGAAGAACCACAGCAAGATGCCTGTGCCCGTCAGTACGTCCGGCGTACGGCACAAGAACCTACTCCATGCAAAGGTGATGGCACCGACGAGCAAGAAGAGCAACTGCCACTGCTTGAGCTTCCCCGGCATGTACACTGCACAGGCGTAGCTGAGAACGCCGTTCATGATCGAGGACAGAGTCGAAAAGATGATAGCCGTGCGGAAAGGTGCCTCCTTGGTTTTGAACCACATGGCAATGACGAGACCGAAGCCACTGAAGATGACGCCCTCAAACAGGCCAAGGATGAAGCGGCAAGCCATAAGGTGCGAAAAGTTCTTGCACGCTGCCATGGCCATGGTGATCACGCCCCAGATGGCGCAGTTGAAGGCGATCCATTGACCGGCGGGGAGTTTCTGCATCACGTAGAGGGTCGGGAAACTGCGGTTGATTAGCTGTATTCAGTAGGGCAGTCGCAGACGCACAGGGCGATCATCCCACCGAAGTAGACTGGAAATCAGCGTGAGGATAGGCTGGGCCATGACGGGCAACGAACTGATTGAGGAAACCCAACTATATTCCTGACCAACGAGATGCGTGTCCGTGCGAAGCCCGAGGACGGCAGCCGTCCCGATGCAGACCTTGTCGACAGCGCCCATCATGGTCGCGAATTGGCAGAGCGTGCAGATGATAAAGTCGACCTAGACTGGATGAGCGTTGCCACCCAAGCGCAAGTGCCACCTACCTTACGTAACACGACCTTTTCCTCCGCAGCCGTGTAAGGCGCGAGGAGCTCTGCAGCGTCCGGTCGCTGTGCAATCTTTGCCAAGAAGTCGGCAGCGACATCAACATTCTTCTTGTCGAGGTCCTTTGCGGCCTCTTGGATGACTTGCACGTCGGCGTCACCCAACGCGTGCTTGTGGTCTAGCTCGAGGTCGTTTGCCGACGAGGTCTGTTGAAGATGCGACATGACGGGTGTAGAGACCAGAAGCTGTGCGCTGACAGGACACAGGTGCTTCAAAGAGGCTTGATATGTAAGGCCCCGGAGTGCTCGGTCATGGTACGCAGACAGCGATAGACTGAGCATCCGCTCGGGGAGCAATCCCGAGCGAATCCGGACCTTATCATCGGTCACTGGGTTTACGGCATGAGCCTATCTGGAGGCCTAAGCGCTCACCTAACGATTTCTCGCAGCGCTCCAGCTCATGGTCTCGGCACCAACCCGACCGACGCTCACACAGCAGCTCGGGTTATGTTTCCCGACGGGATTGATGCGTATCGCACCAGGAAGACAGCTGACTCTGGTCATGAACCCTACTGACCTACTTATCCGGGCTGACGGTATCCGAGATAGACACTGTCAACTGCGACAGCAATTCAACTCTTTCCGCTCGCCCCCCACTCCCTTGCTTACTTCCAACATGCCCATTGCCGTTCGAAACCATGACAAGGTGCGCGTCGCCATCGACCGAGGAGGCACCTTTACAGACTGCTTGGGGATGAGCAAGACCAAGGGCAACTTTCTCGTCAAGCTCTTGTCGGTCGACCCAGCCCAGTGAGTGATAGTTTCCGATCGGTGATCCGCGCTGACCATAGACAGCTATGCCGGTACCTTTTGATTTTGACGAGTCGAGCTCAGCTGACTCCTTCAGATGCTCCTACCGAGGGTATTCGACGGATCATGGAGTGGTTTACGGGCGAGTCCTTCCCCCGCGACGAACTCATCGATACGTCGAGGATCGAGTGGATCCGAATGGGCACGACCGTTGCGTGAGTTGTGCGCGATCTGCGGGATGTGACTAACCCAAGTAGTACAAACGCCTTGCTTGAACGCAAAGGCGAGCGGTGTGCCATGTTGATCGCAAGTCGCTCGATTGCTTCGGATGTTTCAATTGACAGAGCGCAGACGAAAGGATTCCGCGACTTGATCGACATCGGCACACAGACCAGACCATTCCTTTTCCAGCTGGCGATTAAGAAGGTGAGCAATCCCCCTGCATACAGCGCCCGCTGACGTGCTCGTAGCCCGACGTATTGTACTCGAAAGTCGTCGAAGTGGACGAGCGAGTTGTCATTGAATGGCCAGAGTTCGTCAAGGAAGGTGCCTTAACTGCTGCAAATGGCGACAAGCTTGTACAAGGTGTTAGCGGGGACACGATCCGGATCATCCAGCCTCTTGGTGAGCTTGCCACAAGTGTGACGGCAGCAAAGTACTGACCCTTGCAGACGTCCAGGCCGTGACCAAAGACCTGCAAGCTCTGTACGCCGAGGGCTATCGATCGATCGCCGTTGTTTTCGCCCATTCATACACCTTTCCCGAGCATGAACAACAGGTGGCGCAGATTGCCACAGGCTTGGGCTTCACCCACGTCTCGGTCTCGTCCGAGCTGCAAGCCATGATCAAGATGGTCCCTCGTGGAACGTCTGCCACTGCCGATGCCTACCTGACACCCGAGATCCGACGATACGTCTCTGGCTTTGCCAAGGGCTTCAAAGGCGCATTCCAAGACGAGTCAGGGTGCCGCGTTGCCTTTATGCAATCAGACGGCTCGCTCGTCGACTTCCGAAGCTTTTCGGGTCTGCGTGCCATTTTGAGTGGACCGGCTGGCGGTGTCGTTGGCTACGCGCGTACATCTTTCGACCCGAACAGCGGGGCGGGCGAGGGCGGTGCACCTGTGGTTGGCTTTGACATGGGGGGTACATCCACAGACGTGTCGCGGTATGGTGGCATGGTACGTTCTTTCTTGATCGCACCTCCGTTGACTGACCTCCTGCAGCTTGAACACTGCTTTGAAACTGTCACGGCTGGTACGTTGTGCCTCTCTTCAACGTCCGTCAGGCTCATGGTTTGCAGGTGTCACCATCCAGAGCCCACAACTTGACATCAACACGGTCGCGGCCGGTGGTGGCTCTATGCTCTTTTGGCGCAACGGCATGTTCGTTGTTGGACCCGAGTCTGCCGGTGCCCATCCCGGCCCTGCCGCCTACCGCAAGGGTGGCCCTTTGACCGTCACCGACGCCAACTGCGTGCTCGGTCGTCTCCACATCGACTCGTTCCCGAAGAGTAGGTCACCATCGGAAAGGCCCACTCGCTGACGTTCGGAGTCTTCGGCCCGGATGAAAAGCAGCCACTCGACTACGAAGCTGCTGCCAGCAAATTCAGGGAGCTCACAAAGATCATCAATGCCGAGACGGGCGGCTCTCTTACCATGGAGCAGGTCGCTTGTGGCTTTGTCAACGTCGCAAACGAGGCCATGGCTCGCCCTATTCGCGCGTTGACTGAAGCTCGTGGCCATTCGACTTCGGCTCACAACCTGTCTTGCTTCGGTGGGGCTGGAGGCCAGCATGCGGCGGCCATCGCTACAACGCTCGGCATCCACCACGTCATCGTCCACAAGTACTCGTCGATTCTCTCCGCCTTTGGTATGGCCCTTGCCAACGTCGCCGTCGACCTCAGCGAGCCCAGCAGCGAAACCTACAGCGCCGAGAGCCTCGTGCGCGTGCTCGAGCGCGCCAAAGGTCTCAAGGTACGCGCACTTGCCGATCTCACCGCGCAAGGCGTTCCGGAAGAATCTGTCGTGTACGAGGTCTACCTCAACATGCGCTATGCCGGATCCGACACGGCTTTGATGGTTCTTGCACCCTCCGACGGTGACTTTGCCAAAGCGTTCTTCGAGCAACACGTCCGGGAATTCTCGTTCGCCCCCGAAGCGAGCATCGTGGTAGACGACATCCGCGTGCGAGCAATCGGGACCAGCAAGGAAGAGTCGGAAGGAGCTGGCGATTTGCTATACTCGACGGATCTCGAGAACCTCGAGAAGATCCCAGTCCAGACCTCGCAGAGCTTTGCTACACACAAGATGTACTTTGAAGAGGCCGGCGGGTTTGTCGACGCTCCCGTCTACCAGCTTGAGTCGCTTGTGCCTGGCACAGTCGTGCACGGTCCTGCGATCATCCTCGACAAGACGCAGACTTTGGTGATCCACCCTATCAACATTGCCACCATCCTGACCAACCACGTCTTGTGAGTACTCGAACTAGCTTGCTCCCACTTGCTGATTGCATCAGCATCGATGTTGGCCTCGGCCCTCGCCGCAAAGTCGGCACCGACGTGGTCGACCCCATTCAACTGTCGATCTTTAGTCACCGCTTCATGTCTATCGCAGAAGACATGGGGCGCAAGCTGCAAAAGACGTCGGTGTCGCTGCAGATCAAAGAGCGCCTTGAGTAAGCCTGCGCGGCGATATCGATCTCATACTGACACAGTCAGCTTCTCGTGTGCCATCTTCTCGCCCGAGGGGTACCTTGTTGCCAATGCCCCACACATTCCCGTCCACCTCGGAAGCATGCAATACGCTGTCGAGTTCCAAGCCAACCTGCACAAGGGCAAGCTTCGTCCGGGAGATATCTTGGTCAGCAACCACCCCAAGGCCGGTGGAACGCACTTGCGTGAGTACCTTGTCCGCGTTCGGAGCTGGGCTGATGCTTCATAGCCGACATCACTGTCATCTGCCCCGTCTTTGCCGAGGGTACGCACGAGATTGTGTTCTGGGTTGCCGCGCGTGGCCACCACGGTGACATTGGCGGTCTCGGAGGCAACAGCATGTGAGTGGCTTCAGTGTTGAATCATGCGCTTATTCGTGTAGGCCGCCCGACTCAAAGGACATCTGGGAGGAGGGCGCGTCCATCGTGTCGGCATTCCTCGTCCGCGATGGCGTCTTCAACGAGGCGGAAATGATCAAGTACTTGACCGAGCCCGGCCAGTATGACAACTGCGAGCCTTCTCGCCGAATCAAGGACAACATCAGCGACCTCAAGGCTCAGGTGGCCGCGTGTGCAGTGGGCTCGCAAAAGATCAAAGAACTGTTTGACCAGTGAGTCGGTCTGGGTCTTGATGATCCGAGCTGAGCATCGCAAGGTACAACCGCGAGGTCGTGCAGTTCTACATGCAAGCCATCCGGGGCAATGCCGAGCTCGCTGTGCGCAACTTTTTCAAAGAATCGTACCACAAGTTTGGCGGCAAGGACATTCACGCGATCGACTACATGGACGACGGTTCGCCTATCGAACTCACGATCCGTATCGATCCCAAGACTTGGTCGGCCGATTTCTCGTTCGAAGGAACCGGGCCCGAGGTGAACGGCAACCTCAACGCTCCTGAAGCCGTGACCCGTTCGGCGTTGATCTACTGCATCCGTACATTGATTGGCGTCGACATGCCTCTGAACTCGGGCGTCCTTGTCCCTGTCAAGCTCACCATCCCCGAGGGCACGCTCCTGTCCCCATCCGACACGGCTGCCATTTCGAGTGGCAACACTGAAGTCTCGCAGCGCATCGTCGACGTCGTCTTCCGTGCTTTCGAGGCGTGCGCAGCTAGCCAAGGCTGCATGAACGTCTTCCACGCCATCTACGACGACATGTCGTACGGCGAGACGATCTGCGGTGGCGTCGGCGCTGGTGCAACATGGGTCGGGCAGTCGGGCTGCCACGTCAATATGACCAACACGCGCATCACCGACGTCGAGGTGCTAGAGAAGCGAGTTCCGGTCATCTTGCGCGAGTTCTCCATCCGACCTGGATCAGGTGGCGTGGGTCGCAACGCGGGAGGCTGTGGTGTTCACCGCGAGTTTGAGTTCCTCAAGGACATGCACGTGAGTGTCTGTGCGGTCGGTGACGGACTCTGCTGACTGAAGCAGGCGAGTGTCATTGGCGAGCGACGTGTCAATCAGCCATATGGCATGCACGGCGGCGGGCCAGGCGAGAGAGGCGCGACCTACTGGGGTATGTCTGCCGATTGACCGACCTGTCCGGAACTGAGCAGCGCTCAGTGCGCCACATGTCTGATGGCTCGGTCCGCAAGATTCGCTGCAAGCCTTCTGGAACGTTTGCGTGAGTCGCGTTCCGCCATCAACAAGCGTTCGCTGACCATCACAGCCCGCATGCTGGCGACCGCATCATCATGCACACGCCCGGCGGTGGAGGCTACGGCACCCCGGGCACGACGGCGAACGGGATCGAGTCCATTGCCGAGGAGGGACAGTTCCTGCCGCGAGCCAATGGCAGTGTCGCCAACTGGTCAAGTACGGCCGAGCAGAACTTTTGAGTCGAGCGGATCGCGTTGTAGCACCTTGTATACTAGGAGATGGATCTGATAGCGCATGAGGTGCTCGGTTGCTTGCCGATGCGACGACTCAGCGTCGTTCCGCCGCGTCAACTGACCGGTCGTCGACGGCGTTGCTGCGTTCGATACGACAGGCGTTCCATCATCGACATGACCATCAAGTACGTCAACACCTACACGCCTCCAGCCGCGCAGGCGGTCGAGGCCGAACCGCACCTGCACACGGCGCCGGAAGACTACGACTTCAACTGGGTCGGCGGCCAGCTCGGTCCCGTGTCCTCGGACAAGTTGGTATTGCTGCCGTTTGTCGTATGTGCATAGTAGATGATATCCCGGTGCTGATCTCTCAGCCATCGCTCTATGCACCGCACTGGCAACAGCAGATCGCGTCGGCGCCGCAAGTGTTCAGCTACCTGTCGTATTCGCCCGACCCGCGCGAGTCGCTCGCCAACTATCTGCAAGTCGTCGAGAAGATGTTCCGGCGTGATCCCGTTCGTAGGATTCCCTTGCGAATGATTGTAAACGTGCTAAGCGGCCGCGCAGACTGTCACACTGTTTGCCATCTTCGACTTGACCAAGGTGGACACGGCGGATGAAGGTGTGCCAGGACCTCATAAGATTCCAGAGGGACACCCTCCGCTCGGGACGATGGCTGGTACATGCAGTTTGCTGAATACCAGCATGGATCACCGTGTCAGCGAGATCGGTCCGTCCATTTCTTCCGCTTGTCTGCGGCTGACAACCAACAGGTCACATCCAGATCCTGCCGCACGCCCAGAGAACACACGTCGCGACCCACATGTGCGGCACGCTGCTCAACTGGGCATTCGCCATGCCGACCGATAAGCCGGGACCGGGACTACAGCACCCGCCTGGGCTCGCCATTCGCCGGATGCAATGGCAGACTTCGTCGCACAACCTGGCTTCGCAGCGGCTCGGTGCGCGCATGGGACACAAGTATGAAGGTATCGAGCGTAATCACAAGGTCTGGCGGCCGGACATGGAGGGCGCGAGACTCGGCCGGGAAGGCGATGGAGCGCTACTTGGCGCCAGTCGGGACAGTTGGTGGGGTGCCGCGACTTGGCAAGACTGGGTCGAGGGCGGGACGCGTGAAGAGGTAGCTAAGCTCATGGCTCGCCAATCGTAGGCTCGCAGTGTTCACATGTCTGGTCATCGTTGGAATTATGTACATCCTCGGGCGACACCTCAGGCGTCAACAAGGTACTTGCGCAACCAGCCCACTGCTTTTTCGTGCGCATCTTCAAACGCGAGCCTGACAGTCTCGACTCCGAGGTTCGGCCTCGCCGCAAACCCATGGCAGGTCCCTGAACCCTCAGCACGACGCAAACTCGGTCATATCACCCACCAGGGTAGCGGCGGAAGTCGTGTGCGACTTCCGAGCGTTCCAGCAAAGCCTCGACCTCGTCCTGCTTCTTGGCGGGAAAGTAGACGTCCTGCTGAGCCATAGTCCACGACGTCGGGATAGTCGAGGCCTTGATAGCAGCGAGGGACGCCGGGCCGGGATGGTTGATGACGGCTGCGACGAGCGGAGTGGTGGGACCTTTGCCGATGAGGGTGATCATCTGCGAGCCGCCTAGGCAGTAGCTGCTGCCCGTCAGTACTGCTAGGCGGCGTACTTGTACACGCACCCGACACCGCCAATCTTCGTATAGCCTTCACGTTGAAGATCCGCAACGGCCTGCGTTCTTCAGCGAGGAGTCACCAGAACGGCCCACACCGACCTTGTTCATAATCGGTACAATCACCGACGGACGCATGCCCAGGATGTTCGGGATGGCCCAGACGAAGCCCGCCCAGGCCTGAATGGTAGCCCACCAGGTCCTGTGCGCGAATTCACCCGGGTACGACTCGTACACTGGCTCGAGGAGCTTGAGACGGGGTGGGTTGGCTGCATCATCAGCGTCTGCCAGGGGATGATGGGAGAGGTACGGAGGTAGTCTGGGATGAAGACGTGCACGCCGAGAGCGTCGGCAAAGCTGTCGGCTAGGATCTTGGTGTTGTCCTGGAGGATCCGTCAGGCTGCAGTCGGTCTACAAAACACACCGATTGGAAGCCGATCCCATCGTAAGCGAGCAGGAGCGCTTTGCCTGGCGCGGCTTGACCACTGGCCGGCAGGGTGTGGTACCTCGCAACCGACAGTGTCGCACTCGCACGCTCGATCTCACCCCGAGGCGTGCCGGGAATGGTAAAGCCTTCAAGACAGCACGGTGCGAGCGGCAGGATAGGCATGGTCGTCGTTGTGCGGTGCGACAGCGGAAGCAGCATCGAAGAGATATGCATGTCGGTGCCTGATCATTGTTCTACTCGGGATCCAACCCGAGCGCTTGCCGCCTCGAGGGCGCGCCTGGGATATTGAACGGCTTCTCTGCGAGCGTGCTGACGCGCGTGCCATGTCGGAGTGCAGTGTCGCGCTGGTCAGCTCCATAGTCGTACACGGCGGCATGGATCGAGATCCGGTTATCCCAGATGGCCGACGTCCCGGGCGTCCACCGGAACCGAACTTGGATGTCGAGGTTGTTCTCGTATACCCCAAACAGCTGCGGTCGATCAGGATGTGTACTAGGGTCAGGGCGGCGACAGACATAGTTGAGAAGCGTATCCGCCTCGGCCTTGTTGAAGCCTTCGATCCCGACAGTGTACCGGCGGTTGACGAACAAGCTCTTCCAGCCCGTGACGGGGTGGACCCGGACAAGAGGGTGTGCACGAGAAATGTAAACTTCTGGTCCGTCGGGGTCCTCGGGGTTGGGATAGGTGTGGGCCGAGCGGTAGCTAGCAAAGTCAGCTGCCCGTCGTTGACTTGAACTGGGCAACTCACATGCCCTTGAGGTTGTCAATCGTTGCACGGAACGCAGGCGTCAGTTTGTCATAGGCAGAGTAGCCCGACGCCCAGAGCGTGTCACCGCCAAACCGCGGCGCGGCATCGAGGTGAAGATGAGTGATTGACGGCGGCTGAGCGTGGTGTGTCAGGTCGCTGCGGCCGTCATCAGTCCCTCCTCTGCTAGCGCACACGCCAACAGACGTATGCCAGTTCTGGGTCCCGAAAGGGTTCAAGAACCCAAGCTTTGCTCCTTCGTTCTTGGCGAGCTGGTCGGAAATGACCGAGATCCCAGGCTGACCTGGGACCCGAGCCGCTGTAGGGTGGACTTCGACTTGACCAAAGTGAGCGCCGAGCTCGCGTTGGGCTTGCGGCGTGAGGTCCTGATCACGGAAGAAGACGACGGTGCGCTCGGCCACGAGCAGAGCGAGCTCGTCCTTTTGCTGGCTCGTCAGCTGCGACAGCTGGAGGCCGACAATCCTGTGCGATCAGCACCTGGCCGTGAAGTCGACCGCAACCCACTCTGTGCCGAGGTTGTGCCCGAGATGGATGACCTCGCTGGCAGCCCCGAGCAAAGCCTTCTTGTCCGGATCCGCTCGCTTGCCCGGATCCTCATGTTCCCACTCGTCGGCCTGGACTGCTCGTGCAGCTGCAACCGTCTTCGGCTTGGGTGGGTATTCAGGATACGTCCCGAGGTCGATCCCAGCCGCTTCCAGGCGGCCTGGGCGCCATCAGCAGGTTGACGCTCAAGAGACACGCAACGCACGGCGGGTGCTGTCGGCCAGTTCAAAGTTGCGTCGAGTAGCGATGGGCATGGTGGAGTGCTCTGTCTGGGCTCACATGCCCACCCACTGCATCTGCATTATACATTGCGAGCCAGAGTGAGCACGCCATGGTCGAGTCGGCTGACTGCGATGTCCTCAACTTGGTCAGCAGCACGCAATCCTGCATGGCTCGAGCAGGCGATGGCCGACGCTGCAAGGTTGTTCGGATGGTCATCGTAGTCGATCGTGCTGCATCCCAACCGCATGCTGTTCAAGAGAGCAGCATGCCAGAGGTCGATGAGCATGATATAGCATGTCAAGCGACGTCTGCGTGCCCTAGCCCACTCTGGTCCTCGCCGGCCTTTACCGGATCGACCTCGATCTCTGCACTGATCCCCAGCCCAACCGCGACCGGCGTGCCATGTCTCGAGCTCTGCCTCGGCGGCGCCCCCGCAGGTCCCTGAAACGTCTCTTGAAACGCAATCAGATCGCGCGTCAGTTCGTCCATGAGTTGGGTCGTGGACAGACTCGGGCGGAGGGGCAGGTGTGCGTCGTCCATTTCCGTATCGGCATCCACGTCGACGCTTGACCTGACGGGGGGTGTGGGCAGCGCAAGCAGCTTTGCACGCTCGGCGCGCCGTGATTCCTCCGACTGGAGTCGACCGACGTACTCGAGCACGCTGCGAACGCGCTTCTTCATCTCGGCCACGGTGACGCGTTTGAGCGGGTAGCGAACTTTGACCGGCGGTTCCTTGTGCCAGCTTGGGCCTGCAACAGCTTGCTCGGGCGGGCCATCAGGCAGTCGACCTTGGTCGTCGAGCTCATCAAAAGGCCCATAGCGGAGGTTGTGAAAGTGATTGCGCGCGTACGAGGGCAAGACGGCCGGTGTTCGGATATCGAGTGCGTACGGAGCGGAAGACGGTACGAGGTCGGCAAACGCAGACAGGTGGTCTGGCAGGTTCCACCCGAGATTGTTGACCGACGTACTGGACCCCGCTTGCGCATTGGCACTCGCTACGGCTTCCCGATGGGCATGGCCATTTCGTCGTGTCCCGTGCTCGTGCGTCGCGGATGGAGGTGCGGATACGACAGGCGCAGGCGGGGGGGCGACCGGAACCGCTTTGGCTTTGATGGGCGAGACGACGGGTGCACCGGGCGCCTTGGGCCGGTACGTATACTGATTCGGATGCTTTGGCTTGCCCGATAGTGCATGGCCGTCTACCAGCAAAGTCAGCCATCACTCTCGGTCACTCGCACAGACTGACCCTCGTCCTCCTCTTTCCGCTTCTTGCCCTTTTTCACTACAGCCTTGTCCTCGCGCTCGTCGTCATCCTCGACCCCTCGCCTCCGCTTCTCGACCGAACCCTCACCAGCCTCGAGCCGACTGGCCTCGAGTGCAGCCTTGACGGCCTCTTCATACGCCGAGTCTCTAGAGTTCATCGTGCTCCGTCGCTTGGCTGCCGCAGGACTCGTCGAGCGCGATGGCGACGGCGCACGGCGCTTTGTCCCAGACGCCGATGTTGGCTTTGCCGAGCGTGAAGACGTTCGAGCAGGCGCAGCGGGGACAAGCGAAGGGTCTGACCACCGATTCGATTGCGTCGGTGGAGTCTTGTCAGTCGATGGGTGGTGGTAGTGGGATAGATCGGCCGGTGTCGGCGGGATAAACGTGCTATACAACCGTCAGGGCTGCGCGCTACGTTCGCTCGGGCGGCAACTCACGCTTGTCGGCCACGACTCTTGAGCCATCGTTTGAGCGCAAGGTGCAAGCTCGGCTTGCACTGCTCGCAAAAGTATTCTGCGGGCTGTCAGTACGTGTGGCGGCGAGAGTACAACGTACCGTCCGGTGCCTCTTCGTCGCCCCAGATCCCGACGCAGCCGCCGTGCTGCCAGACATTGCAGTCGTCGCATTGGATCATCATGACGTCGATATCTGCGCTTGTCAGCGGTCTACAGGATCTTGGATCCGACTTATGAGTCGCGAGAGTTGTATGTTAGCTGAGCAGAGGTTCACATCTGAGTGCGTTGATCCATGCCGTTCGGATGAAGGACATCAACAACGCCAAAGATTTGTCCCAGCTTGAGCTTCGTCGGCAAGCAAAGCGAGCACGAGCCAGCCAGCTGAAAGCATGCATCTTCCGGTGCACTCGTTAGCCGTTTCAAGTTACACCGTATTCCATAGCTGACATACAGCAAGCCAGGTGGGGGCTTGACCATGCTCATAGAGTTACGCAGCGAGGTCCGTCGCTCGGCCTGACACACAACAGAGGCCCTGCCGACGCATTCCTCAGAATTTCGACTAGTCGGCGCAGCTATACGAGCTACAGCCAAGCGGCTTTCGTCGTAAGCCACCCCGGCTGCGTTGACCTTCTCAGCGACGCCAACGCGCAGTTGAGAGCGACTCTGATGCCACCCGACGTACACCAGCCCCAGAAGCAAGACTCACCCTCTCGTCCACAGATACACCTCGTCACATCCCGTCCCTCGCCCTCGCCCTCGTCGTCCTCGACGTCCACAGCCGRCGCCGCCAGATACTCTGCGAGGAGCAACTGTCCCTCGCCTCTTCGTTTCCTGCCCGCGCCCGAGGTCGAGCCCGAGGTACTGCCACCGCCGCCGCCAAAGGCCCGTACGCCACGGTGCCGACGATACGTCTCCCAGTCGTCTGGCTCTTGTTCAGGTTCCTTCTTGTGCTCGGGTTCAGAGGGGGAAGAGCGTGGTGGGGAGTGGGCGGGGTTGGGTTCGAGATCTGGCTCTGACTTTGGCTTTGGCTCTGGCGCTGGATGGTGGTCTCTGTCTGGGTCTTGAGCTGCGTCGGGTGTTTCCTCGTTTCGAGGTCGCATGACGACATCCTCTGGTTGGGAAGGCGTCGCGTCCGGTGCTGCTGCCAGCTCGTCGGTTCGGTCCATCGCATCCTGCACTGCCGTATCGAGTCCCGCGACTGGATCAATCTCTACGACCGGGACCGGGACCGGCCTAATCGAAGCCTCGACGATCTCTTGCTTCATCTCGACCGTTTTTGGCACGGGCAAGGCCCCCGGGGTCCTAGGTGATCGACTGTGCGAGTGACCATTACTGAGCCTGGGCTGTTTTGGCGGCAACGGCGGAAACAGCGGGCCCGTGGTTGGTGGTAGAGGGTTCTTTGCGCGTGTCGACCGTCTTGGGGTATCTAAGCAGTTGATGAATTCTCCTCGAGCAGCACTCGGAGCGCAGAGCAGCACACACCATCGTCCTCATCCTCCGGCAGTGGTGTCACGCTCTCCGACTTGGGCTTGTCATCGGCGTGTGCGGCTGCGCGCCGGCGATCCGTCATTGTTGTCGTTGTCGCCGCCGCCGACCGAGCTCGATCTCGCGTTCGGCTCGATGCTTTGTCCTCGCCGTTTCGCCCAGTCGACTGGCCGTGACCTGTACGGTATCGTGAGCAGTGTGGATGCTGTCGGTGTGGATGCAGAGAGCGTTGTGTCGAGCTCAGAGGGATCCTATGCGATTCCTGCGCCGAGAGCGGGCAACAGGCGCACGCGGGTTTGGCGGGAACCCGCGGATCATAGCGAACGGAGATGCACCGTGGGAAACTAGGTTTATTAGGATAGGCGTTGAAGAGATTAGGATAACCAGGGTAATGCGGATCAGCCAAGGATGGTAATGCAATACTAATACAATTAGCCACGACTCCATTATTACAGCGCGGATAGCAAAGCATTGGTAATGCAATCCTAATGCAATCAGCAACATATCCTAATGCCACTCGCCACCATTACAAATTGTATTGTAATCATAGATGGAGCATTAGCAGCATTAGGATAAAAAGTTGACAGCCGGTCCATCACAGTCGATGCGCTCCAACCTCGTCGGCATCTTCAGCAGGCCACTCGGACGGATGAGCACCACTTTGACAAGCCCAGTCGCAAAGAGGATGAAGTCGACAAAGGTCGGTAACGCCGCCCGTGTGATACGCTCAACGACGACTGACGACGGCCAGGTCATTGGCACGCACTCGGGCACGTTCCACTGCGACGGTGTGTAGCGTCCGGTGGGCGGCGAGGTCGTATTGACACTCGGATCGTAGAGGCCCTCGCTGTATTTCTGCTGCGGTTGACAGACGAGTTCAAGGATGCCGGTGCGTGCTACCGCCGTCCACGGCCGCATGCTAACGCCGAATAGACCTAGTCCGTACCAGGGACCCAGCTAAGCGTGTGTCCTCCACCTGGTATCTGCGCTACGTAGCGGCGCTGACGCGTGCTCAGTCGCACCGCTCGACATTGTCGTCGACGTCGGCGGAGTCTATGACCCCGCTACGAACCGCTACGATCATCACCAGCGCGGGTTCACCGAGGTGTTTGATAACGGCGGCTCGGTCCTTGGCGACGCGTTTGCAAAGACAAAGCTGAGCAGTGCCGGATTGGTGTACAAGTGAGTGGGGTGTGCAGCGTTGGAATGGATTGGCGATGCTGTCACTGGTATGGTAAGAGCCTGGCTGGCAGATGCCGCTATCAGTGCGGGTTCGGTCGCTGCTGCTCGATGGCTAGACCACTGCCCGTTATCATACGTGCTGTTCTCCGGCCTTACTCCCGGTATTGCAGAATCATCATCCACGTAGCCCACTCGCACCGCACTCAACCCCAGTCACTAACGCCTCAGGCACTTTGGCAAGCACATTGTCGCCAACGTGACCGGCTACGCCGAATCCGACACCAAAGTGCACACGCTCTGGCTCCAAATGTACAAGGTTGGTCTTTCCCCTCCCCGCACGGCGCTGACGCCGTACCGTTACAGGAGTTTGTCGAAGCGATCGATGCGTGAGTGCTCGTTTTCTTCCGTGGAAGTGCTGCGTGCTAAACATTGTCCAGGATCGATAATGGGATCGCGCTGCACCCTTCACCGGCTGCGTACACGTCGCGGAGCGATCTCTCGTCCCGCGTGGGACACTTGAACCCGCGATGGAACGAGCCGTTCAACGATGCCGTGCTTGATGTGAGTTCGCAGTCGTCATCCTAGGCGTCAACGCCCGAACGTTGGCAATCGAGTAAACTTGCACTACTCACCGCCTCCCTCTGGCAGTACGATACGGCGCTGACCCAACGCAGGAAAAGTTCCAAACGGCTTCAGCGCTCACCGGCTCCGAGTTCCTCGGTCGACTGGATTACTTTCAGAACGCGTGGCTGCCTGCACGCGACATTGTCCTACGCGGGATGGAGGCTAGGACCGAGGTTGATCCTTCGGGTGCGGTCGTCGTGTTCAAGCAGGTGAGTCTTTCTTGGTATATGGGAGCCTCAGCGTGTCATTGTCTATTGCGGGTATCTGCTGCGCGCTTAAACGGTATCGAGCAAACGGCTGATTACAATACCCCTCGCTTTCCCCACTCTGCCCCCACTAACACCCGCAGTCGGTCCCGTGGAAAGACCACCTGTTCACACTCGAGCCAACGCTCTCCAACCCGTCCAAGATCCTGTACATCCTCTACCCCGAATCCGAAGACGCAACCTCTTCGTGGCGGATCCAGTGTGTGCCCGAGTCGAAAGACTCGTTCACGAGCCGCAAGGCTCTGCCCGAGGCGTGGCGCGGTGTGCGCGACAGCGAGCTCAGCACTGTTGCTGGCATTGACGGCTGTGTGTTTTGCCATATCGCGGGCTTTATCGGTGGTGCGTCGGTCGAGTGGTTGGTTTGCACGATGCTGATTCTTGGGCGAGTGCAGGCAACCAGACGTACGAGGGAGCGCTCGAGATGGCGCGTCGGGCTGTCAACGAGTAGGCAGAGTGTATGCAGCTATCTGTACACAACTGAGCAGCCATCTATCCACGCTGAGCAGCCATCTGTCCCGGTGCGGTTGACAGCATCCACCGGCCGGAACCAAACAACTGTCGATGCTGACGTTGTAGTCGCCTACGTCGCTCTTGTCATTTTCTCGTTCTGCATCGTCTTGCTCGCTGACCATGCCACAGGCAGGCAGCAGCAGCGGAACGACGCCGCAAGCGATCAACGACACGGTCAAGGGCCAGCCGCGAAAGCGACGCAAGATCACTCGCAGCAAAGAGGGCTGCCTGACATGCAGAAAGCGGCGCAAGGGCTGCAACTTTGAGAGACCGGTTTGTGAAGCGTGCGAGAGGCTGCAGCTGGTGCGTTTGACGATCCGATACAGCTTGTCGCTCATCTCGCGCGGTAGGAATGTACTTGGCCAGAGTCATCAGCTCGCAACTCGCCTGCTCCCACGCCGCCGCCCGGACGCAGTGTGTCAAGGCCTGCGCTCGGCACGCACGCTGGACCGAGTACGAGTACGAGTGGTCCACACTTGGCTCCGATGAGTGCAGCGATCCCGCCGCTGCCGCCGGTACCGTACGACGGGTACGGTCCGCACAGATCATACATCGACTATGCACCTGTGCCAGCGCCCGCGCCAGAACCATTCGTCATGTACCCCGAGCCTGTCTGCGAGGACCCTTATGGATCGAACGGGAACTGGCTCGGGGGTGCGGGCACGTATGAGAATGTGCTGGATGGCCTGTTCAACCAAGACTTTGAGCTCAACGAGGTCAGTCGGCCGGCCGGACGCAGACTCGGCTGATACCCGTTTAGGCTACGCTGCAGCTCTGGGCGGCAGTCAGCTTGTCTGCGCCAGGGATCCTCAACTTGAATCCTGAAGATGGACAGCCCTATCCGCAACCTGCGCTCGCGCTCGCGCCCACTGCCGGCCCATCCGATCGCGAGCCCGAACGACGCCGTCGATCCGTCTCAACACCGTCCGCTGCGGTCCTGCTAGACCACTTTACATCAACGCTCGAGTCGCTGTGCAACGACAACGCGTCTGTCGGCCGGCACAACATTCGCGGGTTCACAAACCTAGCGAGCAGCAACGAAGCGAGTAAATCTGCGCACGCACTGCACCTGTCCATCGTCGCGTGGGCGGCCAAGCACCTGGTCGCACAGGGCCATGTCAAGTATGAAGCGCCGGCGGAAAAGGCGCATACAAAGGCCCAAGTGGTGATGCACGAGCTGCTGGCGCTGTATCGGGCCAACCCGAGTTGCGAGCTGTGGCCGGAGACGGAGCGCGTGACGCTGTTTGCGGCCACTTGCATGGCCATGCAGCAAAAGGTGAGTCGTGCCGGTGCAGGCGTCGCGCTGAGACGCTAGATCACATTGGGCGAGGTCTGGGGCTATAGCTACTGGCAAGAACACTTGGCGGCTGTCGGCAGGACCCTGTTCAAAGTGGATGATCGGCTCGATCCGGCATCACAAAAGTTCTACTTGTGAGTGGGCGAGGTATCGTGGGGTCGCTGACACGGCTAGCTATGAGCATTTCCTGTTTCTCGATACTTTTGTGCGTGCTTGTGCAAGTCGGAGCTTGGCTCACTTTACAGAGCACGGCCATCCTCCGTCAAGGCCCAATGATCTCACCCGACGTCGTAGCAGCGTACAACCGCGTGCCACCGGCCACGGTGCACACCTGGTCGGGTCTCGCCTTCGGGCTCCACTCTGCTGTCCACCGGACCGCCGCGCTCGTCCGCCAACGGCGATCCGACCCCTCACCGACCCGGTCCTGGAGCGATGAAGCGCTGCACGCGCATCTCGAAACTGCCGATCGGCTCCTGCGCGATATCGGTGAATCCCAATCCGTCCTGCAAGCCGTGCTGAGCGCGCACCCGCACCTCAAGCGGCATCAGCACCTGCACGACGCGTACCGGCTCTCAGCCCAACTGCACTGTCGGAACGCGGCGCTGTGCGAAGCGCCCAACAGCCTGACGATCCGACTGCTCGTGCGCCAGCTCGTCTCGGTCCTCGAATACATGGTCTCCAACGCGCTCCCGGGCGTCATCATGGTTCACTGGCCACTGTTCCAAGCAGCCATCAACGCGCAAGCGGGCGGTACAGCGCCCGGAACGCCAGATGATCGCCAGAGGGTCACAGCGATCCAGAAAAAGCTAGAGTCCGTCCCGTTCTCGTCCCGTGCAGCGCTAACATCGCGTACAGAGGGCAGTGGCAGAACGGCGGTGGGCCGGGACTGTTGCTCCACCGGGCCAACAAGCTCGTGCACGAGTTGTGGCAACGCAACGAGAATGGCTCGCGCCATGTCGATTGGCTCGAGATTGTGAAAGAGTACGAGTGGGAGATGATCATTCAGTGAGGGGAGAGGATATGCACCATTCTATTGTCGGTTGTGGCGCAGCCGCTCAACGATGGCTCAGCTTCGGTACAGGGGAGACCCGTTCGTCGTCGCCACTGACAAGCCAGCAACTCGACGTTTGTAGTACTGATGATCTCCTGCGTCTACCAAACGTTGATTCCACCAGCGACCTCGGAACTGGAATCTGCTTGATCGTCTGCACTGGTCAAACCGGCAGCCTGGATCTGGGACTCGGCACGTCTGTATCACCGCCGAGAGACGAGAGCAGTGATGGCAAGCTATCTTCCCTATCCGGGCTGCCGGGATTTGACAGACTCGAAATTGCGACCCGACGCGCCAGAGTCAAACGGCCGGCAAGACACAGCCCGATCACAAAGGCGCATGAATGCATCCAGCGTGGAATAGTCGTACACTGCATCCACGTCGCTAACCGCGCTCAAGCAACCAAAGTCGAGGCGGTGGCGGCCTCGTACTTGAAGGTAGGAGGCAGCTGCTGCTTCTTGATATAGTAGCGAGCGAGGCGGTGGATACGCGACTCGATGAGAATCATGCGGCTGTGGGGTTAGTGGGGAAGAGGAGAGGAGAGGAGCGACTGACAACTTGGAGTCCTTGTCGGCGCGGTTGCGCTCGAGGTGCTTGCGAACTGCAACGGCCTTTTTGATCAGGTGGTACAGGTCCTCTGGGATCGAGGGGGCGAGGCCTGGGTGTGTCAGCGTGTGGTCGGAGTGATAGCAGGTGGGGATGCGTAGGTGCAGCTGTTGCTATCGGATGTACAGAGCTGGTGGTTTACGTCCAGCGCTGTCAACGCGACGCAAGACATCAGAGGTAAGCGCCGTACGGTGCGCTCTAGCAGTCAGCGTAGCGTGGTTGATGAACGATACGATCGACTCGCTCGTTGGAGTCACGACCAGTGAGCTGCGTGCTCGATCCGGCACCGTACCGAGACGGTGACGCGCTACTACCAGCCCAGTTGCCAGATGTATCTTTCACTGCTACAGCTGCGGCAGCTGTCGCACTGGCGATACAAGCTGTCGGCACCGACGACGACGTGGCCTAGACTAGCTAGGCGCAGTTGAGAAAACGGAATCAGTCTTGGTGACCGTGGGTTCAGCCACGTGGCTGGGTCCACGGCGAGATTGAGAGTGCGGGTGGGACTCGGCTCGTGCTCCACGTCGCTCTCTCGCAGCCACACTCGTCTCAGTCACACTCGCGCATCCGCGCACTCGTCTCGGTCGCTCACTCGGGCACTCGTCTCGCTCCGCTCGACCGACTGACCGTTCGTCTTCAAAATCCTGAGAATCTTGTTGCCAGTAATGAAGCGGACCTGGGGGATGCCGTGGCTGTCCCTAAGGATGACGCCAATCTGCGACGGCGAGAGGCCACGCTTGGCGAGCTTGAAGATCTGGTCTGCGACGTCTTCGGGCGTCGTCTTTGACCACGAGGGCTGCGAGCGGCGGTAGGGGAGCGCAGAGGACGAGATGCCCTTGCCGGCAGAGTGCATGCTGCGGGTGTTAGCTGGTTACTGGGATGGGAATGGGGTATCGGAGGGTAGAGTGGGCTGGCGGCTGGCTTGTACGGTGCACTCGAGGTCGCTATGCAGACGGCATCCGAGTGGTTTGACATGGCGCCTCGACCTGCCTGTTGATGCCGTGCCGCCGTGCCGCCGTAACCCTCTCGACCCTCGCGCTGCGTACTCACCGACCCATGATGAGCGAGTGATAAACTGTGTCTTGACGGGCGAGAAGGATGTTCTTTGCAGCACCCAACCTGAGCTGATGGTTTTTCGAGGGGGTTTGCAGAATTCCCGTCCTCGCGCGCGATTTTCAAAACTCCGAGAAACGCCGCGAAAACTGCCACTCTCAGCCAAATTATACTTCCGCTCGAAAACCGGCACCAACGACACCAGCACCAACCGCGCTCACTCACTCGACCATCCATCATGAAGATCAACATTGCAAACCCGGCAACGGGCGCTCAAAAGCTTGTCGACATTGAGGATGAGCGTCGTGTGTGAGTCGCAGCGGGCGAGAGCGGGCGAGAGCTGACGAAATCAGCCGCATCTTTTACGAAAAGCGCATGTCGCAGGAAGTCGCCGTCGACTCGCTCGGTGACGAGTGGAAGGGCTACGTCTTTCGCATCACGGGCGGCAACGACAAGCAGGGTCGGTAAAGTGTAGAGTCGTCGGGCCGTGCTGACTATCATCGTCTCCTCTTGCTGCTCGTGATCCGCTCTGCGTACGCTGCTCGCTCGCAGGCTTCCCCATGAAACAAGGCGTTCTCCTCAACCACCGTGTCCGCCTCCTCCTCGCCGACGGCCACTCGTGCTACCGCGCCCGCCGCACCGGTGAGCGCAAGCGCAAGTCTGTCCGCGGCTGCATCGTCGGTTCCGACATTGCCGTCTTGTCGTGCATCATCGTCAAGGTCGGCGAGTCTGAAATCCCCGGTCTCACCGACACTGTCCTCCCTAAACGCCTCGGTCCCAAGCGCGCCACCAAGATCCGCAGGTTCTTCAACTTGGCCAAGGAGGACGACGTTCGCAAGTTTGTCGTCAGGCGTGAGGTGCAGCCTAAGAAGGAGGGTGCAAAGCCCTACACCAAGGCTCCCAAGATTCAGCGCTTGGTCACGCCCATGCGCCTGCAGCGCCGCAGGCACCTCCAGAGCCTCAAGAAGAGGCGGACCGAGGCCCAGAAGGAGACGGTCAAGGAGTACAAGTACGTCGGCGGCCCACATCGCCGCTCTACTCACACTGACCCTCGCAGGGTTCTCGTCGCCAAGCACGCCGAAGAGAAAAAGACTCACAACGCCGCCGTCAAGGCGCAGAAGAAGTCGTCGCGCCGCGCTTAGGCTGCTTCTTCCCTTTATCGAGGCTGCGAGTTGTTCATCTTTGCATGTGATGTACATTTGGCGCTGCTGTGGTTTGCGTTGGGTGACTGGCTCATGACACGCACATTGAGGGATGCTGCTACGCGTTGCACACAGCCGTGACTGTTGGGAGCGTAGCACCAACAATGTGCGAGCAAAGTGCAAGCGTTCGACAACCACGACCGAGCTGCGCGACGCAAGAATAGCCTACACGACGACTGCAGCGACCGGACACGACTGACGAGCGCGGTGCATAAGCCAAGCAAACCACCACCCACCGTCAATAATGAGCAACCACAGCCTCGATCGCATCAGCACACAACCCAACACAACCCTCAGCGACCTCAACCGACAATGCACAACCGATCGCTACCTCTGCTCCCCCTCAGAGTCCACACCCCAACCTCTCGCGATCCTCCGTTCAGTCATCTCCCAACCATCCAGTACGACGATCGCGATCGCTTCCGGCCTGTCCGCAACCGTCCTGACTCTCGGCGCTGGATGGGGGTATAAACGCTATTGGAAGCGGATCGTGAATGCGGACGCGGTGACCGGTCGGATGATTACGAGCCGGCGATGGGTGCGGGGAGTGGTGACGAGGTGAGCGAGCGAGCGGAGCGAGCTTGTGAGCTGGGCTGATGGGATGCAGTGTTGGCGACGGCGGTGCGCCCGTTATCAAGGGACAAGTGTAAGAGCTGAGCAGCACGCTGTAGATAACTTTCGACTGTTCCACACACCCGGCCCGTTCTACTCTTGGCCGTTCAAGATCCGGTCTATCCCGTCAACCGTCAAAGGTGCGTGCGTTCAGCACTACACCGTACACCGCTGACAGGGCAGAGCTCAAAGATCAGACGATCCATATCCGGATCGCGGGTATCGATGCGCCAGAGGTACGTATGTACCGGCCTGTACGCGTACGCGAGCTCACGCCCACGCCAGGCCGCGCATTTCGGTCGACCGGCCCAACCGCACTCTGGTGAATCGCTCGAATGGCTGCGCGCGACGCTGTTGGGCAAAAAGATGCGTTGTCAGCTCTTGCGCAAGGATCAATACTCGCGCATCGTGCGTTGGCACCGGATCAACAGCTCGGAGCGCCGACGCTGACGCCGACTCAGGTCGCAGTGCCGTATATCCGCCGTCGAGTCCTCCCGGATCGACCTCTGCCCCTCATGATGCTCGAACACGGCCTCGCGGTAGTGTACGAGTCGGCAGGGGCCGAATACGGTGATTGGGGGCTGGACAAGATGAAGGCGATCGAAGCGAGGGCAAAGTGCGTCCTTGGTGCGCGATCAAGCTGATGACACTAGGAAAGCAAAGCGCGGACTGTGGGCGATCCCGGATAAAGAGTTCGAGTCCCCGGCGCAGTACAAGAAACGGATCAAGATGGCCGACGAGGCGTTGGTGGGCGCGGTACAAGTCGTCAAGCCTAGCGGGGTGTTGGCGAGAATCCGCAGCTGGCTGCGGTGATGCACCTATACGCGTTCTTTGACATCCGTGTCTACTTGATATCGAGCACAGCGAGACAGGACTATTGTGTTCATGCTCCCCCGGAAGCTGCCCGTCGCCGCCACTATCCCGCTTGCAATCATTGACACACTCGTATAGTATGGGCCGTCTACTAGCTGACGTCCTAAGCGAACATGGACGTCACCGGCCTCGGCAAAGCGTTTGGAGACAGGACCTCTGCTGGGCGAGATAAACGCCAAGCTGTCTCCAGTTGGGAGACGAAGCGCCTCATCAGTCGGTGTCCAAACGATCCGAGGTGCTGATCGCCCTCGATTCCTCGGGATCGCACGCTTGTGAGAGTCGTAGGTTTAGTCAAGAACCAGGCCATCGATGCACCCTCTCTCTACTGATCCCGGCAGCCGGGAATGGGTCAAAACGAGGGACTTGGCCGAAATTTCGCGAAAAACGAAAAATCATATGATAGTTCTGAAATGCGATTTCACGTGGCCAGTCGACCTCGCGAAGTACTTCACGTTCACAACGTTAACACCACGGATTCAGTGACGCCCACTGATCCGTAGTGCCTACACGCTGATCCAGGCAGCCGTGAACGAGCGGATTGGCGACGAAAGTCGTGTAATAGGGAAGAAATATGACAGCTACAACAGACCAGTTCGTCACTTCTCTCTATCCCGGCAGCCGTCATTTCATCCAATCCGACTCGAGACCGCCATCACGACGCACCACCTTTTGTCAGCCCAGCCACTCATCTCAACTAGCAACCGACCAACTGCAAGAACGAGCGCTATCACCCCATGCAACGTCCCCTTTCTCTCTCGATCACGGCAGCCGGGACCCTCTCAAACCAGAGGTCAGACCCCAGACCCGTCCGCACCAAGCATGCTCCGCGTCGCACCGGACCGACGGTGCATATGTCGAATCAATTTTCAACGTCCGAAGCGCACCACCGGCACCGAACATTCCATCCAAACTACGTTTTCGATAGGCATCTGATCCACCACGTCAATCTGCGCCGTAGATCCCCTCGATCCAAAAAGCATCGAGTACGCCAGGACCGCTGACGGGCTTAGCTTGGAGATCGTCGCCCTGTCTGCCTCGCCTTGTCCTGCAGTGCATGCTGTCCTACCACCTCTGTCCCATGCACGCCTGTGCCGATCCGTACGGTCCCTTGGTTCGCACTTCGACCCTCTGCGTCTACGCACAACCACCATTGCGAGTCGCTGTCAACGATGGCAACGCTATCGAATTCTGCGAGCCACCAAGTGCTCTCCGACCCCATCCTGCTGGTGTCATACGCCGCCTACCGCGAGACCCGCAAGCAGATTCGAGAGTGGTCGATGGTGTCCCGCGCGGAGCAGCACCGTCTGTGCAAGACAGTGCTTGATGTCTCACTCTGTTCATAGGGCGTGGCTCAGTTTACTCTCGCGGTTCGTTCAAGCTTGCTCGGCTGCTGTTGCTGACTGCTGCTGCAGCCAGAAGACGACCCGGGCTATACAATTCTCGAGCCCGAGTATCATGATCCTACCGACTGCCGCAGGTAGGTGCCGAGTGTTAGCTGCGCATGCAGACTGACAGTTAACACAGTGGCTCGATCGGCAAGGCGCTCACGACTGAAGTACGGCTTCACATGCCGCTGTTCTCCTACAACGCGGCACACTTCCGAATGATGTTTAGCCTCGTCCCAAATCTCAATCGCGTCACTGCCAGGCTGCTCGATGATGACAAGCGCTACTTCGACACCTACCTCGAACTTTACAACTTCGTTGATCGAGACGATGGCGCCGGCGATGGCGATGGCGAACGCGCCCCATTCTCTCACTGTGAGGTGAAGGAGCTATCGCTGTTGTTCAGTGGAGGGATGCCTGCCTACAACCTCGGCGACAAGCTTCAGACGTGCGGGTTGGTCGAAGCTATATCTCGGATATCTGTGCGCTCCGTTTTGTGCTACCACGACAAGAATGGCAAAACGCAAGAAAGAGTCGCTCGTTTTGGCCTTGACCTTTCAACCATCACAAAGCTCGATCTCCTCCATGAAGACTTCAAGCGAGGACAAATTGATCCACATCATTAACAGCCCTCATCTGAGGCAGCTCACGGTCAACAATGCGTCTCCATCCGCTTCGCTACTGCAAGCGCTCTCGCATAACTGTCTGGGTCTGTGCAGACTGCACTTCATCTACAACCCCACCCGCAAATCGATCGGCCCCGAGGATCACGCCTTGACAGTGCGTACAACAGCAAGTCCAGGCACTTGGCTGCCAAGCTGCCAAGCTGCAGTCGTTTCAGTCTTGGACATCCGATGGTTGTCTACTCACATGGTTTTCAAACCTGCCTCAGCCATCCAGGTTGAGACTCAACGACGCCTTCGAGATATGCGTGGTGGCCAAGGTTGTCGGAGAGCAAGCAATAACGGATCTCCACTTGACAGGCTGCTGGGACGTTGTGCGCGACGACTTCCAAGTCGGCCAACGGTATCTCTTGCTGATCTACCAGATGGAGGGCCAGCCTTGTCAGGTAGGGCAAAACGGCGAGCCCTGCCATTGCAGCGTCACCGCCCGTAGCGCCCGTGACCCAGCGGGTCATGATCATCAACTCCTCGAGTGGTAGCGTCGCAAGCACCTCGAAAGTCTTGCCGAGGGGCACGGCGTCCAAGCTGTCAAGGCGACGATATTCGCTGACTTCATAAAGCAGCTTGCGAAGTCTGCGACACCCGTTTGCCAGTGCTTCGAGGATGGCAGTGTCGTGCGGGCGGTTCGGAAGGAGCGTCAGCTCCTCTAATTGCGGCGTATGGTTGAGCATGAGAACAAGATCTTCGTTTGATGCGGTTGACGTGGTGATCGTGAGACTCTCGAGCTGGGACAGGTCCAAGCCCAAGCGAAGCGCATGCTCCGCAAGGCTGCCTTGGGCTGACTCGAAGTTTTGCAGAAGCAGACCGCACAGTCGAGGAGCCTCCGTGGCCATTCCTGTCACCACCGCCAGCACTTGACGGTAGTCAAGGTTAGGGACGGCGTGTGGCTGGCGCAGTATCAGTCTGTCCAATTGCCATCTCGCAAATGGCATAGACGCCCCCAGCCTAGCATCGCGATCGACGATGAAGGTGATGGAAGCCGTAAGGTGGAATGCGATGAATTCGCAACGGGAGTACGTGATGCACCGAAGCTTGGGAAAGCGATCAAGCAGGCTGCGGATGAAGACGAGAGGATAATCGAGCGGCGAGTCGTTAATGTGAATAACTCTGGTGTGCTGGCAGTAGAGGTCCAGCCAATCTGCGTTGATCAGCATTCAGCCAATCTCCACCTGACTCGCCTGCATGAGTTGGAAGGGGCTGATAGTCGTACACTTCACATATCGGATCGGTCTGAGGTAGGCGGATCTGCAGTATTGTGTGAGCCAAGCCACAGTATTCTCCACCCACCTTGAGACTCATAAAGTGACGCTCGCCTGACGAGGAGACGTGAACGTCTCGCCACTGCTTGCCCGCCGCTGCCTTCCAGAACGCATAGGATACGGACGCGTACGCCCGCAACTCTTTACTTGAAGCGGTGTTCGCCGCGTGCGTTACGATGAGGTCGATGAGCTTGGGATTGCCGAGTACGCGCCCCACTGGGTCGTCTACGCAGGCTGACATGTTCGGTACGGCTCACGCGGTGGGTTCGCGAAGCAGTGTCCTGGCAATGGCCGTGAGCCTTGAGGCGGCTAGCTCGCAAACAAAGGATGCCAAAGGCCGCGTGCAGTGGCCGTCGAGGGGCAAGTCACTCGACGCTACTGGATCCTTCGTCACGCGTTGCATTTGCATCGTGCTTAGTACCGCCATGAGAGCCAGCGCATACGCTCCTTCTGTCAGGATCCTCGTTCCTCCCGAGTGGTGCGGGCTCAGAGGTCGATAGAACCGATAACCCCCGGATCTGAAGGATCGTGAGCGTCTGGTACGCTCTGCAGGACCCCCGCTCACCTAGTCGTCGAATATGTTCAGGACCTGCACCCAACCAAGCTTCGTAGTCACCCTACCAGCCGCCATGATCACCGTGTCGATAGTGTGTACTTCGCTGGCGTCATCGACATCGTCAATCGTGTCGAACCGGGGCTCGGCGTGCCCGAATTCGACATTGCAGGCGGTCGGGAAGTATCGAGCGCAGGCTTCCATTTTGGTAAGAGCGATAATGTTGGTTGGTTGAACATCTTGTATGTCTTCGGTGGAATAGATGCGTACGTGACGCATGTGCGGGAAGAACACAGATGCGTCGTTCGCCTTCGTATCATCCACCGGGTCCTGCCAACTCGCCAAGGTTCGCAGTTCCTGCAGCGGCAAGCCGGCGAGAGCTGATAACGCTTCATCGACAGACAGCAATGGGTCGCAGCCGCTCGAAAGGGCGTCTGCGTCGAGTTCGATATCGAAACACAGGTCGTTGAGCCTCGGACAGTGGGCACGAAAGGCTTGCAACACGCCGAGATCCGGGGGTTTTTGCGGCGTAAGGCAGAGCTTCTCCAGATGAGGGGTCTCACGCACGACATGCCTGAGTTCCTCATTGGTCAATTGCGACCACAGATTGAGATGGGTGATTTGTGACAGCGGCAGGCCAAAGGAAGCAAGCCTGCATCCGAGTTGGCTCGCTTTGAATTCTAGCGACAACGCCAGCCTGGTCAATCGGGGTGGCCCGGATACCAGGCCGCGCGACTGTACCTGTTGCAGCAGGTACCATGTGCTTGCGGGAAGATCCCACAGTGCGACGCGCTGCAAAACCCAGTGCGAAAAGGGTGCCTGCGGTATGCCTTGGATGCTAGGACTGGCGTTTACGAAAAACTCGATGTTGCAAGAGTTGCTGAGGGCACGTCCCTCCGTTTCAGGATCTCTGTGCTCGCAAATGACCTGGCGAAGGTTGGGAAAGTTTGACAGGATTCGGCGGTAGGCAGCCATCTCGTATGTGATAGGCGATCCATCGAGCTTGACGACTCGCGTGAGCAGTCGATAGGCACGGAACCATTCTAAGATTGTCAATGAGATGCGCGGGCAAGTGCAGAGAGTGTCGCTCACTCGAATCTTCGCTCGGCAGGCGAACGAATCGCGTCTTGAAATGACCTGGCCCGCCTGATGGTGCGTATGATTTCTGTATGGAATGTGAGAGGGCGGCCGATGGATCAATGACCTACTCGGAGAGCAATGACAAACCCAAGTCGATTCTCACTCCCAACCCTGCGCACCTCGACCGTGCGCCACCGCTTGCTCGAGACAGCCTTGCAGAATGCTAGGGAGACGCTCGCGTATGCTCGCATCTCCGCATCGGGAGACGTCAGGGCCGCGTAGGAAATGATCATGTCCAGGAGTTCGGAAGTGGCCAGAACGCGAGTGACGGCCGGGATCGCTGGCTGGTCATCCTGATCCGAGGAGATCTCGAGTAGCGACATGGTAAGTGCAGTGGTGGTTGGAGTAGACGTTGAATCATGGCGTGGTGGAACAGGGCGAACAATAGGCCAATGCGTGAATCGAGTTTGTGCGGGAGGCGGTGCCCCGCGCAGTGGCAGTGGCACTTGTGGCGGCAGTGGGAATGCGCCGGTGAGAGACTACGTACCAGGCTGGGGTGCGTCGACTGCTTCCTCGAGTGATGACATGTTTGTGCTCATGGTTGTTGCACAGTGCCGGCGCGTGACAGCCTGGTATCGCGAAATAGACCGCCTGTGTCTGATCCTCCAGACACACCTCAGCACCACGTCTGTCCGGTACTGAACGCGACTCCGCTATGTTCATTCCGCCTCAGATGCCCGTTTCAAGGATATTAGCATAAAGGATGCAGATTCCCGGTTGTCGCATGGTCCTTTCGAGTCCGACGCCATGTCTGTTCTCTCGGTCCTTTGTCATGCTGAGAGCGAGCACCCTTGATAGCGTTGAGAAAGACCAGGCGTGGATCCATTGAGCTCGCGGGTGAGATGGGCGTTGGCGGCGGTATAAGTCTTTCACGGTAAGGCGCCGAGTCGCAACATGACCCAAGTGGTGAAGATGACCGACGTGGTGTTCAGCGAGCAATCGCCGTTCCCGCATCTACTCGACAGCGTCCTGGTCGATAGTACCCCGCATACACGCACCGCGCTCGCCCAGACGTGTCGGCTCTGGGCGGACCGCGCGGCGGAACAGGGCGCAAACGAGATCAGCCTCGGCAGCTGCTTTTTCCAGATGCAGGCTCCTTGGGCCGTCTTGGTGCCCCGGACGTTTGAAGCGGTCGATGAACAGGGCAAGGCGGTGGGAAGGCGGACCAAGTGGAGACGGGCGGGTGAGCGCGAGTTGAGAAAGGTCGTGGTGCCGCTTGGGGTCGTGAGGTGTATTCATTCGAGGTGGGTCGAGGTCCAGGTGGGCGTGACTGATGGTGCAGGGCAATGGTCAAGCTTGACGAGGTGCCGGTTGCGTCGGAGGGATCCAGCTTGCTCCGTCTTGGCGAGCCGACGGCTGGCGGCTGTGTCTTGACACGGACCGAAGCGTTCAACGCCCAACGGCCGCACCGAGACCATATCGAGGTCAGCCCTTTGTCCGTCCCTCAGCTAGGCTGATCACGCGCAGACATGGGCGATCGACCCGATCCTCGCGCCCTCCAAATCCGGGTTCACGCTGCAAGACGTGGCCGACATTATCCTATCGCGATATGGTAAAGGCCACGAGTCGTCTGCCGCCGATCTGGGTGGCGAGCCGAGACTGTGGTCTGACTGGGATCGCGGGATGCTGACGAACCTGACTTGTGAGTTGGCCGTGACTGCGAGATTGGTGGCTGATGCGATGGATAGGTTGGCGGCCTTGGCGGTTGACGGACGATGAAGTGCGTGCGGTCCCTGTTACGGTGTGAGGTAGAGTGAGAGCAGCCAGTTAGTGTGATCAAAAGTATAGCACGCATGCAGTGTCAGTATCACTTTTCATGTACAATGTCAGCGTGTGCATCGTCTGCTGTTTCCATGCAAACTCAGCCGCACCCGTTGCGCTGCCGCGCCAAACCGCCACTTTCGGCAAAACCCCGAAACGCCGACGGCGCTCAACCCCAGAAAAACCCGTGCGAGTTTTGATCCCGCTGGTCGGTGCTGTCCTTGTTGCTGTCAAACTCGAGTGAAGCGGTGATAGCACTTCAAGACGACTATACATCATGGTACGTCGGGACAACCAGCCAAGAACACGCCAGAGGACGCATTGACCCGGTCGACTCTGGCGTTGTCTCTCGCTCGGTAGACAAACGGCGTGCTGATCGACTGCATAGGGCCGTGTACGCACCAAGACCGTCAAGCGCGCTTCCAGGGTTCTCATTGAGCGCTACTACCCCCGCCTCACCCTCGACTTTCAGTGGGTATCAGTTGGAAGCGGACAAACGGCAGGAGGCATGGACGGGGTGTGAGATACATCTTGGGATCTCGGGCGTACGCACAATCGCTGCACCCTAGCCTCACGGCTTGAGGGAGGTGGTTTTGATCTGCGTACGATCCATTGCATCCCAGCGGATCTCTCTCGATCCCTACTCCTCCCAAAATCCCCACATGCAACCACCCGCTGACACTGTTCAGCACCAACAAGCGTCTGCTCGATGAGGTCGCCCAGGTCCCGTCCAAGCGTCTTCGCAACAAGATTTCTGGCTGTCAGTCATGTCGTGCCCTGCCGTGACAACGACACTGACCGATCGCAGTCACGACCCACTTGATGAAGCGTATCCAAAAGGGTCCCGTTCGCGGCATCTCGTTCCGTCTCCAAGAGGAGGAGCGTGAGCGCAAGGACCAATACGTGCCCGAGGTTTCGGCTTTGGCCGCCAACCCGGATGCCCCGCTCGAGGTTGACCAGGAGACCAAGGTGAGTTTAGGTCCTTGGTGGTAGGCTGGGTGTTGCACAAGGCAGCGTGGCGGCGGCCCAGGTTGGCTACAGCTTGATGCTTGCGATAGGCTGGCTGCCGTCGTTGGATCATGGTCAGCTATCCATGTGGTCGAGTCGCTTTGCCGCGATTACGCCGTTCACAGTGCCGGGTGGTAGAGTGGACAGTCGTCAGCCGGCTAGACGTTGGCTTTCAGCACTGTGCCATTGCCTACCCAGCCCACCACTACAATACCATGGCATCAGTCGCTAACGCTCGCAGGACCTCCTCCGCTCGCTCGGCATGGACCTCCCCGTCAACGTTGTCGCCGTCTCGGCCTACACTCCCCGCGAGCGCAAGCAGCGCGTCGTGCCCGGTGCCGCTCCCCGGTCGTAGATTGTCATGAGCGCAGTTGGCAATGTACAGATAGGATGGGATGCCACGGCTCTCTGACTTTGCTCGGGTCCGGCCCGGTCCGCTGCTGTTCCTTTGACCAGTCTCCTTTGCCGCGCTGGCTGTCAACTATAAGATGGCAGCTGCTTTGCCATCGTGCGATACGTTGTCCACTGCTTTCGAGTCTACTCATCGCCGTCGCCGGTTCGGACGCTAGAAGCGCTCTCGGCGCGGCCCCGTACGCTATCTCCACATTGAGCCGTTTTCTCCACCACGACCGTCTCGACCTCTGTTGGACAACAGCAGCCATGGCGTCGATGGAAGACTTGATCGCCACCATCTCGGCCGGCGCCAACATTGGTAAAGGCGAGGACCTCAAGGCGCTGCACGTACGTCGCCGTGGTCGTCAAGCCCGCGCTGATCGAGTCACGTCCAGGCAAAGCTCGCAGCGACGTTGCAGGCTACGGCCTCGCCTCCTCTGCAATCCGGTCCTTACCGCCCGATCCCTGCAACCAAGTGTGCGCCCGTCGCGTTCACTCGGTCAGGACCGCTCCCACCACCGGCCCCGGCTTCATCTTGGAACTCGCCACCGGTCGCACAGCCATTCTTGTTCCCACCTGGCGCTGGCGCTGGCGCCGGTCCCGGTCCAGCTCCGAGCGGTGCAATGCACGACCAACAGGGTCAGCTACCGAACCACACCGAGGTCCTGCCCTCGGCCCCCGTCGCATTCACTCAACAACCCGATCCGCAGTCGTATCATCGCAAGATGCTAGACGTCACGGCCCGCGCTGCGAGCCCGCCCGGTGGGGACGCGTTTGCGAGCGATGCGTTCAAGAGCCTGTGGGCGCAGCAGGAGCACGCGAAGGAACACGAGCACGCTGCGAGTGCGAGTGGCCGGCCAAGGGATCAGTGGGACGCCTTTAGGCAGGCGGGCGCACGGCATTGACCTGGCGTCGGCGGCGCTACCCTCCAGTCCTGCGCTCGCTACTCCATCCCTTTCGACCTTTTCATAACCGCACGACTCTCCAACCCACCCTAGAGCCCTGTCCTGTTGTATTCGACGTCTTGCTCGTCTTGGTTTGGTTCAGAGCCCGGTATAGGCCTATAGATGCGCTGCTCATGTAATCTTGCTGCTCTTGGGCCACTCGCAAGCATTGCTAGATTTCACCATGCATGCACCAAACGCACAGTCGAGAGCTAGACAGCACTCTGTCTCACGCCCGCTAAGCGGTCTGCAGCCTGGATGAGCGTCAGCACACCAGTGGATTAAAGTGACAGACGCACCTGACGGATGTAGGGCAGTGAGAGGAACGTGCCGATGAACGGCGTCGAGCGCAGAGCTTGCAGGATGACGGGGAAGAAGGAGCTGCGGCCGTGGTGAGTCGTGTGCGATCAGGTAAGCAACACCACGGCGTACCCAAAGAGCCCGACGAAGCCGATAAACTCGATAATGACGCCCGTGATGGGGTATTTGGCGAACACGAGTACGCTGGGGGGGTCAGTCTGAGTCATGGAGCAGACGGACTACAGTCAGACTCGGTGCCGTCGTTCTTGGCAATGTCAAGCCGAGGCTCGGCTCGTCCATGCCTGTAATCCCGAACGCATACAGCATCACTCACACACCGCCAAAGAAGCACAGAGTGCCCCTCCATTTCTCCTTGCGCCGAAAAAAGTAGTACGTCTTGGTTGGGCCGATGAGGAGCGGTAAGCCCGAGAGGAAGAGGATCTGTGAGGGTGTCAGGATTGGGCAGACGAAGAGGATGACGAGACGGACGTTGCCGAGCGCGAGGAGGGCACCGTCGAACAGCAGCATGACGCCTGCAGACTGTCAGCTCCTGACTTTGACCCGAATCAGCACAGGGACTTACCGAGGAACATGAAGAAGATGCCAAAGGCCACAAGGGCAATGCCAATCTCTACAGTCGCAACGTTAGACGAGCAAGTGGTGTGAGAGCAAACGACGCGAAGAAGACGGCACGGTCAGCAGCTTCTCGACATTGTCTGATGAAAACGCACTCTGCGTGTCGGACAGCCACATTGTATGAATGGTTGACGCTGTCGAGGTGATGACAGTCTGTAGCTGGACGACGTGTCGGTGCGGGGAAGAAGATGGCAGCCAAACCCCACGAGGCAAAGTGGCAGCAGTCGAGAGCACCCTAGAGCGCGACGGTCACCGGTCAGCTCTCAGTTTAATGTCATAGAGAGCTATAGCCTGGCTTATGCATGCAGTCATGCAGTCGAGTTACAAATGCATTGACGCCGGGACAGTACAAGCCACGACCTCGCGCCACCAGCGCTGTTCCAGTTCCTTCAGTCTTCAATCTGCCTATCAGGAAACTGCGGTCAGCTCCACGCCTTGCCGCGTAGGAAGACATGCTCACCGTTTGGCTTCAGGTGCGCTAGGAGTGTGACGAATCAACAGGGATGTTGTCCTCTGCTGCGCGTAGCGGAACTCGCGTCCGGCAGTGCCGGGAGTTCTATTCATTTCGCCCGCTTCGTCTTGGTCTGGCACGGCTGGCTTTCGAGTTATCTCCAAAGCTACAGGCGGAGGCGAACGAGCGCCTCTACTCATCACGCTTGTCTGGGAGTCGATTAGCACGCTGCCGCGCTTGCTTTAGCCAGAAGACTCACGCGCCGGCCAGAGTCATCTCGCTTGCCGCTATCCATGTATGTCGGTCGTATTCATATTTGCTTTTCCAAATTATTATCAAACCGTATGCACCTGAAACGGAATGTCAGTTCAAGTTGATCGCAGTCGATCTACTCACTCGTCTCTCCCGCTCCACCACTTACTCCCAGTCCCTAGCTCACAGCCTCCGCTCCTTGTTGCCGTATTTGCGCACTTGGCGCGCGCGCTGGCCGGCCTGACGCACGCGGTCTTTGGCCACGCTTGGTGTCAAGCGCAATTGGCGCCGCTTCTGCGCCTCTTGCGACCCGAGTTCCAGCAGCTCGTCCGCGTACATCTCTTCAATCTCGTCTCGTCCATCCTGGGATATTTGCCCGCCGTTCAGAGCGTTCATCATCGCCATTTCATACTCTTCGGCAGTGATCTCTCCTCGGACAGGTGGTAGCTGCGGCAAGCCGGAAGGCAGAGCAAACGTGAAGGATGGCAGTGCTGGCGCGTCGGCAGCATTGACCACATGTGCGATTGGTGCCTCTGACACTGTAGCAGGTGCAGGATCGGTCGGGGGATGCGGCGTATACGGCGGTGGAGACTGAATAGTAGCAGTGTGGATGATCGGCAGTGTCGATGCTAATGGAGCAAGGACCTCGTTGCCAGCCTGAGATACAGCTGCGGAGATGCGCACAGGGGATAGCGGGACCGCGGGGTGACCGATGCGCCTTAGGATATTTTTGATGAATTTTGGCAGGATCGGTCGGTGCTCAATCCCCTGTCGGACGAGCTTTTGCTGCTTGACCAGCTTGCGGTCGCGTTGGATCTGGGCTTCCTTGTACATTTCGTTCGAGCCGCGAAGCTGGAAAACGTCCTTGGCAGCCGAATGGCGCTGCATGAATCTCGAGCTCTTGGTCCGCTGTCCATGTAGGATGCCACGAGCTTTGTGGATCGCCCATGCCCCGCGGCGATACTTGGCAGCAGGCTCGGCCATTTCGACGTCGTCGTCGTCGTCGTCCGAACTCATAATCACGTCTTCAGGCCAGATATCCACGGCCATGAGATCCGCATACGACGCGATCGCCACGCAATCGTCAATGTCCATGGGACCCTGCGATGAAAGGTACACATCCGGGTATTTTGTCGAGTGAGTGACATGGTACGGCATTGCGATAGTCGGCATCGTCGTCAGGGTCCATAGTTGCGTCGTCTCATGGACTGGCGGCATGAGTTGCTGACGCTCAGCCGCCAACTTGGCGTGCCATTGCAGCAGTTTGTCCTCTGCCTGCGCGTGCGACTCGAGTGGACAGGCATAGGATGAAGCGGGTTCGCACGGGACAGACTGAGCTTGTGCAGCCAAGGGCATGCTCTGTGCGTGCGTCTGGACACTCCATGATGGTTGTTCGCTGGCGAGCGTCGGCGGTTGGACCGCTGCAGGAGCAGCCTGTACGGGTCGCGTTTCGGGCTGCGTGTTGATCCACGGCGAGGTTTCCGGCACCAAGGAAGCTTGGTCGACTTGACAGATATTCGTCGGAACCAGCTGCGGTGTCTGCATCTCGTCGTTGACGGGAAGGGGTGGTGGTTGGAGTTGTGGCAGCGCCGGGTGGGTAGTTGCTGGCTGGCTATCATCCGCGGGACGTGCTCCGCCAGAGACAAAAGGTTCAGGTGCGGCCACCTTTGGCTGGGACTCCAGCCTGGCCTTGATTTTCCCGCCGCCAAATACGAACGAGGCTGCAGGAGCTAGCGCCGCGGTTGCCGTGCTCGACGGAGCTGGCGCGCTGGTCTTGAGCTTGCCAAGAGAGCCTATACCGGCAAAGATGCTCCCTGGGACAATCGGGGCGTTGAACGTGAAGCCGCCTGACGTCGGAGGCACTGGCAATTGCTGTGGCATGCTATCGGCAGCTTTGACCACATTGGTGGTTGCGGCAAGGGGGACCACCCGTGGCGCTGGCTGTGGTGGAGTCGACGTCTTCGTGGGAAGCGCGCGTGACGTCCCGTGTGCAGTGACTGAGTTTGATGCTGCTGTCGGCGTACGCGGCGTCAAGAGGATCGCAGACGCTGTCGTCTCGCAGGTCGGAGGTGTACTCGGCATCATGACCGCGACTGGCGTACTGCTGGGTGCCAGAGCTGCAACACCACCGCCTTTCTTCACGTCCTCGACATCGTCTTCATCGGCCTTGCCATCCCACCGCGGCATCCGAACCTTTGTGCTCGGGTAAGGCAAGCCCCAGCATTCGGGAAACTCCCAATGCGGGACAAAGCCTTCGTCCCCTTTGTATGCAAACACGTACTTGGCGCGGGGGAGGACGTGCCCTCGGAGGTGCTCAAAGCTCGGTCTGCGGAGTGTAGGTTTGGCACTTGGGTCGTGGAGCCATGAGCGGTAGCGCGGCTCAGGAGGGGGAAATGCGATGGCATGCGCGGATGAGTCGGTCTCGGTTTGCGTCGCTTTGTCAACCATATCCGTGGCCGACACTGGCGTTTCGACGAGGGGTGGAGTCGGGCAAACCTCGCGCCATGCACGGAGCACAGCCCTTGGCGGTTTGACGACATTGAGGCCGAACAAGCCCGATCCGCCGACGCGTGCACATCCCTCGTCAGTCGTCGATGTCCACTGACGGATAACAAGGTAGACTGCAAGAGCCAAGACGAGCGCTGATTTGATGCAGATGGCAAGTAGGGCGAGAGCAGCTTGCAGACTCGTGAAGGGGTGCTTTGGCGACGTTGAAAAGTAGACACTGATTGTAGTTAGCGGTGTGCCATGTAGAATCGGAGATACGTACAAGAGCACGCAAAGGGTGGTCGCGATGGTTGTGAGTGCCTCGATGCCGAGGTCGGCGACCGACGGCCGCGAAAGGTCATCGATGTTGCCGATGAACCACACCGGCGGCGTATTCCAGAGTGATCGGAATATACGGCTGAGCGCCATCCACAGCACCCACGCAGCATATCGCGCGCAAGGTAGGACAGCTTGCCACACTGGGCGTAGCAGCACGCGACACGTCCACACTGCCCATACTCGCTCGTCGAGCACCGGCAACGCAACGTCCACGCCCCAGAGGAATGCAGTGACGAAGCCGGTCGCTATTAGAATGGGCGTCATGCAGTCAACGACGTGCTCAAAGGGCGCCTTGAGCCGTGTATGGGTCTGTGCTGCGCGCGACGGGAGCGATCCGGGCATGGCGTCTGTGCAGGGGTGCGGCGCCGAGGGTTGCAGGGCGTAGATGATGAGAAGAGTTGCGGCACATTCCGAGGGAAGGTTATCGCCGATGATGAGAGTGATGATAGTCCATCCCACCGCTGGGAGGTTGTGCAGGCCGGTAAAGTAGACGAGGCAAGCGACGGCGTCCAAGCATAGCTCGAGCACGACTTGGTACAGTGCCGAAAAGGTCATCTTGGTGGCGAGAGTGGTCGTTGTAGTGGGGAAGAGCGTTGCCGGCTGAGCATGCGGTCAGTGGGCGCTTCGCCCCAGTCACGTATAGTCGTGATTAACATGTTCCTCGCGGTTGGTCAGTGTCGGAACTATGAGATCATCGGAAGCGCTCGAGATGTGAGTAGCAAACGTCAACCTCCTCCGTACACAGAGCTGTCAAGAGCGACGCAGGGCAGCTGTCAGTCGATCAACCACAACTTCGTGTGCGCCGGGCATGAGGGAAGCTCGGGCGATGCGGCTGGGCTGCTGCACAGGATCCCGATTGCTTCCTCGGCTGTAGGTGAGATGAGCATGGCAGCTAGATGAGTCGAGATGTCAGTTGTTAGCGTCCAAAGATGTCAATGGTTGTGCACAAACGCTTCCGCCAGAACTCGGCTTTACCCGCCGTGTCCTCCACTTTCAACGTCCACCACTTGATCCTCGCCTTCAACTTGAATGATCCTCCGCCGGTCTTCTCGCTCCCACTCCGACTTTGGTGATCTCCCGTCGACGCCTACAGACAATGAGTCGGTGCTACCCTCGCCCTCGACTCCAAACTCTCGATTCCGCAAGTTGAGGCCGTGGAGTCTGGCCGTTGCTGGGCGGTGGAAGGGTAGCTTTGCGGGTGGAGCCAAGGATGAGATCAAGGAGGATACTAGTGCCGACGAGGACGAGGTCAAGCGAAGGCAGGGGTACGAGTGGGAGCAAGAGAGTGGGAGCGACAGCGAAAGGGACGCGGATGCAGACGGTCGGTATAGCTGGGTCGATCCGAGCATCGTTGGATCACAAGCTCTGAGGAGGACGGTCAGTAGCATAGCATCGAGCTCTATTGCTGATGCTGCTGCTAGCCGGGACCCCCATCAGAAGCAAGCGAGCAGCAGATCCTGGTGCGTCCGCTTCCGCCCTTTGAGCGTCATTGACATTGATAGGATCAAGCTGCGATTGATGAACAGCGTGAACTCGACCACTCGCTCGCTCTGCTAGCAACGTATCAATCCTTGCCGTCCGCCTCGTCATCGTCGTCATCCCACTCTCAACCGCACCGCAATCTCTCCCTCTCGTCACTGCCTCCGTATCAGCCACTGTCCGTGCCGCCATCGCCTACGATCCCAATCTCACACTCTGCACCACTGCTCGAACAGTATGCCATCGAACCCAAGCCGAGCTCTGAATGGCACGAGCTCGTGCCGCAGAGGGTCTTGCGACGTGTGGGCAGGACAGAGATGCGACGACAGGGACTGCTGTTTGAGCTCGTGCGCGGCGAGCGCGACTACGCCAAGGACCTGAGTCTAGTCTGCGAGGTATGTATTGACTGTTCACACTGAGCTAACGATTGCAGCACTTTATCTCACCGCTCGTCTTTTCCGACCCACCGATCATGCAGCCAGAGAATCGACTCAACGCCTTTCTGGCTGAAGTATTCAGCACCACCCGGGAGATTCAGCGAGCGCACAGGAAACTCCTGGACGCTCTGTGGTCAAGGCAGCGGGAGCAGTGGCCCCTGGTAGGTACATGCCGCACAGCAGACATGTGCTGACCGTATCGCAGATCAGCTCGTGTACAGATTTAGTTCTCGACACCATGTTGGACGTTGGGCACCTGTACGAGACAGTGCGTCCTGATGCTAGGTTCTCACACTACTGAGCGACCGCAGTACATAAAAAACTACCCATACGCCGAGGCCCGTGTCCGCCGCGAAACAAGCAAGAATCCCGCATTCCGCTCGTTTCTCACCGACCGCAATACAGACGAGCTCACGAGTCGAAGAGATATTGTTCGCTTTTCTGATCTTGCAACGAGCTGACCATTTCAGTCAGTCTTCCTCTCCCGGCCGCTGACTCGCCTGCCGCGCCTCGCCCTGCTGCTGGAGACGATTCTCGAGTCGACGCCATTGCATCATGTTGATACCGACGCTATCCCCACCGCTCTCGCCGTGATCAGGCGCATCTTGAAAAGCAGTCAACCTGGCATCGAAAGCGCCGAGTCGAAAGTCAAGCTGTGGGATGTGGCCGAGACGCTGCTGTTCAAAAAGGGCGAGATCATCGTGAGCTGCCACGGACGAGGCGTTGCCGCTGACAAAGATAGGAACTTGATGTAGCGGCACAGCAGCGAACGTTGGTGCATTCAGGTTATGTCTTTCGCCGCGTGCGGAGCGAGACAAACTGGCATGGATGGTGTGTCGCAACACCTATCACGGCGCGCCGCTAACAAGCTACAGGCAAGACCTGCATGCGTTTTTGCTAGACAACTACTTTCTCCTCACGCGAGATGAAGAGAACGGCAAGCACGTCGTGGTCTCGCGGGTGCGTTGTTCACTCAATCGGTAGTCCTGACTGACACAGCGTAGCCGATCCACCTCGACTTTCTCCACATCTCGGCCATCAACGGCGTCCCTGAGCGACGCTATGACAGTGCATCCAGGCAACGCAAGTCGAGCGCGTACATGTTAGTCTGACGCCGTATCGCTGAGCGCAGAGTTGATACTCTCAGGATGGAGCCCGTCTTCCAGGCGGAGCGACTAATGTATCCGTTCACAATCACTGCGGGCGTGGGAGTCAACTCGCGGTCATACACGCTGTGTGCTTCGTCAGTGTCATTTGCTGCGCAGGCTAAGCGCTGATCAATGTCCAGCACGCAGGCGGCCAGGTGAGCTCTACGATGCTGAGCCCAACTCACACGTTGTAGACAACAGTGGCACGAAAAGATCGACGGGGCCAAGACACTCCGCAAGTTTGACATTGCCAGCAACAGGGTAGGCACCTTAACGACAATGTCGGGCTAATTTCGTAGCTATTCGCTGTACACCCGCTGCATGTACCGCCCGACATACCCGACGCGATCCAGACTGTCGAGCTGTTCCTCGCGTTCGGGCGAGAGGCTGTCGCACTTGCAACCCCCGGCGGTATCTGGATAGGCTACAAGCGCGACTCGCTATGTGCGTTGCGGCGGTCTCTGGGCGCCCAGACTGACAGCTCTCAGCGTTTCGGCAGGTCCTCAGCTCGGCGTCAGGCGCCATCACCGCCATCTCGATCGTGCCAGACTTTCCGTGGATGGTCGTGCTAGTCTCGGGCGTGCTGCTAGCGTTTTCACTGTCAGAGATGATGCCCACGTCTGAGCCGTCGACGTGGGCGACGCTCCGCCGCTCACATGGCATTGTTTTAAGCCCGCAAGATTGCTCGGTGGCACTGCTCAAGGTTGGGGTTTCCAAGGGACGGCTGCTAGGTGAGTAATCATAGGATTTGTGACTACTGTGCGAACTGGTACCGCTGCTTGATACCCCAGAGCTACCACGAAGCACGGCCCACGAGACACTGCTGACACATTCAGTCGTGTACGCTTCGTACCTCCGCAACACGCACTATACCATGCTCTACTGCCTCGAGCCGTTGCTGGTCGACCCACATGATCCTCAATCCGAACACTTTCGCGCCTTTGCCGACGTCTGCATTCCCGGTTATGCATCCGACCTGCACTTTTTCAAGCAGACGATTGCTGTCGTCACGGAGCGGGGCTTTGTCGTGTGCGAGCCGGGCAAGTGCGTCGGCGTCGTACTCTTGTCACGCGAGCTCACACGACCAGTATCTCTTTCAATCCGATCCCCGTGTTCTCCCAAGGGGCGTATGCAAGCGCGCAGGCAAACACGGTCGCGCGCCTGGCAGCAAACGCGCAAGCGCTGTGCATGTGCCAAGTTGGCGACGACGAGTTTCTGCTCGTCTACGACTGGGGAGCTTGCTTTGTGACAAAGTGTGCGTGCCCCGACCTCCTTCACAGCTGACGCGTGCAGACGGCGAGCTTTCCCGTTCCGCCTCGTACCTGCGATGGAACCTGCGACCGACACACGCCGTCCATCGTGACCCCTACCTGCTCCTCTTTGACGAAAACGCTGGCGCGGTCGAAGTTCGGCATATCACGTCCGGTCGGGTGATGGAAGTCCTCTCCGAACCTGGGGTACAGCTGCGCGCGGTGCGAACGTGTCGCGAGGGCGATTCGACGCGCGCCGTGGTCTGCCTTGGTGGACGGGCCGGACGCGGGGTGCTCGAGTTGGTGGAGGTCAGTCGCAGCCCCGTCAAGGTTGAAAACTCATCTTCCGACCAGACGGTGGAGCTCTGATTGGCAACTAAGTACGGCAACACGACCAGTGATGAACACACGACGCTCGATAGGCCAAGGCCCGCAACGTTCCTCGACAACGCCACTGTTCCAGCTCGTTTCAACTCACGTGACGTGTCCGTCTTGGCACGCAATCAGTCTTGGCAGCGCCTTTGCTCCTTGGCATCCGACACACGTTCTCGTTCGAGCCATGCTGGCGGGCTGGAATTGGCATCGCCCACGTTCGCTGACACTGACGGCTTATAAGACGGAATACTGATGTTTCCCGATTGACCACACTCACCAAAAAAACAGGCAAGATGCCCATCCTTCACCAGTGGGACTACCTGTTCGCCATCGGCGTCATCTTCTCGGCCCTCGACGCGTTCAACATTGGCGCCAATGATGTGGCCAACTCTTTCGCGACGTCGGTCTCGTCGCGCTCGCTGACGCTGCGCCAAGCCATGCTAGCGGCCGCGATCATGGAGTCGCTGGGAGGTATTCTGGCAGGCGCCCGCGTCGCTGGCACCGTCAAGAATGGTATCATTGTGAGTTGCGCTCCGTGATGTGACTCCCATGCTCACATTGCAGGCACTCTCCGCTTTCCAGGGGAACGCAGGTGTGCAGCTGCTCGGCTTCACCTGCGCCATCACAGTTTCGGCATCCTGGCTCATGATTGCGACCAAAAACTCATGGCCCGTCTCGACGACCTATTCGATTGTGTCTGCCCTTGCAGGCGTCGGTGTGGCTGTCGGCGGTGCCGACTCTGTCCAGTGGGGTTGGAACGGCGGCAAGGGTCTCGGCGCCATCTGGGCCGGTATGCTCATTGCCCCTGCCCTCGCTGGTGGTTTTGCAGCCGTCGTCTACCTCCTCACCAAGTACCTCGTCCTTCGCCGCTCCAACTCGGTCCGCGCAACGCTGATCGCGAGCCCGATCTACTTTTTCACCGTGGCGTGCATCTTGACGATGAGGTGAGTCGCGTGACTGGGAGTGTGATCATCACTGACATGCCGTAGTATCGTGTACAAGGGCTCACCCCAGCTCAAGCTCGACAAGCTGCCCAAGACGACCATTGCGCTCGCCATCGTCTTGACCGGTGTCGTCATTTCGGCCCTGTCCATCCTCTTCTGGCTTCCTTACGTCTACTGCAAGGTCATCCGCAAGGACTACAGTGAGTTTATCAGGCTGTGCGGCGTTTCTGACAGTCTCAGCCATCCGATGGTTCCACTTCTTCTACGGTCCCCTTCTCTGGAAGCGCCAAGCCCCAGCCGACGCCGAGTCGATTGCAGCCACTGGCGCTCATGTGCCCGACTACCGCTGCTACCGTCCCGAGGATGCCCACCCAGAGCAGACTTCGCCTATCGCTGCTGGCAACCCGACCAACGTCGCCGGCGCCCCCAGCCGTCCTCACTCTGACGACGGTTCCGACACCAAGGAGAAGACGCTCGATGCTGATGTCGAGGACCGTGCCCCGGTCCACCCCTCGCCCCTTGCCGACGCCGAAAAGGACGAGCACCCGATCGTCGGTAACTGGTGGACTCCTCAAAACCTCGGCATCATCTTCCGTTACAAGATCATCGGCGCTCTTCTTCACGGCACCAGCGTCGACGTGCACAAGCTCCAAGGTTCGGACAACAAGCGTCTCCAGGAGATGCACCAGCGTGTCGAGGCCTACCCGAACGAGACGGAGCACCTGTTCTCATTCCTTCAAGTCCTCACCGCCTGCACGGCTTCTTTCGCTCACGGCTCCAACGATCTCGCAAACGCAATCGGTCCCTTTTCGGCCATCTACTTTGTGTGGAAGAACGGACGCCCGACTTCGTCCAACACGCCGACCGACGTGTGGATGCTCTGCTTTGGTGCTGCATGCTTGGGTACGTTGCCGTCGCTACATGATCATCGCTCACACCGTCTAGTGATTGGTCTCGGCACGTACGGGTACAACATTATGAAGGTGCTCGGCAACCGCCTCACTGCGCACTCGCCGTCGCGTGGGTTCTCGATGGAGCTCGGTGCCAGCATCACCGTCATCCTCGCCTCGCAGTGTGAGTATCCTACACAGCGAGAGACACCTGCTGACCCTACCAGACGGTATCCCAGTCTCGACGACCATGTGCATTGTCGGTGCTACTATGGGTGTCGCCCTCAGCAATGGTGACTGGCGCAGCCTCAACTGGCGCGGTGTCGGCTGGATTGCACTCGGCTGGGTCATGACTGTCCCCATTGTTGGTACGGCCGCTGGCTGCTTGTGCGGCATGTTCCTCAACGCGCCTTCCTTCTAGACTGTGTATCTCTGGGCCATGTATGCTTTATAGACTTGAGGTCGAGGTTGAGTGCCACGTCGCACGTGAAGGTAGTGAAACGCGTTTAAGCTGTTAGCTCGCTTGCGGCATCGTCCATCGACAAACACGTCGCTGTACAACGCAGCAGCATGGCGAGAAGCCAAGAGGAACCGCAGGGATCACTTCTGACGGGGACGCTGGTCTGTTGCAGCTCCGTAGACGTGGTGCTCAAGCTGAAACCGTATAGGGCACATTAGGGGCGCCGTTGACCGGGCTCACGAGGCTGCTGAGCATGCAGGATGTCGAGGACCATAAACCCAGGGTATGCTAGAGCCCTTGCAGGTCGTACAATGCTAAAGATGATCAGCTGTCCAAGATCAGCTGGCTGCCGGATATCTGCCGCGTGCAGGGATCCATCATCAGCACGGTCGCCTTTCCAGTCCTTACGGTTACCCTCTTCTCGGCAGCTGTCGCATTGGCAAACGACTTGCTTGGTTTGTGCTAGATTATCATCGCACTAGACTAATCGTTTGCCATCCACAGATCGCGATTTGCAGTTGACCAACAGTGTCGGTGCGTCTTGCTGATGTCTTCCCTGCCGTGTATTCAGCCGAGCCTTCAGTCCCTTTGCTTTCTGTCGTGGTCGGTCTTTTGCTCGGTAAGTCTCCATCCTATCGGCATCTGCTCACACAGTGTAGTCTTTCGGTCGGTACCCGCAGCGCAACACCCTGGAGTCTTACCATTCGCAGCAATTCAAGTGCATACGAGAGGTATTCAGAGTAAGTTCAACGTGATGCGCGCACCTCGACTAAATCTAATAGGGGCCGCAAGGACTTTACCGCCCTCATCTCCAACGCCCGCAACTTGTCGCGAGTGAGTGAGCCGTGCGAGGCGATCACGCTGATGTCTCCAGCTCATCTGGGTCCACGTCTGCTTGCCTCCCGCTACCGTCGCTGCGTCGGCCAAGTCACCGCGGTCGCCGATGACCAAAGAGCAGCTCACCGAAGAGAAGAAAAAGCTCGTCAAACTGCTCGCGGCTTTTGCGATCGCGACGAAGCATCACTTGCGAGCAGAGGCAGGGGTTCGCCATGATGATTTGGAAGGTGTGTTCTGAGTAGAGCAGACTGCCACTGACCAAGCAGGCCTGCTCCCACCTCGGCTGATGCACTATGACCTGCCTGGGTTTCGTGATGCTCCGCCTCCCACCCCATCGATCGCAACTCTGGACGAGTACTGTGCTTCGCCTCGAGCGTTTTCGCCTTCGGTGAGCTCCCTCGCAGATGAGGAAGCTCAGACGCCCCGTCCATCTCGCGCTCGCCGGTTCTTGCACCTCTCCAAGCCGTCCAACACTCTGAAACGTCGCCCGACGGCCGTTCGAGTTGTCAGCCGCGATGTGCTCACTAAACCCGCGACCGAACGCACGCCGTTGATCAAGAATGGAGTGGTGCCGGACGTGCGCAAAGAACGCGGCAACTCTCAAGCGCCGCTGGATCGCATGGTTGAGCTTGGGTTGCCTCTCATAATGTGGGTTTCGATTGCCGCGGCACTACTGAGCTCTGCAGTGCGCACGAGATCAGCCGATCGATCTTTCGCTTCCGCCGGCTTGGCTGCCTGGAGGCGGTCGGTCCTGCGGTAGGTCCTATCTTGCCAGGCTGGCGCTCATCACTTTAGGGCGTCAATGCCATGCAAAGTCTCGTTCAGTCGATGACGGACCAGCTGGGCTCGATGGAGAGAGTGTACGTGTTACTTTCCGTGTCCATCTACTGACTAGGGTGCAGAGTGTGAGTCTCGTACAGTGCCATCCCGATTTGACAGTCGGCCAGTCAGACCCCACTGCCATACGTCTTCTGTGTTCACCTCAAGCAATGCGTGTCGGCATACCTTTTTGCGCTGCCCTTTACCCTCGTCGATATCATGGGTTGGCGGATGGTCCCTGTGGTGCGTTGCTCGCAATCTCTCGCCGCGAGCTGAACGAACAGGTGACTGTTGTTGCATTCACCCTCATGGGGGTTGAAGGCATTGCGGCAGAGATCGAGCAGCCTTTTGGAACGTGAGTCGGACATTCAGAAATTGAACACTAACGCTAGCAGTGACCCCAATGACCTGAATCTCGACTTGTACTGCGCCGAGCTCCGCTGTGAGATCGAGTGAGTGCCTACTCTCTCCATTCGGCTCGGCTGATTCCATACAGGTATCTGCTTGAGCGCCTACCTGAAGGCGACGAAGATGACAGCGGCGACGAGGTGTTGGGTCGCTTGCCCTTCGCCCAATCTTCAAAGCAGATGGAAGTCGACGGCGGCGATGACGGCGGTGATGCTGGCGACGACGACGGCGGGCACTGAGCTGCTACAATGTCGAAACGCCAGACTTATTAGCAACACTGTCATGCTTTCCCCGCGCTGCACTTTACGATCGTTATGCCTATGCAGTTCATGACCCGCGCTGTGCGCAAGAAAAGAGATCGTCATCAAGTCTACAATATCGTCCTAGATCGCGCCAATGACCAGCCGAGTGGCCTCTTCCTTCTCTGCCCGCACGGCAAGCTCGAGCGTGACGCCCGCGCCAGACTGGAACGTCATTCGGCAGCGCGCCAGCACCTTGCCGCCGCCGCCTGACACGATACCCGACAGGTTGAGGGTATGGACCGTGCTCGACGTTGGCGTCTCCGAGCCGCCCAAGGCTTCCATGTTCAACACTGCGAACGGTCAGTCGAAGGTGTGAATCAACGAGCCACGCACCCTCGATCAGCGACTTGCACGCCTCCTTGAGGCTTTCCGAGGACGACAAGGCAAAAGTCTCTGTCGCGGCCGAAGCCGAGGCCAGCTTTTCCCATTCGCTTGCAAACGTCGCGTAGCTTGGCACGATGTACTGCACCGAGTCAGTGCGGTCCGACCCTCTGACACACTCACGTCTCCTGCACCGAGGTCGAGCTCTTCGACCTGGTACTCGTCGTCATAGCCTTCTTCCTCTGGCTCACCGCTCGTTGGATCGACCTCTTTGCTGATAAACTTGAGGGTGCAAGCAAACGAGCCGACGGCGTACTCTGCCGGTTCGTCGCGCGTAAACGAGACGTAGACGGTACCGGGCGACTGGGCGGGCGTCAAGCTGGGAAGGGGAATGATAAAGTCCTCGGTGAGACCCGTTTCTGGCGAGGGCTGCATGATGACCGAGACTTGCTCGAGCACCGTGTCGGGCAGCGTGTTGGAGACGTTGAATTGGAAGACGAGGTGGTCCTTGAACACGTGCTTGATGGCGCTCACGACGTATTCCGTCTCGCTCTCGGTCAGTTCGACAGGCCTGGCGCTCGACTTGAGGACAGGGCCGTAGCTCTCGAGCTCGGGCACTGCGGCGAGTTGGGAAGCGTACGACGACTGCGTGTCGGATGCGGTCGGTGACGGCGTTGCATCTTGCGGCGTCTTGGATGACGAGGCCGTGTTGTAGTCGAGCGTAGTCGGGCCTGTGAATGTCAATCAACTCTCGGCTTGACAACCTACTCACGCGCGACTTCGGCAGCCGCCTGCTCCCGGCTGACTTTTGGGATGGCGGAAATGTCGAAAGCCTCTGCCTGCTTGGTCTCGTCGTGCACATAGGCCGCGAGCTCACTCTCGAGCGATGCAAGAGAAAAGGTGGCCTCTGGCGCTGTCAGCTCTGCCAGTCTAGACTTGCCACGCACCATCGCGAACAAAGGTCTCGACCAAGTCCTCCTCGCCCAGCACGCGGAGGTACATGGCGGCGCGGTCGCGGACTTCATCGTCCACATCGTCCAGGCACCTGCCATGGTCAGCCCAAACCAAAGACGTGCATGACTCACCGCCGGAGCAAGACATTCACACTGCGCGTGACCTCGTTGTCACCGACGCAACCGCCAAACTTGGCCAGGCTGCTGACCGCTGCGGCACGCACGACGGCGTTTTCGAGCACGACTCGGTTGTAGATGAATCGGATAAACTTTGTCGGGTTGCGCGTTTTGGGCCCCTCGATCCCGAGCAGGTGAAGGATGCGGACCGAGAGCTTTGTGAATTCGCAGTCTTCGATAAACTCGCACAAGTGGGCGAGTGCTACTGGGATTAGCAATATACCACTAGCCGAGATCGACTGACCCGTCTCCTTGCACTCTTTGATAAACTTGATCATGTCAAAGATGGCCTCGACAACGGCCTGCTTAAAGTCGTACCCGCCCTCGTCACGGAGCACGCCCGAGAGGAACGTGAGCATGACGGCTTGCTTGGCGGGAAACTTGAGGCAGAGCGAGCGGATGGCGTCGACGACGATAATCTTGAACTCGTCGGTAATGTCGGCCATGAAGGACGAGATCTGCTTCATCAGGCGGTCGACCGAGGCTTCGTTGCCAGTCTGTGGGTTAGCTGAATTCTTTCGGGCACCACTCACCTTGAGCAAGGTTGTGATCGCATACGTGGCGACGCTCCGGTTCGAGTCGGTGATCAGGTTTTCCATGTCAAGGTTGCAGCCGGCGACGGCCGTGGGCTGAGTCTGAGCGAGCTTGCTGAGCGTCTTGATCGCGGCAAACTTGAGGACAATCTTTGGACTGGAGAGGAAGAGCTGGAGCACGGCGATGGGACGGAAGAGCTCGGCGAGGGCAATGTGCTTGATCTCGCAGATGGCGCGGGCAGCCTCAATGTTGACCATGTCCGACTTGTGGCGGAGCAGCGACTCGAGGAACTCGAGCATTTGCTTGTGCACACTGTCGTCAGCGGGCATGTCTCCACACTGCAACTCACTTTGGATCCTCGTCCATGACCTTGCGCGCGAAGCGGATCAGCATGCACACGGCCATTGGGTTCTTGACGATGGAGCTCTGACCCGTCTTGCCCGTCGCGCCGAGCTGCTGGACCATCTTGGTCACGGCCATCCTGTCCTTTTCGCGCATGAGGTAGAGCAGTCCGAGCGCGTGGTACTGCATGATGAAGCTGCTGCTTGAGACGTTGAGGTAGCCGCCGTTGTTGTTGCCCGAGATGTATGAAGCGGCAGAGGACGGGTTAAAGGCGGCCGAGGTGACGGCCTTGGCGTTGACGGCCTCTTGGGCTTCGTTGGACCAGCGTTTGATGATGGCTGGCGAGAGAGGGAACAGGTGATACGACGAGACGAGGGCGGCTGACGAGATGGACGACGAGCGGTCGACCAGGGCGGATTTGAAGAAGCGCTCGACCGACTGGACCGATTGAGACTGCACGTGTCAGCGAGGGCCGTGGATCGTGCAGATACCCACGTCGATAATCCTCGCGAGCGCGCGGATGGCGTTTGGGCGGTAAACGACCTCGAGGTTGGGCTGCATGTCCTTCATGATACTCGATGTGACCATGATCACGTCCTCGGCAATGGTGGAAAGCTCCTTGATGACGAGGTAGACCATTTGCCGGAGTGCGCTCTGCATCCGTGTGAGTCTAGGCTCGCAGGTGACCGAGCCAACGCACATCCTTGTGCTGAAACAGCTTGGTCACGCCAAAGAACATGGTTGTGGCCTCTTGGGTCGTAAACGTCTCGCCGACGTAGAGCAGGTACACGATCCGGGTCAGCAGCGCCCGACACTTGCGAGGGCTGATGGGCGACTCGTTGAAGCAGCGCGCTTCCTGGATGACGGTCGACTTGTCATGGTAGAAAGCTGCTGGTGTCAGTGCTGGCTCGATTGAGCGAGCGACTGACCCATCCCGCCCGACTCTTCATCCTTTTTGAACGACATGGCTGCCGCTCGCTCGGTTGCAAAGCTGTGGATGTGAACAAGACGCCGAGGTGGTCGACAGCAGCACCGAGGACGCGAGGGGGGTTTCTCTCGTCTCGGCGTTTCGGCGTTATAAAGGGGTTTGGCAGCCAACTTTACCGTCAACCGGCCAACCGGTCCAGTGCTGGCCTCGAGGGTGCTGGTGTAAACTGGGCATGCCTTGCTTCAACAGCTTGCCTATCGACCGGTCGACAAGCTTGAGCAGACGAGACGGATCGATGAGATGAACAGATCGGGGTGTGAGACGAGCGGTTGGACGGCCGGTTGTTTGGTTCCCGCCACCATCCCACGCTGCTTCGACGGATGCTGCCTACAGTCGTGCCCTCGCTCACTGTCTCTCATCCGATCCAAAGTACAAACATGCACAAGATGGCAAAGGCAGCCTGCTACGACCATGCAGAGACCCTGCGCGACAGCATCGTGCTCATCACTGGTGCGCGGCCGATCCATTGCTGATGCAAGCTGAGCGAGATCAGGCGGTGGTTCTGGCTTTGGCAGGGCGCTCGCGGTCGAGTGCTCGCGCTATGGGTATGTCTCTGGCGCTTCTAATCCACTGACTGTCTCCTGACGAGCACTGCAGAGCTAGCGTCGTGATTGCCGATATCAACGACAAGGCCCTACAAGGGACCATTGACAAGTGTACCGCGGTCGGCGGGTAAGCCTATATGCAGTACTCTCGAACATCGCTGACTGTCTATCCAGCAAATGCGTGACACCCGGCATCACCAACGTCACCTCGCGGCCCGCCTTGCAGGCCCTCTACAGTTTCATCACCGAGACGTATGCTCGCCCGCCTGACGTGGTGTTTGCCAACGCCGGTCTCGGTGCCGCCGACTTTTACGATGACGAGGTCGAGCGCGGTGGGTCTTCAGGCGAAAAGGCACACGGCTGACCCCGCCACAGTGTCGCCCCAAGGCTACACCTACCCTATCCGCGCGGGCACCAAGAACCTCGACGTCAACATGCAAGGCGCTCTTGACACTGCTGCGCTCGCTCGTGAAGCGTGGGATGCATACCCACCGACGGCAGATGGCAAGCGGCGCAAGCTCGTTCTCGTCGGCAGCATGTCGGGCTTCAACGGGATCCCTCTGGGCGTGCGTTGGCTGGCGACCTGCCGTCAAAGACGGAGCTGATGTCAACAGGCAACATACACGCTCACCAAGCACTCGCTCATGGGCTACTGGAAGGCTCTGAGCGCTACCTCGACGCTTAATGGTTTCGAGTCGGTTGACATGATCCACTCTGACGCAGCTGACGTTGTAGATGTCACGTCATCTGCCCATACTTTTCGCGTACGTCTCGCCGAGGCAACGCTTCGGTACTGACTTGCAACAGCCACACCCATCCTGAAAAAGGTTACGCTCGCGATCCTGGCTGGCCTCCCGGCAGTGGCACCCCAAACTGTCGTGGACACGATGGTGCTGATCGCCTCGAGCCCGGCTGCAGAGTGAGTGTGCATACACTCGTCGGTGCTAGAGTACCAGGACATGAAGCGCCATGTCGACACACGCTAAGGTCTACAGCACCGGCAAAGCCTACCTCCTGCCCGACTCTGGCGACCCGCTCATTCTCTCTGCCGACGAATACAGCCCTTGCGATGAGGCCGTTGGCTCTGCCATCGCGGATCAAATCATTGCAACTGGGTGGGTAGCGCGCTTCCATTGTACGCGAGGCTGATCAGTGCAGTGACATCTCGGTCACGCCGCCGACGTGGTCTCATATCATCAGCGAGTTTGCGCGCGTGTTTGGCCTTTCGACCGTGTCACTCGGCCTCGTTGCCACTGGCGTACGTCCTCCGCTTCAGGAGCATGACTGATCGTGTGCAGAGCCTTGGCGCCGTCGCCGCCGTCGTATACGCAGTCGTCACTCTGGCCAACCGCGCCTCGGTGCCCGCTACCGGTCTCGCCGGTGCTGTTCTCGCCGCACTGCCACTGCTCAAAGCCCGCAAACGCCACAGCAAGCCAAAGACGGCCTGACTCGTGTTGAAAACCTTGAACGATATGCAACGTCCTTCTCTGTACAACCGCACGGTGTGGACCTCCACATTCTGGAGATGCCGTCATCTTGCCAGTGCACGGCCTCTGTTCTTCTGCACCTCGACCACCTCGTTCACCCTCTCGAGAGAATTCACGCCGGCAAGCTCGACAGCTTCCATAACCATCCCTCTTCGACCAACCATGACGCTCACACTGTCACCAGCCGCGGGCGGCGAGCACGTGAGCATTCGTGACTGACGGTGCTTCAACCACGTAGGCCACCGCACTGGCACCGGATCGACGAGATGGTCGAGATTGCGCTCCCCATCATCCTGAAAAGGGTTCAAATCATACATGAACAATTCGCGGCGCAGACGATAGCGGAAGGGGAAGATTTCGTAGATGTGGGCGAGGACGAGGGGCGAGAAGTGTATAGGGGTATGCCCAGGGAAGTGTTTCAACGGTATGTTGGCAGCCTTGACAGAGTCCGCAAAAGGTCCGCACTGACTTTCTAGTTTCGTTACGACGGCCAAACCTGCGGGATTGAAGTTTGAGTGGGCTCTCAACAACGTCTATTACCTCGGTGACCCCGGGTTTGTCCACGAACAGTCAACCAAGCAGGTCCGTGGTACCGCACGATCTTTTGCAATGCTAATATGCCATCGCAGGTCTCCAAGCTAATCGAGCAAAAGTTGACCGATGTTCTGTCTACCTGCCCGGCTTTGCATCCTTCTCTAGAGCAAGCATGCGTCGAGTGGCAGATGGAGGCCGACGGCGCACCCTCGAGGGCGATGGCTCTGTTTGCACTGCTAGTCAGGGATGTGAGTTTCTATCTGCAGCCACAACACGTCTAACACCGCTAGACTGGCTCTGTATCGTGCGAGTACACTCGGCTCGTGGATGGCGTCGAGGTCGTCTACGAGAAGCAGGCCGACAACGGGTGGCAAGCAAACGGCTTTGACAACACTGAGACGGCGCCGCTCAGCCTTGAAGTCGCCCACCGCAACGAATCCGGGGTGCTCGCCGAGCGCGAGACTCGCGAGGCTGCGCAAAATGGTGCGCAGCCATGGCATGCGCCAAGGTTGGCTGACACGACTCACAGGTTCCGCCTGCGTAACAGTCAAAATCTTCGACTCGACCATACACCCGCTCGAACCCAGTATTCGCCTATACGGCTCCTTCCCTGTCGGTCCGCCGGGCGCCAACGGCCTCCGACCCATACAGAGCCATATCCTCGAAGTCGGATGGGGCTCGCAAGTGCCAGCCGCGCCGCCCGCGACCGTCATCGCTCGATATGAGCAGCGCGTAAGTCTGACTTCGGCGTGAGCCCACTCTGACAGCCCCAGACGCCTCCAGCACGTCGTTCGGGCTTGGTTCAGCAACCGCACTACGCAAACAGGTACCGCGCACCTCCACCCCAGAACTGCCCTCCTCCTCTGATTATCCCTATTCCGGCCTTGTTTACCTCTGTGTTCAATGCCTGGTACGAGGAAGCTGGGGAGCATGTACCAGATGATGTGTTGGCGTGGAGCAAAGGCCGGGTTCTGGAGGTGCCTCTGTGGCAAATTCGGACGACTGTACTGGAATGCTTAGTGAGGTCGTCGTGATATGCAACTACTACGCCGAGTCCTCCACACCCTTACTGAGCCTTGCTCTCCGATGGCGCCGCAATGGCACGGCAGCACTGTCCGGGTCTCAAGTGGGTTCATGACGGACAATGCAGTATGCGATCTAACAAAATCGTGCGGGTCTGCTACAACGGGATCGTCAAGCTCGCAGTCTTGCACCATTCTCGCACCTCGTTTGACATCTCACCTCGCTCGTACGAGGCCGACAAGACGTGCTCGAAGAACACTGACATGGGCAAGACGAGGGGCGGTGGCGAGTTAGGGGGGTGACTGGATGATCGCGTCGACGTGGAGAAACCCTGGGTGCCGTCCGCCCGCTCGACCTTGAGACCGGTATTCTGAGAGATCTTACAGGTGAGCAACGGTATGCGTCCCTGATAGGCGCACTTTTTACACATTGCCAGGCTCATTCCGGGGTAGACGACGTGTGTCCAATCGCTCCAGACCGTCTGCAACCGCCTTGGTGATGGCAGGCTTCCCGCACGGCTTTTGCTTCCACACGTCGATCCCAACGGCTACGCCGCGCTGGCGTTCAGTCTCACTTCCCAGAGCCGTGACAGCAATGACCCATGATCTGGCGCGTTGCTCTTTAGCTTCGATCGAGCGGAACTCGGTACCTGTGGGGTCAACTTGGCTCGAATGGAGGTCAACGTACAAGCTGCGTAGCCGTCCATCTTCGGCCTGGAAAGTCAGCTCACCATCGCTTATCGATCGCGTCGGCGGACTCACATGTTGATGTCAAGCAAGACTACGGCCGGCCGCTGCAGCCGACGGAAAGCATCGACAGCCTCGACACCATCAGCGGCTTCAATCACGTCGACATCCAAGCCTTGAAGCATCCGACATAAGATAGCTCGGTTCTGAAAGTCAGCCAGCTCGACACAGTTGACAAACTTACAACCTTGTTGTCCTCGACGACCATGACCGTCGTTTGAGATTCTGTGCGAGCAGCGCCATCGTCCGGTCGCGGCTCTGGCGCTAGAGCGTTTGCGACGCCGGGCGCGATCTGCTTCAGTCGATCGGGTATCACTGGGGATAGAGCGAGCGAGGACCGCCGCCGCGTGGAAAAGTAGTCGCCGAGTGAAAGCGCGGCAATGGTTTCTTCAATCGCGGCAGATTTTGGAGTTCGACGCGCAGTTGATCTTGCCTCACCCCTGGGCGTGACAGGCGAGCCTGGCGAGTTCGAGTCGGGCGAGTTGACAGGCGATGCACGTTTGCCTTTAGGCGAGTGCAGAGTCGACGATGACACCGTTTTGGCATGGCCGGGAAAGAGGATCTCGCGGATGATCGAGGGAGTAACGGGCTTGAGGAAGCGACGCACATTGGCGCCGTGCTGCCGAGCGAGCTTGATGGCGTCTTTGCAAGCATCATGCGCTTCATCGACGATGAAGACAACGTCGCGTGCTTTTGCCGATGACAGCAGCTCGATCAGGTCGGTCTGGCTCTCTTCATAGCTGCCATCAGCGATGATCAAGTCGGCTTGCTGGACATTGTCGACAACATTCGCACCAAGTTTTTTGAATTGGCTTGCGAGGCAGGAACCCAGGCGGGTGCGACCAAAGTCGGTGCCGTCGGCGTCGGTAAACCCGCCTACAAAGACGTGGCGACCCCCAGCCATCTCGCCCGGCTTGCCTGCAAGCGCCTGTTCTGGCTCGTTGGAGCGATCAACCGTCACCTTGCGGCGTGGCAGTGGGATCTCGAGGTAAACAATGGACCCAGCGCCTGGGGCGGATGACACAGCCATCTGACCGCCCATAATGTCGATGATTCGATTGGCAAGGTGAACCTGCCGCTATCAGATCGATGTGCGCAAAGCCACGCACTCACAGACAGGCCACTGCCCGGCATGAACGGATCCTCCTTGGCAAACGGCTCGAACAAGCGCTTTTGGAGAAAGCTCGCCTCCATGCCTTTGCCCGTGTCTTCAATCCTGATCGAAACTCGCCGCAACGCGGCCATGTCGTCGTAGCCTTCAGGCGGCAACAGTGAAGGGATGTCGTCGACCGTGATTTGCACAAAGCCTTGTTCGGCAATAAACTTGTACGCATTCGAGAGCACCTTGAAAAGGGCACTGTGGTCGTCAGCTCTGGGCGGCTGGATGCGACCAACCTTTCTAGAGCACCGCCCGCGTCTTCCTCTAGTTCTTCACCCAGCAAAGGCGGCACGATTTCAAAGATTGTCTCGATCGGATAGTCTTGCTTGCCGATCATCTTGCGCCACTGTGCGTGGTCTTCGCGAGCCTTGGCAATCAGGTCTTCGAACAGCACTTCGAGAGATCGTGGGCTGGTGGCGTGCGAGCCTGGCGCCGTTGAGACGAGCTGGCCGACGCTCGGAGCCCGCGGGGCGACCGTGTCTCGGCTGCGCAGTTCGAGAAAGCTCAGAATGTTGTCAATGATCTCATGCAGAGTTCGGCCAGACGTGTCGATAGCGTCCAGATACGGTAGCAGGTCGCGCACTTGACTAGTCGTTGATAGCCGCGAGTCGGTCTGTCCCGCGAGGTCTTCCATTGCCGATCGCAGGATGCTAGTGATGGCCAAGAGCTGATGCGTAGGAGTACGAAGCTCACTAAAGTGTCAGTGTGAGCCTATACGAGACCGACTCACTGAGCTTGCAAATTGCTATACGAGATCTGTGATTGATCAAGCGCTCGTATCCGACGGACAGCGAGGGCAGCCTGCAGGGCTCCACAAAGAACCCGCACAGCTGGCAAACCGGCACTCGTGGACGGTGTCTCGCGGGGTGTTTGCCAGCTAGCGAACACGGCCAGCTGCGTCCGCGCATCGTGGCCAAGTGCAGGGAGAAAGAGAACCGTGTCGGGGTTGCCAGAGACAAAGTCGAGCACATGGCGACCGACCTCGTCCCGCGCTTCGTCGCGAGTCCACCACACTCGTCGGTCAACCAGGTATGCTCTTGTGAGCTCCGAAATGAGTTCCGTCACGCCCTGCTGGGTAAAGTCGAACAGGTGCTTGGTATCGGGGATTGTCCCGAGCACTCTTGGTCCGCGATAGGCAGAATCAAAAAAATCAGCGCGGATATCCTTGATTTGAGCTGCCGTAAGAAAAACGGGTGTATATCCCTGGTTATCCGCGCGCTGACCCTCGCCAAGGAAACAAGGATCTGCACGTGAGTGGCAAGGATCAAAACGCGGATACAAGATCAGCAAGCAAGGATATCCGCACTTCGACAGAAACGCGGATACGCGGAAACGCGGATATCCTTGAGGAAAGGGGGGGTTAAGGTGATTTCGCCGAAACGCCGACGACATCTCAAACGGCGGCTCGAGCGTTTCTGACTGTCTTGTAGA